>CM041294.1:25812640-26150140 GCA_023052935.1 Piezodorus guildinii
AAATCCATTGTGTAAATAGATTGTCTCTTTTTTTATATTTTATTTTATTTATTTTGGCTAATCGGACGATGCTACAGTGGGAGTTCTAAATTTTGCCTATCCAGGTTTTATTAGGATAGGGATTTTTAACGAGTACCTGACATCGCATAGGCTCGGGACCACCTTATAACGTCCCCTCCGAAGGACGGCGTAACTAAGGACTTTTTACTCCCATTAAAAAATCCTAGGACCACCTGCGGGTTTGAACCCGTGGCCTTTGGCATAGGAGGCTGTTATGCTAGCCACCCAGCTATAAGTGATCCCAGCCTTTTTTTTTTTTTTTTTTTTTTTTTTTTTTTTTTTTTTTTTTTTTTAATTTAACATTAAAAAAAAATTTTTCTTAAGCAAATGTAGGAGAAAAAAATATATATTTACCCAGATTAATTTTGTTTTTTCAGCAAATATCCCTAATCTATACCTATAATATCCCGAAGCTACGAAAATTAAAAACAATATTTTCTAACATTCAAAGTTGTAGAAGGTAAGAGAAGAAAAGCGCATTAGTTCAAGTGACAATTGAGACGTCGAGTTTCAAAAGATACTATATGCATTTTAGAAATGTTTACATGAAGCGCAAAAATTTCTCATTATTATATTATTACACCAAGTTATTTAATTCTTTTCGAAATTAAATCTAAATTTATATTTTCTACTATATTAATAACATCATATTAAACTTATGGAATGAAAAGTCTTATGGAATGAAATGCCTCAGTATGATTGGAACAAAATTAAATGTGTAGTTAGTACCTTTATAAAATAATAACGTTTCTGATTTGCGATTTTAAAGGACTTGAGTGTTCATTAGATAAATCTAAAAGATGAGAATACAAATATGTCAAAAAAATCACCTTTAATACCTTTTGGAAATCAAGATCTCAATTCTTTTTTTTTTTCAACTGTAACTTTATTAAATTGTGATTTCAAGAAGGAAAATGAGCAATATTAAGTGTTGATTAAAGTTTTCCAATAATAAAAATATAATAATACTAACAATAGTAATAATTTATAAAAAACAAACCTAAAATAAATAAACCTTCTTTAACACATTCATACCAATCTTAAGATTTTTTCTGAGGATTGGATAAATGATGTTTTCAAATAATGATACTACTACCTGTTTTGAAATATACTTTATTTGTTTTTTAAAGTCACTTTACGCTACTATGGCTAACAGGACGATGCTACAGTGGGAGTCCTAAATTTTGCCTATCTAGGTTTTATTAGGATAGGGATCTTTAACGAGTACCTGACATCGCACAGGTTCGGGACCACCTTTTAATGTCCCCTCCGAAGGACGACATAACTAAGGCTTTTTTACTCCCATTAAAAAATCCTAGGACCATCTGCGGGTTTGAACCCGTGACCTTTGGCATATGAGGCTGTTATGCTAGCCAACCAGCTACAAGTGATCCCGAAATATACTTTAATAATTATTTGCGACTTAACGCCCACATTAACTTATTTTATCTTGAACAGGATGCCATTAAATTATTTAACTGTATACTTCTGCTTTTTAATATTATTCCCTTAATGTATATATCCGATTGTTATCAATAGTAATAAAGCTACTACAAACCATTTAGAAGGCTTTGAACAATTATTGATCGGTAGAACGCTCGCGGACTAATTGAGAAATTTAATAAATAATTAATTCATTAAGTGTCGGAAGGCTATTGACGTCGGAAGGTGGCTAGGGGTGAAGTAGCATTTAAAGCAGAAACTCCTCTACTACATTTAACCCCTTAAATGGGTTTCCCCAAAGTCAGGGTTAACTAAATCCCTCTACCTCCCTCATCCCTATTTCATCAAAATCCTCAGAACCGATTGGGATTCAGCGACTTCCATTACATTTATTAAAATCTATAAATATTAAGAAATGATATCATTCAATTAAAAAAACTACATTTTATTGAATTATTGGGTTGTTTGACATGAAATGTCCGTTTTTATAGTTTCTGAAATACATAAAGGATTTTGCAGGTCCCTGTTGTTCACTTCCAAATGTTTACATATTTAAAGTAAACAGTTATTGATCCTCTATCTTTGTATTATAAGCATTAGCTTCCCAATCAATTACCCACTTTTTAGCATACCTCCAAATATGAACATGGAAACACGCAATTTTCGAGTAATATTTTTGTACGAGATTAAACTCGGCCATTCAGCAGCTGAGGCCGCTAGAAATATTTGCAAGGCGTTTAGAAAGGGAGTGTTAATGAACGGACCATTCGCCGTTGGTTTGCTAAGTTTTCAGCTGGGGATACCGACTTGGAAAACTTGCCCCGAGGAAGACCTCCGTCCGTAATAGACAACTATGTCCTCAAACATACAGGAAACCCTACCAAACAGTTAAAGGACTCTCAGCACAACTAAATGCAAGTGCATCTACCGTTTCCAGACATTTAAAAAGTATTGGGAAAGTAAAAAAGCTCGATACATGGGTACCTCATGATCTCACTCAGCGACAGCAAGACCCCATGTTTCAAAACATACCGTGCAAAAATTAAAATAAATGGGCTACGAAGTTCTTCCGCACCCACCATATTCTCCCAACTTGTCTCCAACAGATTACCACCTGTTCAGGAATTTAGACAACTTCGTCAAAGGAAAACTTTTTTGAAAATGATGATCAAGTGAAAAGTGCGTTTTCAGATTTTCTTTCACTTTAAAGCTCAGAGTTTTTCAGTTCGGCGAAAAAAAGTTGGTGTCACGTTGGGGAAAATGTGTAGAAAAAGAAGGTAAATACTTCGAATAAAATTATCTAGTTTTCATATCGCATTTTTAATACAAATTCTTTATCTTGAAAACGGATATTTCATGCGACACAACCCCATATATATTCATTTTAGAAAGGTTTTTTATTTCCGAACTAAAAATAGATTATGTATTAAATAAATCGATTGGTTCATAAATAATTCACACAGCTGAAAACAGTAAATGATAAAGCAGAGAATTATAATCCACTATTGATTGTTCTTTGTTGGGAGAATTCTTCAATTATTTAAATACATGGTACATTTAAAAGTATTCAATTTAGATTTTATTATTTATTCAATTCTCAATATATTTTTGTCGTGTTATAATTTTTTATTTTCAACTACCCACACGATAACAAAGCTATATCAATTACGGAGTAGGCAAGAATGTATCCAAAAACATTTCCCTCTGGGAAGAAAAGCTGTATCTATCTAACTAACAAAGTGGAAGAATACATTAAACGACGACATACGAAATTATTTGGTACTCTTAAATTTATTGACAACCAGCTGTTTTCAAATATAACACATCCCTACCTGCCTCAAAACGGATTGTTTGTCTGTTTATTTAACGTCACTTAATGCTGTTTTGACTAATCGGACGATGGTATAGTGGAAGTTATACATTTTGCCTATCTAGGATTAAATAGAACAGGGATCTTTAACGAGTACCTGAAATTGCACAGGATCGGGACCATCTTTTAAACCCCCTCTAAAGGACGCCTAACGGTTTTTTGCTCCAATCAAAAAATCCTAGGACCACCTGCAGGTTTGAACCTGTGACCTTGGGCATAGCCATAAAACGGTTGTAGAATAAGTGTGATTACGGAAATAGGTAAAGATAGATTCAGAAGTAAATTGATGGAATCCATACACCAAGAGGTGACGGAAGTCATTTGTTTGCTGTTTCAATAATTTAAATCTTTTTTCTTTTTTTTTAAACATAATTTATTGAAATTTACAACTGTACTAAATAATACAACAAAGTAAATATGATAAAAGAAAAATGAAATGAAAAAGACTAGTAGAAGAACTACCAAATGGTAGCACTCCTGTAACTATTCTAAACTAGAAGGTCTCGAGGCCATCTTCTTTTCAGACGCCTCGGAGGATTATCAGGAATCGAAGAGGAAGCTAGGATTGAAACTCGTGGGTTAGAGTGGGAGTTTTTCATGGAAGGAGTGATATCTGGTTCGAGCCAGATCAGTTACAAATAGAACATTTAAGTCTTTATGGATGAGTTTATTTGTGATAAAGTAAGGAGCGTAGAGGATTTTACGAAGGATTTTGGATTAAAAGGATTGGATACGGGAAGAATTTGATGGTTTAGTCGAGCCCCAAAGCTCGACTCCGTAAATCCATATAGGCCTTATGATAGTCATGAAGAGGAGTCTTTTGTAGTTAAGTGGGAGGTTAGAGCGTTTGTCAAGTGTTGAAGTATTCGAACTCGGCGAGCAGTTTCTTGCCGTTTCAGTCTTGTGTGCGGATTCCATGTGAGACGTTTGTCAAGGAGGAGACCTAGGTAGCGGATCTGTTCAGCCGGGACAAGCGAAATATTATTAAGGGATACCGTAGGACAGGATGTCATTGGTTTACGACGGAGGGTAAAGGTAATTTGGTGGGATTTGTCTGAATTTATTTTCATTCTCCAATTCTGACACCATATCTGGAGGTATCTGATGTGGGATTGTAGGGTTTGAGAGGAAATAGTTGGATCGTTATTGACTGATAACACACAAGTGTCATCAGCATACGTGGAAAGGAAAATGTTACGATTGGTTGGGATGTCAGCTGTGTAGACGGTGAAGAGAATGGGTCCGAGGATACTGTTTTGTGGCACGCCACCGGACTGAACAAAAAGGGATGAATAGGAACTATTGTGATTTATTTTGAAGGATCTGTCAGTGAGATAGGACTGGATGATGAGGAAGTATGTTGGAGGAAGGAATTTTCGGAGTTTGTAAAGCATTCCCGGATGCCAGACAATTTAAATCTCCAATGAATATTCTTTAAAATTTATCCGAATAGAAATGATAAATAATATAAGTTAGTAAAATGAGGATAAGGAAAAAAAAAAAAGTTGTATCAATAATTACGCATTGTATAAAAATAATACCTATAATGCTACAAGACTATGGGGCAAGGCATAGAAAACAGCTAAATGTAAACCAACTTCTATTGAGAAATAAGGGTTGTGCACTTATTAAAATTTCTGTATATAAGATCAATTATTCCTATAAAGCGAGGCATTTAGGGATAAGTTCGAACATCTGTTTCAAATTAAAAAATCTGGTGCAGGCAACACACGACTTTCCCTTACCTCTATTTTTAAAATCAATGAAAGAATTTTCAAATACAGTTAGAGATAAAAATACTTGAAACTATTAAGGAATTAATTAAATTGAATTTATATAGAAACATGTGTTTTATTAAAAAATCTATTATATTATTATCTAAAATAATCAGTTAGTTTTATGTTCATTTCATCACTCTCTATTAACTTTTAAAAGCTTGTGTATGAGATAATATTTTTTCTAAAATCTTTAGCTTTCCAACGGTATATCATACATGTATATTACTGCTCTTATGTTCAAAAACAAAAAATTGCATTAAAAAAAATATTTTTTCTGTTTTCTCCTTTAGTTGGGTATCGAATTCATTCAATTTATATATTTACCTGTTTTTCATCAGTGGTAACAAGATAATATAGTTATTTTTATAGAATCAAAAAAATTAAAGGTACTTTGGAGAATGAAAAATTAAAATATCGGCATTTAAGCCCTGTCAGACCATTTTAATCAGAATGAAACCTACATGATATTAAAGCCCATTAAATTTTACATCGATATAGCGAGTTTAATCAAAATCGTCGGAACCGTTTTTGAGGAAATCGAAAAAAGGTGCAATTTATTACAAAGAAATTCGGGAAATGGTCAAAGAAAAGTGAGAGATTGATCCTTGTGCCAAAATCTAGTAAAAATGAATTCCTTATTATTAACAATATAAATTTCTCTTGTAAATAAACAAAAATTAATCATAATAATAAAAAGTCGGTAGCCTTTGAACAGGAAATAAGAAAGAACGTAAAACCAATCTACACTACTTTCTCGAACCATGTGATATATGAGGAGATTTCGAGGCAGAGTGATTTCAGTTACATTGAAGATGTATTCTGAATATCCAACGACAAAAGGAAATGATGCAGCAAATGTGACTTTAACAGAAGAGGTGCTGTATAACCGAGAATGCATGTAGCACGGAGGTCTACTAATCAACTGGAAAACAGGGAATTTAATTACCAAGCCCTACCTTCCTCCAGTTATAAATCCAGCTCCAGTAAAGGGCAGGTGGGGTAATATCCAGCAACCTCCACTACCTCAGCAAAGGCAACCAACCCAACGATTATGTCGTCAATGGCTATGGTTTACACCTGCGTTATTGGCTGTTATGGAATTAAAAAGATATTTCTTTTTTTAATTTCAATCTATATGCATCCTTTTATTCACTATGTACAGAAAATAAATTCAACAAGTGTTAAAATGAACATTCAATATACCAAAAAAAAAATTTAGTCGTTTATAAATCTTCCAAAAATAGAAATAAAACTTTATGACCTTAATTAAAAGAGAATATAATTTATTTTAGTTTTAAATTCTAATTTTCATAAAGTGAGTCGAATCATAGAGATTCATTGCAACTTTACTGACTTATAATTTTACTGATATAGAATAAAATGAGTTTATTTGTCTTTGGGGATTCCCCATACAAATAGAGCCTGGTACATTACAAACAGCAATTAAAAAAAATTAAAAGTAATAAACATAAAACGGAACAAATCACAATAGGATAATAGATAATGTTTAAACAGCACAGTAGAATAAACAAAATGAACAGAATGTAACAAATTATTTTTATTCAGGTTTATATAATTTTTTTTTCTTATATAGAAGTATTAAAGTATTTTAGATTTGAAATAGTCTTTGAAATACAAAGTTTTAATATATATAGATATATATACATAAATACATTTTAAATTAACATCGGAGTGAATGAATATTAAATATTAATATTTTAAATGAGTTTTGATATATAAATATAGTTAAAAGAGTTGTGTGAAACCAGATTATGGATTACAATAGATCTTTGCAATAGTACAAACATTATCTATTACATAGGCATTATTATGAAACATTGACTAGGTACAGTATTATTAATTTTATAAATAGTTGGTTATTTTCTAATGTAGCTCGTAATTGTTAATAAATATTACTCATTTGTTACAAATGATCTTAGTTTTAAGGTGGTTACTAAATAACAATACAGTAGTTTGATTTTAATTGGGTCATCAATAGTTAATATTGTATGAAATAGGTTTTCTAATATCTTATTAGCGTGAGGGATGTAGTGGTTTCTAAGTGCTGAGTATATTGGACAGACTGCTATTAAGTGGTATATGGTTTAATATGTGTTCATATTGCATATTGTACAGATCTCTTAGGGGTTAATATTGTAGGTGTTGTTTGCATGAGAAAATGTAATATGGTATTTTCCAGAGAGGCGAGCTTGGATTATTATTTTCAACATCTTAAACGGAATATTATGAATGGTTTGATAACTGTGGCTGAGTGAAGTTTGTTGGTAAAGACTATTGTAGAAAGGGGTGTATTGACTCGATGTTGACCTTTGTTGTGTAGAAATTTCTTAAATGATTCAATTATTACAGTAATATTGCTTTGGAGAGTAAATGGATCATTTTCAAAAAAGTATCTCTGAGCTATCGGCTTTATCTAAAATATGATAAATTTGGGTAAACCAGTTATATTTTGCAGATGGTCGATTTTACTGATATATTAACTACCTCCCATCTTAAAGAACTAACATTTCTACTATATTCAACATTTAAGTTAAGCACTATTGACTTCCAACAAAGCTTTATTAAATTAATGTGTTTTTTTTTTTATTTTGTCTAAGTTTTGGGATTGTGTTTCCTATATGAAGAGTGACAATCTTCTTTCTGTGGCGCGATAGGTCGTGTAGGCCTCGCGGTGTAATTTTCTAGGATATTACACTTGCGTTTCTCAATTCATTTTGTAGTGTAGGGTCATCACTCCCTAAGCCTAATTTTGTGAGCGGACACCATTTGGCTGACGGGTCTCACATACCCGAGGGAGAGGCTGTGAGTGGATCCCCATTTAATTACATCATTATAAAAGCCCTGCTGGGACTGGGATTCGAACTCACAACCTTTAGCCTGAGAGACTAGCGAGCTAGCCACTCAGCCACGGGCTCTCCGAAGAGTGACAATAAAACTAAATAAATTAAAGCATAGAGTGTGGTTTGATTAAAATATATACCACGAATGCTTTAGGTCATTTTTTAAAATATTAACCATTATTTCACAAAAATATTTTCTCGTTGCTCTGAATTCGTTAACGAGGTCTAAACTAGACTTCGTCCCTTAGGTTAAATTTTTATATTAATATTGTATCCTAAATATTATGACTTGTTCTTTGTTATTTAATCATATTCAAATATTTTATCAAAAGGAAATTAAATAATTAAACAATTCAGGCTGATACATTGAAGGAAGGTGAGTATTAAGGCTACAAGAAACCATATATTTCATAGAAAGAGAAAAAAAAAAAAAAGGGAAATAAAAATAAAATATAGAAAGTAATGAATAACGAAGATTTAAAAGAATAAAGTAAAAATATAAAACATAGATTCAATACACTTAAAGACTATTAAAGCCATGCAATAGTCATATAATAAATAATAGATCAATGGGTCTATCATTACTCCTACCATTTGTTGTTGTTGTTTTAATTTTAAGGGCATAAAACTGCTGATGGTTATTATCGCCCTCACATCTTTACAAAAGACAATAGAAAAACGATTTACCAAAATAATGATATCAGAAAAAATTAAGAAAAGAAATCAACGAACAAAATACTAATACAAACAAACAATACAGTAACATTCACAAATAATAAAAATAAAGATAAATAAAAATAAAATAAAACAAACTAACAGTAATGATAAAAAACAAACAAATAACTAATAATAACAAATATAACACGAATATAATAAAAATAATCAATAATACAAAAAAAATAATAATAAAAAACAATTTATATATATATATATATATATATATTATATATTATATATATATAATAAATAAAGATGCTGCGGTGGGAATCCTTAATTTTGGATCTATATTTTACGTCTCCTCTGAAGAACGACATAACCAATGATTTCTTAGTCCTTTTGAAAAATACTAGGACTGTCTACCAGGTTTGAACTACGACTTGGCCATGGAAGGCTGTTATGCTTGCCACTACATCACAAGTGACCCCTGTCTTTATACTTAATCACTACATCACACAATCCTCAGTATTGTTGTATGATTTAATTAAATTCTGAAAAAACATGGTTAGGCATAATTCAGTTTTTTATGTTACCTCAAAATATTATGTAAAAATGAGAGTTCGAGGTTTAGCACTAAACTGAACCCTAGAATTTCTTTCGTATACGGTCTATAATCCTTCGTAAGATCCTCAACGCAAACTTCTTTATCAGGAATAGGTTAATAATAGGTTTCTTTGCTTTCATGGCAAACTCCATGCCTTCTCGAAGCCCCTTTTTTCAAACTTCAAAGCCCTTTTCCCTTGATAATCCACGGAGACGTCTGAAAAGAAGATGGCATCTGGAACTTCTAATTTAGCTTTGTTACTTGAGTAGAATTGTGACTGTAAGAGTTTCCGAACTAAATTTTTAATAAGATATTGAGAAAGGTCATCTTATACCTTAATTTTTTTTTTTTTTGAAAATAATTATTATAAGCACATAAATAATCCTAATTATACCAGGATAGGCAAATTTTTAGACACCCATTGTGACATCGTCCGGTGAACCACAGTAGCATAAAGTAGCGTTAAAATATATATATTTTATATTTTATATATATATATATATATATATATATATATATATATAAAGTAAAATAAAATAAAGAATAATAAAAATTTAAGTATAAATAAATAAAATAAAATTGTAATTTAAACTTTTGTTATTATGCACTTATTACTTTTCTTCGTGTAATATGTTTCTGACATTTAAAATTAAAAATTATTTCTCTACAAGTATTACGGACACAATAAACTATTAAAATTGAACAGTTTCTTCAATAATATTGTTTAAACTGGTTAATTAATTGAATGATTAACATACAATAAAAGACGAGAGAGAAGAGCCTTGTACAGTGTTTATTGTGCTTTACAAGGACTGTTACCGGAAGCATGTATTTAGATCTCAAGGGTTCCCATACTTGTAGTTTACACAAGAACCAGTCATTAGGCAGTATGAGGAAACTTTAAATATAAAATGAATTAATAGCATAAAAATTAATTACATTTAAGAAATGTAAAATTAATAAGAAAGAATCAACTACGTAACTTACCACCACTACCTGCGTCAAATATGTAATCAGCGCTGAAGTAGTTCATATTAGGAGAAAAATAACGGAATCCTTCATAAAAGATTAATAAAATAGGGTTCAATAGATATGAGGAGCGGTTTGGTCAAGTGTATAGAGCACTAGTCAATAGTTCACTGGGTCCTGGCTTCGAAACCCGTCTCTGATATAATATTATTTATTCTGCTATTTCAGTCGTGAGGCGAACCTGGGGTATGGAAATCCTCCAGGAGCAAACCCAGCCTCTATAAAGTGGGTACCCGAAAATAGGGAAAAATCTGGCGGATGAGCGGTTTCTCAGCCGAATCACCTCATTGCACAACCGTTCGCCTAGAAACAGTATGAATACTCTATATCAGCCTTCTTGAGTTATAGTAATATTGTTTTATGAAGGATTAAAATAATTTTTATGTGTTTGTTTATTTTATTCATTTAACGTTACTTTTAAAAGGCTTATGATTCCATAGACAGTCAGAAGCTATATAACATCATGATTGAACAGAGGATACCTAAAAAGTTAGTAAACCTAGTAGAGATGTGTTTGTCGGAAACATTTCATAAAGTTAGAATCGGTCATAATTACTCCGAGAGATTTGAGGTGCGATCGGGTTTGAAACAGGGTGACTCCCTTTCACCTGATTTGTTTAATATAGTCTTAGAATATGTTATAGAAAAGGTGATGTGTACCGAGAAAGGCTTAAATATGGGTGACAAGATTCCGGTTTTGGGGTATGCCGATGATTTGGTACTACTAGGTGAAGACACGGAAACTATACAACTAAATACAAGTGTGTTAATAAAAACATATATGATTAGTTGCAGAAATGGTGGCGATCTTGATGGTATTAATATTTCAGGTCATACTTTTGAACACGTAGAGAAATTCAAGTATTTAGGTTCAATGATAACAAGAAAAAATGAAATCCAGGAAGAAATAAAGTACCGGTTAAAGGTGGGAAATGCGTGTTATTATTCAGTTGCTAAATTACTTAGCTCGCGGCTTCTGTCTTAAAACTTAAAGGTTAGAATTTATAAAACTATTATTCTTCCAACGGTTCTTTACGGATGCGAAACGTGGCCGCTTACTTTGAAGGATGAACAACGGCTTAAGGTTTTCGAGAATAAGGTACTGCGTAAAATATTTGGTCCGAAGGGAGATGAGGCCACTGGGGCGTTTAGAAGGTTGCACAACGCGGAATTGCGGAGCTTGTACCCTGTGAATATAATTGAGTTGATAGCATTGCGGAGACTTAAATGGGCGCGTAAAGTTGTTGGGCTTAGTGAGGAACGGATTCCGAGAAAGTTGGTATTAGCTGAACCGACTGGTAGGCCGAAGCGTCGATGGGAGGATTGCAATAAGGCTGATCTCGGGGGCTTGGGCTTGACCGGTGAACATTGGACGAGTCTGTTTTATTATTATTATTAACGTTACTTTATGCTACTGTGGTTCACCGGACGATGTCACAATGGGTGTCTTAAAATTTGCTTATCCTGTTATAATTAGGATTATTTATGTTGTTATAATAATTATTTTCTTAATAAAATTATGGTATAAGATGACCTTTCTCAATATCTTATTAAAAATTTAGTTCGGAAACTCGTACAATCACAATTCTACTCAAGTAACAAAGCTAAATTAGAAGTTCCAGATGCCATCTTCTTTTCAGACGTCTCCGTGGATTATCAAGGTAAAAGGGCTTGGAAGTTTGAAAAGGGGGCTTCGAGAAGGCATGGAGTTTCTCATGAAAGCAAAGAAACCTATTATTAACCTATTCCTGACAAAGAAGTTTGCATTGAGGATCTTACGAAGGATTATAGACTGTATACGAAAGAAATTCTACGGTTCAGTTTAGTACCAAACCTCGAACTCTCATTTTTACATAATATTTTGAGGTAACATAAAAAACTAAATTATGCCTAACCATGTTTTTTTAGAATTTAATTAAATCATACAACAATACTGAGGATTGTTTGATGTAGTGATTAAGTATAAAGACAGTGGTCACTTGTGGTGTAGTGGTAAGCATAACAGCCTTTCATGGCCAAGTCGTAGTTCAAACCTGGTAGACAGTCACATTTTTCAAAAGGAGTAAGAAATCATTGGCTATGCCGTTCTTCGACGGAGAAGTAAAATATTGATCCAAAATTAAGGACTCCCACAGCAGCATCGTCCGATTAGTCACAGTGGCATAAGTGATATTAAATGAATAAACAAACAAACGCTTATAAGAATAGAGCTAATAATCTATTATGAAATATTAACATTAATTACAGGATATCGCAAAACAACAGAATACGAAAAGTAATTTCTCAAACTATGTTATTATTATGCAGAACTTATTGTTAAATATTATTAGGTACACGTAATTTGCATTCTATTTTTTACGAGTTCTCATGCCTGAGAGTTTGGCTCTAGTGCCCTCACTCAGTCTCCACTGGCCTAGGCTGGTAACGCGGCTGACTGAGAAGCGCTGGGAACTCCTGGTGTTGTGTCTCTCCATCCACTTCTGGGCGTAGGGGTTCGATTCGTGCGGGAATAGGTGACGAAGGGAATTCAGTCGTTTTAAGGGGAAAAAGGTGCGGCGGGAAATTTCGGAAATATGGTTCTTGAAAGAGAGGGTTTGATCAAAGTTTACTCCCAGATTCCTGACGTTCGGGTAAAACTTTATAGGGTTACCATTTGGGAAGAGGGTATGTTGAACAGTTTTCAAGTAGTTTTCAAGTAGCCTATTACAATGGCTTTTGTTTTTTCAACATTTAGTTTCAGTTTATTGACTACGGCCCAGTGACTTATTCGATGTAAGTCCTCTTGTAGTCTTTTTGTTGCTGGTAATAAGTCTTTATGTTATTTTATTTTTTATTTATTTATTATTATTATTGGTTTTTTTACTCTGTACATATGGAATGAATGACTTCTTTTAGCTCTAATACTTATTGCCCAAGATAGTGGCAGATTGTATTATTTCTCAATAAAGCAATATTACTATTTAAAAAATTCGTTACGAGGTACCGATCAAAAGTACCTAAGCTGTTAACTGTTTTATCAAAAGTTCAAATGCGATAGAAATTTTTATTTTTAAATGAAAATAAATGGAAACTGATATTAAGGAGAAATTGGGATTTTTGCCGTAGTAGAGAGATTTATACTTAGGTAAGGTGCCAAACCAAGATCCATCACTGAAGATGTTTATTTGCTTTCTGAGGGATCTGAAGTGGTCGAATCCTGGATAGTTTGACTTGGCAGGGCAATAACTCTGTCAGTCCTATATCAAGGGTAATTTAAGTCAACTACAGTCAATTCTACTCGGATTTATTAACTAGTATCCAGTGCATTTGAACTGGACATTATCATAACAAGATCCGGTCATTATTTTAATCGTAAAAAAGTATCCTGCAACGATTAATAAGCTATTATTTATTAGCTACTCAAAAAATTTATTCTTTAATTTCAGGAAAATTATTTTTTATTTATTTCATAACTATTGTATGATTAAATATTTAATAACTATTTTTTTAATTAAATGCGAAAAAAGAATTCTTTCTTGTAATTTATACATTTAGTTCTTATTTAACAAAGGCAAAAAATCTAAATTAATTCTTCCTCTTTTATATATATATATATATATATATATATATATATATATATATATATATATATATATTATATTTAAAAAAATAAAAAATGATAACCATAAATATACTTATTAATCCAATCTGTAAATCACGCCTTTAATTGGATTGCTCATAAAAAAATAAATAAAATAAGTAATGATATTATACAACAGTTTTCTTAATCAATCTATACTTATAATTACCGTCACTCACCTATGTGGCCATCACGATAATTCAAATTTGGAACAAAAATTGAATGACTATGAAGCTGAACTTTTGTTTTCGGAACATCCTTCTCAAAATGGTTGAACGAAACAAATTCTATAATCTATTGGGTTGTTTCACATCAAATGTCCGTTTTTATAGTTTCTGAAATACATAAAGGATTTTGCAGGTCTCTGTTGTTTTCTTCCGAATGCTTACATATTTAAAGTACACAGTTACTAATCCTCTACCTATGTATTATAAACATTAGCTTCTCAATCAATTACGCACTTTTTAGTATACCTCCAAATATGAACATGGAAACCCGCGATTTTCGGGTAATATTTTTGTACGAGTTTAAACTCGGCCAATCAGCAGCTGAGGCCGCTAGAAATATTTGCAAGGCGTTTAGGGAAGGGAGTGTTAATGAACGGATCATTCGCCGTTGGTTTGCTAAGTTTTCAGCTGGGGATACCGACTTGGAAAACTTGCACCGAGGAAGACCTCCGTCCGTAATAGACAACGATGTCCTCAAACATACATTAGAAGGAAACCCCTACCAAACAGTTAAAGGACTCTCAGCACAACTAAATGCAAGTGCATCTACCGTTTCCATTCATTTAAAGTGTATTGGGAAAGTGAAAAAGCTCAATACATGGGTACCTCATGATCTCACTGAGCGGCAGCAAGACCCCATGTTTCAAAACATACCTTGCAAAAATTGAAAGAACTGGGCTACGAAGTTCTTCCGCACCCACCATGTTCTCCCGACTTGTCTCCAACAGATTATTATCTGTTCAGAAATTTAGACAACAAAGCCTAAAAACTATACATCTTCTGTAAAAAAAGATAATCCAATATCTAACGACACGAAAGCTAAATCAACATCGATCAGTATTAGCAAACATACGAAATATGTAACCAAAACATTTAAACGTATTATATTTCATATTATGTATTGTGTCCAGGAAAATATGTTTACTTGTTATTGTTTATTTTTCGTTAATGATTTTAAGGGGCTGAAAAGTGTTCCTTTAATAATAATAAAACTTATTTCTGAATCCTACGAAAACGATGGTTATTCAAGTATTAATTCGCATTAAGGTGTCAGAAAAGTTAAGACGAAATACAACGAATATGTTTAAATTAAGGCAATAACTTATTGAGTAATAATAGGTATGCTTAGTTCTCTCTGCATGCTATTGTAAATTTGACTCAAAGAAATTTAATTCTTGTACTAAATTCAATAAGAAAAACAATTTTTATTTACAAATCGTCTATAATATAGACTATAATAACAATGTTTTTACACTACCTTCATACATTATTTAAAGAAAAAAAAGAGAATATCAAATTACATAAAGTATAAAATAAAATAATATATATAACAAAAAAAAACAATAACAGAATGTATAAATAAAATAAATGAACACTACATAAAAGTCGGGGTTACCTATAGCATAGTAGCTATCATAACAGCCTCCTATGCCCAAGAGATTAACTTTTTTTTTTTTTCCTGTAGCCTAACGTCCTCGAAAAATATGACTTAAAATTATGATCCAATTAAAAATAAACTAAAAATGAACAATGATTTTTCTCTACTTATTTATTATGTGAAGCAATGGACATTTGAATAATTATATAATTCTATGCAAAAAACAATACTTTTTCAGAAATCGATCTCAGTTTTTCAGATGCAGGCATGTACATACATACCAAAAATCAAAAGCCAAACCAACAAGATCCACATTTACGGGAGTGCCCATTTTCCCATCGCTATTAATACATTCGAAGCCTACAACGATACATCTTCAAGACCTAAGAATTTAAATCGGTAATATTCAAAATCGTTATTTAAATAATCTAAATTATCACTGAAAAAGGGATAAATTACAAACATATTGAGGCCTTAGCACTTATCACCATTAAATATTGAAAGATATATTGCATTTTGCATCTGAAGTAGTCCTGCAATTTACAGTCAGAGCTTTTGAAGACAATCGTAATTATTGTTACAGTTTTATAATAGTTATGTTAATTATAGTTCTCTTAGCATTTTCATATGATTAAAATTTTGAATTAGTTAACAACATCTGACTGACCCTTTTTTCTTTAGTAGAAAAACGGTATCGGATTCATTTTTCATTTATTTATTTAATATTTGATGAGATTTGATCTTTATTCTCCGTATTTAAATATAATCCGACCCCTGGCCTTTAAAGGTTAAAGTAAGTTAATTTTCATTCCCTGGAAGAGATCTCTCTATACCTACCTTTTCATGTTTTACCCGAACGTAATTACCTTCTCCCCCTGTCTTGGAATGAAATTTAAAGTTACAGCACAATGTATACATCACGATTTTATTTTATTTTTAATAAGCTCTCATGTTTTAGCTTAATATAATAATTTATTATAATTAAAAAATGATAGCTTAATATTTTTCTCATTTATTTATTTTTTAAATTTAGATAAAACACATAAATTTCATTAATTTTAATTTTTACTTTCACTTACCTATATATATACATGAAACGTATAGTAGGGAAAATTAATGCGATCGTGAAAATTTTCGAATTCGAGTTTTCACTGAAAATACAAATTTTTGGGGTCCTCTTAGTCCATATGACCAAATCATGCAAAAAGGTGTATTTCTGTGTTAAGTATAGCATGAAAACGAAATGTCGTCCAAAACAGAAATTTCATATTTAGAAGAACTACACACCAGAGATGTTACATAAATTTTTTCACCAAAATCAGCGAACCAGAAGAGACAATTTATGCCAGAAATTATGAATTTTGTATTATTTTCTCACCATCAGCTCAAACGATTTTGATTTAACTTGCTATATGTACGTAAAATTCAATGGACTTTAATATGATGTTTCATTCTGATTGAAATAGTCTGACAGGGCCTTAATGCTGATGTTTTAAATTTTCTTGGATTTTTGATACTAAGAACAGTAATATAGACGTATAATATATGATATAATACTTTTTCACTTTTCACTGACTACTGCATTTAATTTTATTAAAATATTTTTATTCGATTCTTCATAGTAATATTTACTCTTTATCATTTTCAAGAAAACCCTCATATTGAATTTTACTATAGCATGATGTTATTGTTATATTGAATAAAACAATATATATATATATATATATATATATATATATATATTATATATATATGTGTGTGTGTGTGTGTGTATATATATTTTTTTTAATTATTATTATAGGGGATAAACTTATTACTGATTAACAATTTAATATAGGTATATAATTTAATCTAAATCATATGTTTCCAACTAAATCATGGAAATCTGAAACAATAAATGTATTGTTGGTAAAAATTTAGAAAATCCAACTAAGAATAATAGATAGTAAATAATAAAGAATTATATAAAATAATAAAAATAAATAAAGTAAGTCTCTTCTATAATAATAATATTATTCTAATAAAAATTTGTCACTAATAACTTTAATTAATTGTATTAAAAGAATACCATATGTCGATAAAAATATTCAAAACAAAAATAATATTTAACATATAGATGAATTACACATGAGCGAAACAAACATATAAGGAAAATAAATTTAATAAAACAGAACGTAATAATGATTTCAGAGCTAATTATTTCTTATTTTGATAATTATTATGACGTAGCATGTATTAATTAAATCAAACTTGAACAATACGCCAAATTATATTGTTATAATTCATGATTTTAACATGGTATTCTGATAAAAAAAATATAAATTAATTAGCCAACGCTCCTGAAGGGATACAGACGACAGGAATACATGACAGCAATGTCATTAATATATCCGAACCAATAACTTGCCGCGATCTATCTGCAAAATTAAATTATGTACTTCCGTTTATTGAAAAACACGTTTTGAAAGGAGAGAGGGGCTGGGAATAAACGCTGTCAAAATTTATATCGTTCGATAAGAGAAAATTAGTTTACACAAGGATATAGGCAAGATATATAAATAGAAGGTACAACATTGTCCGATCAATACGCCCCTTTCCAATATCACCCATACTTCTCATTTCTCCCTATAGAATAAATTATATAAGTACATTTTAATAATTAATTAATTATATTTATATTTTAAGATTCCCTGAACTAAATATACAGTTTAATTGCAAGTGGTAGTTTAATTAATTGGTGTGACGTACATGCAGCTGACTCGAAGCAGAACACCAATAATTAAAAACTGTTTCGCGCATCACGCAACTTTCATTTACCTTTATCATTAATATAGGTATATATATATATATATATATTATATATATATATATATATATATATATATATTATGTATACTATTAACTCCCAGCATCCTTCCTATACCCACAGTCTTCTTCAATTTTTTTATTTTATTTTTTTTTTCCCTCTTTATATCTATATTCATGCCTTATTTAAATCCTCAGTCCACTCACTTGAAACTAGATCGCGACATTCTGACCTTTACCTTCCTACCAACAACAGAACCAAAACATTTGATAGTTCCTTTATTTTTCGCTCTACCACACTCTGGAATTCTCTATCTACCCATATCCGCCATGCTGCCTCTTTATTCTCATTCAAATCCCAACTTTTCTTATACCTTCTGTCATCCCAAATAGAGGATCAGCAAATGTGATATGTCAATTCTATCTAGAAATCTACATTGAATGAATGAAGATTGTTTACCGCCAAATTTTTTAATTTGATTTCGTTTAAATAAAATTTTAGTGTCTCAGAAGATAAAATTAGAAATATACATATTTTTTATAATTTCTTTGTTATTTTTTATGTATAGTATTTTTTCTCATTGTAAATAATTGTAATTTTAAATAATCATTGTAAATAATAATTAATCATGTTTTTTGTCTGTTGGCCAGACATATTATACATTCCGATTGTACATAACTGTTATTCTTAGGGGATCTAGACCCAGAATAATTTTTTTTTCTATTCTAAAATTAATTTTAAAAGAAGAAGAAATTGAAGTTATAAATTATAAAAAATGAGTTAGGTTTCGAGTGGTTTTTGTTTGTACTCCTTATCTTCAACGACTATTATATTATTACTATAACAGTATAATTGAGACGTTGATTTCCAATAGGTACATTTTTTAGGAAACTGATTTTTTTACATATTTGTAATCTCATCACTTTTTCTAATATAAATCTTCTATTTTATTTTATCTAATGAGCTCTCAAGTCCTTAAAAAAAGCGTTTTAGAAATTCGGCCATTTTCCTAACAGTACTAATTACGCATTTACTTTCGTTCTAATTCATACTAAAAAATTTCATTTCAAAACTTTAATATGATGTTATTAATTTAGTAAAAATACAATTCTAGATTTTAATGCGAAAAGACCGAAATTAGGTAGTTTAATAATAAAGTAATGAGAGATTTTCGCGCTTCCTGTAAAATTTTCTAGAATGGATACAGTACCTTTTGGAAATCAACGCCTCAATTGTTTCTATTAAAATCCAATATAAATAATTCTTTAACATTTATTTCGTTTCTAAATTTGTTTAAAAATTCTTAAATAGATATAAATAACGGAGGTAAGTGAAAGTCTTGTGTTGCGCGCGCCAGATTTTTATCAATATAGAGTCATCCATTTATGACCTATTTTACTTAAAATTCACATTTTTTTTTTTTTCCCATCTTCCAGGTAATCGATGAGAGAGCTTCTCTTTTATTTTTATTTAAAAAAAAAAAAAGTGGGGAATAAAGTAGGCACTAAATATCCATCTTTAATATGGAGGAAGAGAGGGTGGCTTGATATATTGCGTTACTATATTGATTTTCGTTCAAGCGACACGAACAATGTGGAGCGGAAAATTATTAATAATTTGGTTGAATAGTAAAAAAAAAAAAAAACTTTACTCATTCCAATGAAAAATTCTTAACGGATAGAATTTTAATGGAAAAATTGTTTGACGTCAGTTTACTTAAAGGCGTTATTAACACTGGCCTGAATGGGT
Source organism: Piezodorus guildinii (assembly GCA_023052935.1). Taxonomy (NCBI): domain Eukaryota; kingdom Metazoa; phylum Arthropoda; class Insecta; order Hemiptera; family Pentatomidae; genus Piezodorus; species Piezodorus guildinii. Next base: position 25,832,722 of record CM041294.1, read on the forward strand.
TCAATTTTTTAAAATGTTTTAATGAATGTATTTTCCTGTAACCTTAGCAAGTATTTTTAATTCAGAAAGCCTTTAAATTTAAAATAAAGATAGCATTACATTAGGTAGGTAAAGAATAAAGAAAATAATTACTTCTGAAATAACTATTATTTCTGAAAACCTTATTTTATTTATTTATTTTTTTTATTGTCTTAACCAACAACGCAGGAAATTAGAATTGGAAAAATAAAAATCACATCTATTTGTTTTCTTGTTTTATAAAATAACTTATAAAAGTAATAAATAATTCGGGGTAAAAACGCAACAGAAATTATTTTTAAAAAACAAAATCATTAAACAACAAGAGTATAAGCGTAGCAAGGGATATTGAGATAGGAGAAAAAAAAATAATAATAATAATAGACTTACCGAACCTGAAGGTTCGATGCCGATACCACCAAACTTCGCCTGCTCAGACTCGTCCAATGTTCACCGGTCAAGCCCAAGCCCCCGAGATCAGCCTTAATGCAATCCTCCCATCGACGCTTCGGCCTACCTTTCGGACGCTTACCAGTCGGTTCAGCGAATACCAACTTTCTCGGAATCCGTTCCTCACTAAGCCCAACAACTTTACGCGCCCATTTGAGTCTCCGCGATGCTATCAACTCAATTATATTCACAGGGTACAAACTCCGCAATTCCGCGTTGTGCAACCTTCTAAACTCCCCAGTGGCCTCATCTCTCTTCGGACCAAATATTTTACGCAGTACCTTATTCTCGAAAACCTTAAGCCGTTGTTCATCCTTCAAAGTAAGCGGCCACGTTTCGCATCCGTGAAGAACCGTTGGAAGAATAATAGTTTTATAAATTCTAACCTTTAAGTTTTTAGATAGAAGCCGCGAACTAAGGAACTTAGCAACTGAATAATAACACGCATTTCCAACCTTTAATCGGAACTTTATTTCTTCCTGGATTTAATTTTTTCTTGTTATCATTGAACCTAAATACTTGAATTCCTCTACGTATTCAAAAGTATGAGCTGATATATCAGTCACCAAGATCGCCCCCGTTTCTGCTACTTATCATATATGTAACTAGTTATCAAAGATACATAACAAGATACCAGACTGGTTAGGGCAGATATAGATAGCTTTATCCAAAATTTGAGATAGGTAAGAAAAAATAAAGATGGTACATACCCTGTTATGAAACAAGTTAATTTGCTTTTCAGCTAAGCTCAGGCGAGAAGGAATGGGTTATTTTGATCTGGCATGAAATGTAACTATATAAAGCAACTACTTCTACCATAATTTATTAATTTCCTAGTTTTTAGTTTTTAGACAGAAGCCGCGAGCTAAGTAGGAGAAAAAAAAAAGAAAAGAGAAATAAATTTGAAAACATAACATCACCTATATAAAAATATTAATAGGCCTATCGTTTTATCATAAGGAAAAAAAAAAAAAAAAAAAAAAAAAAAAAGATAAGCTGGAATATTTATGTAAAAGAAACGGAAAATTGAACAAATGATACTGAGTACGGAGTCAAAAACTTACGTTATTAATCATGTGAAAACCAATAGAAAAAAATCTGGTGCGGGCAACACACGACTTTCACTTACCCTCGTTTTTAAATCGATTAAAGAATTTTCAAGTACAGTAAGAGATAACAATGATTGAAACCATTAAAGAATTAATTAAATGGAATTTCTATAAAAACATGTGTTTTATTAAAAAATCTATTATATTATTATCTAAAATAATCAGTTAGTTTTATCGGATTTTTATGACTCTCTAATTACTTTTAAAAGCTTGTGTATGAGATAATATTTTTTCTAAAATCTTTAGCTTTCAAACGGTATATCATATTAGTATTACTGTTCTTATATTCAAAAACAAAAAATTGCATTAAAAAAAAACTATTTCTGTTTTCTCCTTTATTTGTTTTTCAAATTCGAACAACTTTATCTGTTATCTATCTATCCTAACAAGAAAATATGGTCATTTTTATAGAATATACAAAATTAAAGCTACTTTAGAGGAAGAAAATTTAAATTATCTGCATTTAAGCCCTGTCAGACTATTTTAATCAGAATGAAACCTACATGATGTTAAAGCCTATTAAATTTTACATTGATATAGCGAGTTTAATCAAACCGTTTTCGAGAAAATCGAAAAAATGTGCCAAGTGCATGGTATAAAGTGGCTCTTCTTATTAGCTTATTTTAATGAAAAAGGTTTTGTAACTTCTCGGGCGTATATTTGTCTTCAATATGAAATTTCAGTTTCATAAGACTTTTCGTTTCGGCCCGGGAGTTACCACACACACTCACAGACCTTTTTGCGGGACTTGGTTTTTTGGACTCAGGGAACCCTAAAACGTGTATTTCCGTTTAAAACTGGAACGCGAAAATTTTCACGATCGCAATACTTTCCCTTACTATATATATAGTAAGTTGAAGTAAAAACGATGCATGGATTATACAATGGTTTATTATTTTCAAATAACTATATTGTGACATAACTGTTAAACAATACGAACAGCTATAAATAATTCAAAGGAATATAGTCCAAAATGATCTATCACCATTGCTAACTTCAAAACGCTATATCTCTGCTATTTCTAGACCGATTTAGATGATCCTTTTTACGTTTTGTAGGAAATTTAAAATTTTGGTATTTAGTTATTGAAGAAAAGGATATGTTATATTCGCTTATTGGGGTTCTACGTATCTTAAAACGTAGGGCATCAAATTTTTAAAGGGGGTAAATTTTTTTATGGTCACTTACCAAGGTTTATTATTAAAAATAATAAACCAAAAGCATTTATACTGGACTTAACTATCTATTTTTCTTTTCTTTAGATTTTCATGCAAATAATTCAAATAAAATTTCCTGATTCAATAACATTGTTACATTGTCTCTCTATCATAAAAAAAACGAGGTATGAGGGAATTAAATCTCTAATAAGTTGTTCGCTTGACCATATACAATTTTTAAAAATAATTAATCGCACTTTCTTGGTTAAAAAAATCTAACGATTTATTTTTCCGTCTTCAAAAATAACTGAGTTATTAAATTAAATCTCTTTTTAAAACTAATCGCCGCCATTTTAAAATAATCGGCTAGATGTTAGGATCATCGTTGGGTGTCCTGGTATTTTTGTGCCTAATTAAAAAAAAAAAAAATGGTCCAATAGTTTCGGAGAAAAGCCTCGGACGGCTTTTTATTATTATTATTTGATTTTTTTGGTCGATTACAAAGAGGAATAGAAGATAAAATAAAAAACGGTCATTTAAAAAAAATATATATTATAATTTTATTCGTTATGGATATAATTAGTTGACCGTTGAGAATTATTGGAAAGAATTATTCCGGGTGGCGGTAATTAAATAATAAAATTAAATAGTTTCATCAACATTACATAAATAGTTTAAATTATTTAATTGTTTCATTTACTTCATTTACCACCCGGACTAATTCCTTCCTATAATTATATTCATTCAATGAGTCTCCTTAATTAAAAAAAAACAAAAAAACATTGAACAAAACGAGCAAAAAAAAAAAAAAAAAAAACTTTTAGTTTTATATAAAACGTATCTATGAATATTTATTTAAAAATTATAAAATAAAATAATATAAAAATAAAAAAGATATTTTATAATTGAAGTCTTAAATTTAACTAAAAATGGATTCATGTTAAAAACAAAGCAAGTTTTAAAAAGCAATGCAATTTCATGAAAGGAAATCATGATTTTAACAGACATTGAACGTATAATAGCGTTCAAACAATCAACTTCATGTATTTGGAGTATGTAAGTGGGGGGAAATTTTCTCAATGAATCACTTTTCAAATACTTCAATTGAATTAATCACACAGTAGTAAGAAGTGTTTTTCTGAATAATTTTTTAAGGAAGTGTATACAATTTTCCGAAACCTCATTCATGTTAATTTCGTGGTGAATCATTAATAAATGACCTTGAATTTTCTCAAAGTACTGAAAAGTACGAGGAAGAAAAAGAAGAATCATTAATTGTATCTAAATTAAAAAGGAAATTCTTAAAAATCTATAGATAAAATATATAATAATACAAGATATAATAATACAATATATAATACACAAATACAATATTTAATACACAAATACAATATATAATAAACCTAAATTGATTAGGAAACGAATTTTTCAATTCAGTAATTGAATTCTTACAATACATTAATACTTTATATCTTGGTGCTATTTGTAAATTGTGAAAAGATAACTTAGGCAAATCAATTTTTAATAAATGGAGGATAAGAATGAAGTACTTTGAAAACAAATAAATGAGTCTTTAAAAAATATTTAATATAAAAAATATTTAAACGTCATAAGAAAAAACTAATATATACATATTTAAAATCTGTAAACATCTGTAATGACATAAAGCAATGCTTGAAATCCTTTGTATCATTCCCTTGATTTATCTTATTTATATATTTTATTTTTTTGTCAGATTTAAAATATTAGGACAATATTTTTTTTTTTACATTATTTTTATGTTAACGACTCATATTGTAAGCTAAATAAAAATAAGATGAGGAATAAGGTACCTCGAAACGTAATGTAATAATCATCTTTGATATGTTATGATAAATAAATATATATAAACAAATTAGAAGAGAATGTTCCGATTAATATAATCATAACTTAAATTACTCTTCTATAATAATAATTGATATAAAAAAATAATTATATGTTCAGGAACAAATCTTGATATTATAATAACAGTAATGTATTTTAAAAAGTAAAAGTAGAGATACCAATTAATTAAAAATGTAATAAATAATAAAATAAGCTACTCATCCCATATATTTAAACAAGTCACAGTGAAACACAGTGGTTGGTCCTAAATGTCCTCAGTACTCACCTGAAAAAAAAAATTATAAAATTAATTAAACAATAAAATAAACTTTAACTCTAAAAATAAAGAATTATAAACAAAGAAAGTATGTCTCAGTATATCATTACAGTTTTCCAAAATATATAAATTAACTGTTACTATATTTATCGTTCGAATATCAAATACTATTGATACTATTCAAAAATAGTATGGACAAAGTAACGATTTTATTAATAATTTAATCATTAATAGATGTATACAAAACAAGAGACCTTGAAACACAGCTATTTCTGCCACATCCGGAATAATAAGTAAAATATATTTCCGTTTTTCTTGGCCAAGGGTTTCAATTTGCATTACATCTGTTCATCATTTTTAAATGTTATTTCAGAGATATAAATAAAGAAACTATTTTTTAAAATAATACTACCAAAAACCATACTGAATCAAAATCAATGAGTAGATCCATTAGTAAGAGTTCATAAGATCGATTATGTTTTTTGTTTTTTTTAATTTTCAATCCTAGATCTCAACCACGTGATTCCTGACCACCGGTTTGGATTTCGGACATCCCATTCTACTATACAGCAGTGTCACCGTGTGGTTGATGTCATTTCATCCACATTGGAATGTATTGCACTGGAGCCTTTCTTGACGTTGAACAGGCTTTTGATCGAGTTTGGCACCCAGGACTGCTATATAAACTCCGGAAAATCCTCTCTCCTACATACTTCCTAATTATTCATTCTTACCTCTCAGATAGAACTTTCAAAGTCAACCATAACCTTTCATACTCATCCATATTTTCTCAGTCCGCAGGTGTACCTGTACCTCAAGGTAGCATCTTAGGCCCAATCCTTTATTCCGTTTATATAGCTGACATTCCGTAAGTAGTGACCCAACGGTTGCATCACAATCCCTACATTTCACATCCAATCCATGGCATTGAGCTATGGGGGTCCACTAAACTATCAAACTCCTCCCGCATCCAATCCTTTCAATCCAAAATCCTGAATGCTCCTTACTTAGTAGTTAATAACTCACCCATAGAGACCTAAATATCCCACTGGTTGTAGACTTGGCCCACGATAGATATACCTCCTTTAATTCCAAACTTCCTGCCCACTCAAACCCGCTTGTCCGTAACCTCTCATCTACATCTATTCCCGGTAATCGGCCTCGAGACCTGCTCATAAAATAAACTTTGAAGTACTACCACTGGGCAGATTCTTTACATGTCTATTCATGCCTCTTATTGTAATTCAGCCATTTTACTTATTGTATTTGTATGTACAGTTGTAAAAAAACAATAAAATATATTATGAAAAAAAAAATCAATATTAAAAGTTGAATTGTGAACCGTTTTACTTACTATTAAATATAATATGTTTCACATAAGTAATAATCCAAGACTATAAATTATAATGTTTCGAGAAATAAATCATATGGAATATATGGTGCGATGCGCTAGTTCTTAATATCGTATAATAAAACATGTTGCATTGTTAGAAATGGTAACATTTTTACTAATATTATTTAGAACAAAACTGGAGACTTTAGATAAAAAAAATATTATTTTATTTTAATTATTATTATAGGTGGAATAGTCAGGAATCAGTCATTTTTTTAATTTTTTTAAATTTTGCCAACGTTTCGGCTCAAGCTTGTGAGCCATCATGAGGGCATTACTGAGCCATGTCCAAGCATAAACTGCTTTTTTATGCCAGTTTATGCTAGGACATGGCTCAGTAATGCCCTCATGATGGCTCACAAGCTTGAGCCGAAACGTTGGCAAAATTAAAAAAATTTCAAAAAATGACTGATTCCTGACTAATCCACCTATAACAGTTTCTACAGTCGACTATACATCCTCAATATTATTAGTATTATTTATATCCACAACTGTATTACTGCGCATCATAATTTTGTCGTGATTTTCCCAATCAGGGTCCTGGAATAGGATCTGAATATCGTAAAACAATTTAGTAGATCTCTCGACTTTTACCTTTTCAGTCTTCTTTGTGGTCTCCTAACAGCGAGGAAGAAAATGAAAAAGCGCTGAAAATAATTACACAATGGTTTATTATTCACAAATAACTGTTTATAAACCTATTTATGGACAGTTAACTAATAGGAAAAGCAATAAACAATTCAAAGGTAAATGGTCTACAATGGTCTATAACCATTTCTAATTTCAAAACGCTATATCACTGCTATTTCTAAATTTTGGTATTTATTTATTTAATAATATGGGCGTATTTATATGTAAAATTTCAATTTGTTTTCTTTCTTTTTTTAATATTTATTCGCTTTTTTTCGGTTATAAAACAATAATACAATTTTTCACTATATTTAAAAATAAATGAGTTATTAAATAAATTCATTGTGGATTGGCCGCCATATTAAAAATAATCGATATCAAAGTCTAGGTGTTGGGATCATCGTTCGATGCCCCAGTATTTTTGTGCCGAATTTGAAAAAAAAATTGGTCCAGCAGTTTCGGGAAAAAGCCGCGGACGGCGCACAGCGTAACGTAAACCAACAAATTTTAGGTGGAGGCGCTAATTTTTTGTTGTCGATTACAAAGGTTCATAATTGAAAACAATAAACCAGAAATTTTGGGTTGTTATGTGCTGATGAATAAAATGTGTTATATTTTTTGCGAATATAAACATTTAGTGTAGGGGTGTAGGATCTATGACCTTCTGTATAAGAAAAAAAAAATTTTGAATCCGAAATCTGAAACATAATTCGAACACTAAATGAATATATATATATTGTATATATATATATATTTGATTATTCAATGAAAATTACATACTCTCTTGCTGTTAGAACGATGAAGTTACAATTCAAAACACCAATCAAATTACTCTGGCTATAAGACCGTCTCTAATGTTCTTGAAACGATCGATCTGATTGGTCGTTAATCACTACATAGATGACAGCTTAAGATCAAGGCACCACTGAATAGATACAGCAATTCTCAACAATCCTATTCAGCTGTCTATCCGATTCCTAAAGGCTATAAATTAATTTATTTTCATGTAGAAAATAACGATAATGAATACTCAGTGTTATAGTGTGTTCAATAATAAATTATACTGGATTAATTACTTTTTTTTTTTTCTGTAAAAAACGATGTTCTGTAAACACGGAGTGAATGAACTCGTCAATATCTAATATCATTGTCCTTGATTGAGACTGATTGTAGTATTGTCCAATAAAAAGATATTTACTCCAAAAATATAGCTATTAAAGAAAAAGTTTGAAAATCATTTAGGATTTTTTGCCAAATACAGAATAAAACGTTTTTACGTTCCTGCATGGAACCGGCAGACATCAAATAACAATAATATTTATATTTAATTACCACAATGACGGTAAAATTAAAATATTATATTATACTGAACATTGAAGAGGAGGACGGAGCAGTCAGAAAGGATGGAGGAGATGGGAAAAAAAATAAAAGAGGGAAGCAACGTGATGTTTTGAGTGGTCCTAGACCTGTCCTAGAACTCAAAAGAAAATAAGGTTAGTCAATAAATAAACAATTATATTTATGCAACGTTTCGAGAATGTATTGTTCCCATATTCATACCTTAACAGTGAAAAAATAAAAACCAAAACATTAAAATTTTTATCCAATAATTAATAGATGATGTTATTGTTAGAGAGACAGAAAAGAATGCATTGAATGATCAATAAATATACAGTAGTTAAATAGATATTTTAATTAGAATTTACATTAAAGATATATATATTTTTTGTAATTTATTTTATTAAGAGATAATACAATCTGCCACCTTCTGGGGCAATGAGTATTAGAGATAGAATAAATCATTCATTCCATATGTACATTGTAAATAAAATTAAAGAAAAAAATTAATAAAGATTAAACAAATAAGAGAAAAAAAAAGAAGAAAATATATATACACAAAATTAAATAAATAGTATAAAGAAAATAATAACAACAATCTGGATCACATTCATACCTATTTACAATATTTACGAACTGCCCCTAGAATCACTGAATCAAACCTCGAGATCCACTAGTGGGTGTCGAGGCACAATGCCAGAAGATCCCACCGCCTCTCATTCAGCCGCGTCACAGGTCATGAGAGTCAGTGGAGGCTGAGCGAGGGCGCTAGAGCCACATACACTCAAGGCATGAGTGGAGAAGCCAGCCATTGCCAGCACTCCAATAACATATTTACAAGAGATCTCTGGGCCACTGCCGCTTCAACCTACGAGGAGGGTTATAGGGATGTTTGGAACTAGATAGGGAGTTTGCCAAGGGATTAGGAAGGTGAGTAAAAAAAAGATATTACTACAAATATACTTACAATTTGAGATAAAATAATGTCTTACATAGCCATATGTGTAAACTATAAACTATGGAGGTTTTTCCAAATTCATGACGTCTAGGTTTTTCTTATTTTGTTTATTTATTTTAATTTCTTCGTATTATTATTCAGATTTATTGCTAATATGTGTTTATTGGCTTAAACCAAAGACCAGAAGAACATTTAAATCATCAACAGTCGAGAACTAATCAAAACAAAATATATACATTAATATATATAATATATATATATATATATAATATATATATATGTACACTGCCGGTATCATGTAAGTGTACCAATGGATGCATAGGTCGGTACAGCAGTCGCAAACATAAAATATGTAATACAGCTGCAAAGGGGCAATCTTGCTTTAATAGAAAATTCATTTCAGATTTCAGTCTGCTGTGATAAAGATATGGACAAGAACGAGGTAGTGAGGGAGATGGATGAGATGCCACCACTTGCTGCTATACTCGAAGACCCTTCTCTGCAGAACCGATACCGTCTCGGGAAATATGTTCCTCATCATTTCAATCAAACACCAAACAGAACGAAAAGCGTTTCACCTAATGAATATGTATTCTACATAGTTTATTCTATGTACGGGTACATAAACTGAAAGGGGTACATATACAGCTGGTGTACCTACCAATGCATTCCTCAGTACACTTACCTGATGATGTGTTGTGCACCTAAGACCCATTAGCTGACGCTGATGCTATGATGATGATGTGGAGGAGGTAGATAGAAATGAAATGCCACCGCTAACCACAACACTTTATCCCATAAAAGCCTTTCATTCTCTAAAGAACCCGCCCGTCCCAGAAACATCCCCCTCGTCCCTTCACACCTTCAAGAGAAGAAAATCATTTCAACTAATGGATATATACCAAATCACTTCTCCAATGTACATTTTAATTTATGTTTATTTATAATAATTAAACTGCTTGGGCTTCTAGGTGGAAAATAAAGATGAACGAGTCCAAGAGTGCTCATGTAGTGTTCACCCTGAACCACAAACCTTCTCCTCCCATTAACTTTAATAATATTCCTATTCCGCCTTCCGACGAAATTCGATATTTAGGTATTCACTTGGACAAAAGACTGACCTGGAGTACCCACATTCGACAAAAACGAAAAGAACTCAACAGACGATACGGTCTTTTATCTAGATTACTTGACAGACGCTCTAAATTATCATTATCCAACAAACTAACTCTTTACAAAGTTTTGCTAAAACCAATCTGGACATACGGGATAGAACTGTGGGGCTCTGCTAAACCAACAAGTATCCAAAGAATACAGTCTTTTCAGTCGAAACTGCTGCGCAAAATAGTGGACGCACCGTTCTACGTAACAAATGACGTTATACATAACGACTTAAACATTCCGACTATTTCAGCCACTGCTACAGAGCAATACAATAACTTCCACCAAAGAATAACATACAACACCAACCCTCTTACAGAAACATTAAAATGCTCTACGAATCCTTACAGCCCACCCCGACGACTACACAGGCGGTGGCCAAGAGATATGCTGATCACTTAACGAACTCTGCTGTGATGAGCCGCTGCTTCAGCAGTCCACAAATTTGCTTATTGCAAAGGAAATGCAGATGGCAAATTAAATTTTATGTCAAATTTTTTGTTTTGTAGTAAATAAATAAATAATTTATAATAATTAATTTTACAGCATTTTAATTGTAGGTACCGACCGAACATAAATATAATAAGGTGCAAAGTAGGGGTGGGTATAATCGGATGATCGGACTTCGATGATTTAAATAATCGAATGATTTCATAATCGAATGATTAATATGCATTCTTAGAGTCGATTAATGACTGACCAGCATATAATTTATGAGATCAGCAAAAAAAAAAAAAATAAAGTGATATATATATATATATATCCGAGCTCCTTATAAACCCTCGGTCATAATTAAAAAATTCCGTTCGAATGATCATTCGTTTCTCCAAACCGATTAATCCGATAATCGAGTAATTCGAATGATGGAAATAATCGACATTCGATTATGCCCACCCCTAGTGCAAAGATCTACTTCTATTTATCCATCCTACACTTTCCCCTATATCTTTAAACTATGTTGTACGTAATATAAATAATATTATAAATCAAAATACAGAATATTAGAGATTTGGATAGATCTTTCAAAGTTACAGCTATCTATTAGAACAAAAACTGGATTTTTCAACAAAAATGGAAAAATTTGCCTATTTCTGACGAAAGATAGCGGCGATATCACTGAACCAAATTCAATAACTAAGGTTACTTTTAAGAAGGGAATTTAACGTTCTTTCATTTTGGAAGGAACAATATTTTCAGCAGAAAGCACCGTTTTGAGTTAAGAAAAAAAAAAAAAATTCAAAGTTTTTCGGCTCCAAAATGTGTGTGGTGGAAACTCAGATGACTTTTATTTAGAACCATTAAGAATCTTTAAAACGATTTTCAGTTTTTTTACGAATAAATTCCCACATTTTTTTTAGTATCTAATAGTATATTAGAATAAAAACATAAAGAACCCGCCCAGTATTCAACATAAGTCTTAATCGTAGAACTAGGGAATTTTCGAGGCTCAAAAATGTAATTTTTAAAACAACCTAGCTTTCATTATGAAGAATAAGTTGAATAAATAATTATTGTCAAATCATAAGTTTGATATAAAGGAAACGAAAAACACAACTATATTTAACAAATTATAGCATTTAGTTCTAAAGCGAAGTTGAGCGAACAAGTTCCCCAAGATTGATTACAAATCCTAAGAATATAAAATCAATGAAGTAACTAGAAACAAGGAAAACATTTTCATTATTTCCTTGTATTTTCATTTTGTAGGGGGCTTGTGTAGTAAATATGTATAGTTATTTGATGAACACTTTTAGTGAAATTTTATGAAATGTGATATTTTTAATAACTGCGGGCATGTAGATGGAATAGATACATCTTAAAACATACTGAGGGTGTATAGTCGACTGTAGAAAATATTATAGGTGTAATAATCAGGAATCGGTCATTTTTTTTAATTTTGCCAACGTTTCGGCTCAAGCTTGTGAGCCATCATCAGGGCTACAAGCATCAGAACAAAAGAGATACGTATTAATATCATAATAAAAATTTTCTTTTGAATGTAGTGATAATCATAACATTTGAAATAAAACAGAAAATATACCAACATATTTAAATATTATAGATACAAATAATGATAATATGATACACAATCTGATGATGATAAGCATAAAAACAAAACTTTATACAATAATATAGAAGTAAAAAAATATATATATAAACGTACCATTACTGAGCCATGTCTAAGCATAAACTGAGGAAAATCATTAACATAGGTACTGGAAGGAATTAGTCCGGGTGGCGGTCATTAAATGAAACAACTAAATAGTTTCAACTATTTTATTGTTTGCCAACGTTTCGACCCCTTTGTGGGTCATCATCAGGGCGCATGGTGGGAGAATGGAAACTGAGTTTGAGTTTCCATTCTCCCACCATGCGCCCTGATGATGACCCACAAAGGGGGTCGAAACGTTGGCAAACAATAAAATAGTTGAAACTATTTAGTTGTTTCATTTAATGACCGCCACCCGGACTAATTCCTTCCAGTAATTCTCAACGGTCAACTAATTACATCCACAACATTAACATAGGTAGTATGGGGAGGGGTTCATGTAAAAACCCTGAAGGTTTTTAGGTCCCCTTTATTGTACAAATTGCTTGTGTAATTTATATTTTATTTACTGTATATTTATCTTTTCGTTTATAACACCTCTAGTTTTTGTTTTTGTTATTTATTTTATTTTATTTTGTATTATATACCTCATGGATCTTTTACATACCTCAGATTCTAGTGTTTATAATTTTCTGTTAAAAATGTTGAGCCTTATTGTACATACGAGTATATCGTTTTGTTTTTCCATTGTATAATTTTGTAAAACGTTTTAAAAACAAAGATAAGCTGTAGTATTTACATTTATAGGGGAAAACCTTCAGGGTTTTTACATGAACCTCTCACCATACTACCTATGTTTATGGTTTTCCTCACTTTATGCTTGGACGTCTATATTAAAGTCTAAAGTTTTGTTTTTATTTGCTTATCATCATCAGATTGTGTATCATATTATCATTATTTGTATCATATTTAAATATGTTGGTATATTTTCTGTTTTATTTCAAATGTCATCATTGTCACTACAATCAACAGAAAATTTTTATTTCATATTAATATGTATCTCTTTTGTTCTGATGCTTGTAGCCCTGATGATAGCTCACAAGCTTGAGCCGAAACGTTGGCAAAATTAAAAAAAAATTTAAAAAATGACTGATTCCTGATTATTCCAACTATAATACTTAAAATATATTGCAAAAAAAAATATTATGATGGTAAGTCGTACTGAGGGTAATAAGTCGTCTGTGGAGGACGATATCTCTTATGTACTCTTGAAGATGCTCCACAAAAGGGGTAAAGCCTTCTTACTGAATATCTTCCGATATGCGCTTATCCTACTTTTCTATTGCCTGGAAACGTACGATCATATTGCAGCTACTTAAGCCTGGGAAGAGAGGAGACTCTACGGAGCACCAAGACATTCGAGAAGCTACTTCACTACCATCTGTGGAAAAACTGCAGGAAAGCAGAGCAGGCTGGCTTCCAGCAAGGATTATCTCGCGAACATCGGCTGGTGAAGGTTCAGGCCAACACCATAGGGAAGACGCACAAGAACGAGGCTACGGCGCTCATCTCCAGTGCAGTCCCGGATTGCACATGGGCCTTTGACTACGTGTCACACGCTCCCTTCCTCCGCCGCCTGGAGGAGTACAGATTTAACGCTCCCCCCTATGCCGATTGGTTAGAAGATCTTTCGTCGTATGGGTCGGCGAGGATTTGTAGAATCCATGCGATACCACCTGCGGAGTACTTCAAGGTTCTGTACTGGGGCCTATTCTGTTCGTCATTTTCACGGCGCCAGTGTTCTCAGTAAAGCAACCAGCAGCACTGTGGCAAGAAGCAGCCTATGCAGATGACATCAGGATCTATGCCTCCAATACCAACGCCAGCAAGGTAGTCACCCTAGCGCAAATTTGGTTTTTACGTATCTTTAAAACACACACACACACACATATATATATATATATATATATATATATATATATATATATATATATAAGAATATATACATATATTCTTTATAAATTCTTACGGTGAATAAAATAAATCTAATAGTCAACAACGTAGCGTGCCTTGGTATTTCTGTAGCAAATTCCAAAAAAAAATTGTTTTTTAATTTTACAAATTACCCCAAAAACACAACGGATTTTTTCTATTTATTTCTTATTCGGGTTATCTTGAAATGAAATACATCAAATTTTGAGCAAGATAATTCTTTTTGTTTTCTGAATTTATTATTTGGAACAATCTCTTCTTTTCATTTATATATTTATTTATTATAACATATATAAAATTTGATTCTAACAACGTTACGTTTCGAGGTACTTTCTATGCCTCATCTTCAGATAATTAAAAATCATCTAAATTCAATTAAATTTTATAAGCAACCATACAAACAATAACAAACATTATCAATAATTTAGAATTCATTTATTACCTACAATATTTACAATCTGTTTATAAAAAAACTTTATTAAAAATTCTACTTACTAATCAAATTTTATATATGTTATAATAAATAAATATATAAATAAAAAGAAGAGATTGTTCAAATAATATATTCAGAATTAAAATTATTCTTTTTTTTTGTTTTTTGGTCGATAATTTGTAATTAATATTGAAAATAATTAACCAAACAGTCAAAGAAATTAATTATAAAATATTTTTTTTAATAGAAAATTAACTATATGAATATTACTCCTTATATTAATATAATATAAATAAAGTAAAAATAAAGGATTTTTAAAAAATCCGTAAGGGGTTTAGCTCGGAGAATATGATGAGAGGGGAAGAATTTATTCCGGAATAACTTTTGGGGCCAGACAATGTGGATAAAATAAATTAGGAAAAGCTCCCTATAAAAGGAAATTATATAAGTTGAGAAAGTCTAAATGGCGTAGGAAGGAGGGAAATAATGTTTGGAAGTAGTAGTTGGATGAAAAACATAAGAGTTGGAAACAATGTTTGAGGGGGAATAGGGGAGGCTGCGCGCGCAGAGCGGCGGTGCACGGCCGTAATAAATCTTATTAGATCCAGCCTCTCTTATTCCAATCCCAAGCCCCCTTTGTTTAGCCTTCTTACTATTTATAACTACCTTATTTTATTCCCCCTTTTAAGATGAAATGATATTCTATGAATTAAAGATTTTTCATAACCTGAGTGGTTAAAGAAAAAGGGTCGATGGGAACGATGAGTAATACAAAGAGACAAGTCGACATTCCGGAGCATCGCAATTGAATGGTCAATAATAATAATAATAATAATCGGAGACGTTTTATTCATCACTGAGATCATTAAATAAAAAAGAAAATTTAATAAATATAGAGTGCCCATCACAATTTAAAATCAATTCTCAATATTTGAAATACAATGTCAAAGTTAAAAACAACGCTCCAAAATTATTTCACAATGATTTATTATTTCCAAATATCAATATTAAGGTATAACTGTTTATATAGCTATTGATAGGCAATCAAATAATATGAAAAGCAATAAATAATTCAAAAGAAAATGGCATATCACCACTGCTAATTTCAAAACGCTACATCTCAGCTATTTCTGAACCAATTTCAATGATTATTTTTTCATTTAGTAGACAATTTAAATCAATATATCATTGATATAATAAAAACCGATTTTTGGTAGATTTTTTTCTTTTTTTTTTTTGCTTGCTTGTTTATCGCGCTTTACTGACTCTAAAACTCTGAACATATTTTGCTCTATTTTCAAAAATAACTAAGTTATGGGCGTATTTATAGGTAAAATTTCGATTTTTTCTTTCTTTAAAAAAAAAATTTGATTAAATTATAATATTATAACTTACAAAAGTGATCTATATCTATATTAATTCACGCCATCGTATATTCATTTCGAATGATTGTGAATCGACCCCCCCCTTCACAAAGTGACCAATAAAAAAAAAAAAAAATAACAATTAGTACTTTAAATTGTTAATCTGGATTCGCAAAACATTCTTTTTTTTTTTATTACTATAACTACAATATATACTATACTATTACTGCTCTACATTTCATTTTGTTCTACTTGACAGGAAATCTATTTGAAAAATATTTCTAGACTTCCTGTCAATTATAAAGCATCAAGTTACTAGTATAGATATATTGAATATATATTAGGAGTTCTAGAAAAAATAAGTTTATGTTTTTTTATTGGTTTGCAATGAAAATTGAACTTATGAGCTTACCAATCATATTTCAGTACAGATTTATTTGTTCAGCCACACCAAAAATGTAGCTATTTATAGTAAGGATAATTATTCATCTGGTTGTAAAATAAAACTTAAAAACAATTTTTTAAATTTATTTTATTTATGGACCAATAATGACTAAAAGAGAAAACCCGAGTTGGCCAATATATGGTATTCGAAACTTGGACTTTTCTCATTTATATTATATTTTTCTAATGTACCTTCTTTTATCAACGCGGAATTGCGGTATATATCAACCCTGTGAATATAATTGAGTTGATAGCATCGCGGAGACTCAAATGAGCGAGTAAAGTTGTTGGGCTCGGTAAAGATCGGATTCCGAGAAAGTTGGTATTCGCTGATCCGACTGGTAGGCGTCCGAAAGGTAGGCCGAAACGTCGATGGGAGGATTGCGTTAAGACTGATCTCGGGGGCTTAGGCTTGAACGGTGAACATTGGACGAGTCTGTGCAGGCGGAAGTTGGTGGTATCGGCATCGAATCTTCGGGTTCGGTAAGCCTATTATTATTATTATTATCACCTTCTTTTATATTAATTTGTCAGGATATTTTCGTATTGATGGCTTTAAAAAAAAATAATAATTGCATTAATTTTAAATATTTATTTGAATGGGATTTGATAAAATGCTAAATAATTACTCGGAGGACATATAATACATTCATATAAAGTCGGGTGATAGATTTTGTTCGAGAAGCCATTTTATTCATGAAATACTGCGAACCAGACACTTCCTTTGTATTGGTATTGACAAATAAATCGTGATAATAAAGAATTCACATCCTCTCAAAGAGGTAGAAAGATAAAAAGGGTATCGCCTTTAGTAAGCAAATAACCGTAAAGATTTTTTACAGTTAGCCGGGAGGAAATATACTTTTGTTCCGAATGATGGCGAATCTATTTCACAAATATAACAGGGATCCTCTAAAAACAAAGCTATTGCCAAGGGCAGTAAAAGAAAAGTCAGCGAGCCTGTTGATACAGCTAAAATCAGGGCGGGATTGAATTGCAAATTCCTTTTTTCGCCAGCCCTGCCTTGTTTTTATAAAAGGCTTTTATCCGCACAATATTTTATAGCTACATCGACCTGTTAACATTTATTGCGTCAAGGAAAGGGGAAGAATAAAAAACGCTTTTACGTGAGCTAGTCTAGCCAAGATAGATATGAAAACCCTAACCCCTTTTTGATATCAGAATAAAAAATCTGGTGCGGGCAACACACGACTTTCACTTACCTCCATTTTTAAAATCAATAAAAGAATTTTCAAAACAGTTAGAGATAAAAATACGTGAAACTATTAAGGAATCAATTAAATTAAATTTCTATAGAAATATGTAAATAGTTTTATGTTCATTTCATCACTCTCTATTAACTTTTAAAAGCTTGTGTATGAGATAATATTTTTTTCTAAAATCTTTAGCTTTCTAACGGTATATCATACATGTATATTACTGCTCTTATGTTCAAAAACGAAAAATTGCAAAAAAAAAAAATATCTTTTCTGTTTTCTCCTTTAGTTGGGTATCGAATTCATTCAATTAATATATTTACCTGTTTTTCATCAGCGTTAACAAGATAATATAGTTATTTTTATTGAATCTACAAAATTAAAAGTACTTTAGGGGAAGAAAATTTAAAATATCGGCATTTAAACCCTGTCAGACCATTTTAATCAGAATGAACCCTAAATGATATTAAAGCCCATTAAATTTTACATCGATATAGCGAGTTTAATCAAAATTGTCGTAACCGTTTTCGAGAAAATCGAAAAAAGGTTCAAAATGCATGGTATAAAGTACCTCTTCTGGCAAGCTCATTTTTATGAAAAAAGTTTTGTCTCGTCTCGGGCGTATAGTTGTCTTAAATATGAAATTTCAGTTTCATAGGACTTGCCGTTTCCGTCCGGGAGTCACCACAGAAACACACACACACAAACCTTTTTGCGGGACTTGGTTATTTGGACTCAGGGGACCCTAAAACGTGTATTTCCCTTGAAAACTGGAATTTGAAAATTTTCACGATCACAATACTTCCCCTTACTATATTAGTAAGTGAAAGTAAACATTTCAGACAGCGGTAGAAAGTGCCGAAAGAAATGAAAACTTAAAACTAAAATATATTCGTCCAATTTCCACATCTGTTGGCACTTCATAATTCTATCACTTTTTATTAATCAAAACACACAATATGCCCAGGGTGTCTAGCAAAACATCTCAAAGAGATTCCCTGACTTTTCTCTATTGTAAGAAGTCTTTAACCTGGCCAAATATCGGTGAAAATCGACAAAACAAATAATAATTATAATTGAGATGGTATACTAGGTTAAAAATATATATATAATGACTAATTACTTTACGATAAGATTCAACTATATCTACCCCACACCAGCTGAAATTATAGTTGTTTAAGTTGACTTACCAATAAATTATGATGTACTTAAACACTACTGTTAGTAATAATCAATATTTACAAATCTGACTACATATTTATTTACAATAAATATATCTATATAAACTTTAACAGATTTTCTTTAATGTTTGAATCTGTGCAGCCAAATCTTCAACTTTCCAAACAGCTTCTTGGAGCAGTTTTGCTTCTTTTACCTCTAATTCCTTCACCTGAAGGTTGACTTTTCTCTTCTCCACAGCCCTCCTCCTCTCCTTTTATGATATTAAATATTAAACTCGCTTTATGATATTGGAACTTTTGTCTGAGTGAAAAAGTAACGATGTTATTTAGGGACCATTTTCCCTGACGAGAGAACGAATTCCCTGACTTTTTCATATGTTTTTAAAATCCCAGACTTTACTCGGTTTTCCCGATTTCTCTGATTTCGCGAACTAAGTAAAAAATATTAATACAACTTTTTTTTTTCTTTTTTAACCTTTATTTATTTTTATCAATAACTTTATTTTCACCTGTAAAATAAATACAATAAGGAAATGGATTGTACGAGGCATGTTTTTTAAGTAAGTACCGTTTAAGAATTAAAAAAAGACGTGTAAAGATATCGCAATAATTTTATTTTTACATGAAAGCCCGTACCTTAATCTACTTTACTACATAATTTCCATGAATTTTGAGGCACTTGTCATAACGCGAAACCAGTTTTTCAATACCCTCCTCAAAAAATTCTGCCGTCTGACTTGTTAAACGACGTTGACGAAACATGGGTGGCCTACGTCACACAAGAATCAAAATAACAATCCATGGTATGGCAACATTCATCATCACCCAAAAGAGTGAAGTTTAAGCAAACAATTTCTGCCCGGAAAATCTTGTGCACAGTTTTTTGGGACAGAAAAGGAGTATTGCTTGTGGAGTTTCTGCCTCGTAATGAGACAATCAATGCTAACATTTGTTTCTGCACTTGAAGAAACACCTGGGCGGTCGGCGTCTTCAAGACGATAACGAAGTCAAAACATTTGTGATGCAGTGATTAACAAGTCAGGCGGCAGAATTTTTTGAGGAGGGCATTCAAAAACTGGTGCCGCGTTATGACAAGTACCTCAAAATTCGTGGAAATTATGTAGAAAAGTAGATTAAGGTACAGGCTTTCATGTAAAAATAAAATTATAGCGATATCTTTGCACGTCTTTTTTTAATTCCAAAATGGTATTTAATTAAAAAGCATGACTCGTATTTCACAAATTATTAATACAAATAGTATGGTTAGGCATGAGGGAGACAGCAGCCAATGGTGCATCCTCCTGACATTAAGCACTACTATATTTTCAGGTCAGGAGGTCCCTCATCCAACTCCTTTTCAGCCTATGCCAAGTTATCTCAGTTGTAGCCATGTTTTGAAGAAATTTGTTAACGTGTGCATGTAGTTTGTCGTGAAATCATTTTTAGATGTAAGTCAATCATGTGGTTTGTTGAAGATGGAAGTCGGTAGGGTATCATAAAATGCTGTGGAGAGTTCGTTACTAGTCTTAAAAATTTGGATTGAAAGGTTCGTATTTTTTGAATGTGTGTCTTTTTAGCTGGTCCATAAATTATGCATGCGTAAGTCCATATAGGTTTTAGTAAATAAGTATATACCTTAAGCTTCTGTCTAATGGGTAATTTAGAGTGTCCATGTAGTATCGAATATAAAGTCTGAGTATTAATACAACTTAATTTAAATAAATAATAATAAACTATTATATTATAACATAATATAATACATATTATCAATACAATATTATATAATATAATATAATTAGTATATACTGTTTCAACAATAATTAATTTTTTTTTTACTTTCAAACATTTGATTAAATTCCAGAAATGATTATATAATTAATACATATATTTAATAATTATGTTTTGTTTAAATAGTAGTTTTAACCTAGTTCAAACCAGTAACCTCCTAATTATATTCTTCAAAAGTATAAAAAATTAATAAACAATCATCGCACGTATCTATTTATTCCACTACCTTTTTTTGGGGGAAAATTAAATTTATATTATGTAAGATATTTTATCAAATAGGTTGTTTACTTTTGTTGAATTATTTAAAATCTACTCTTATCTTTAACAACTGTAATATAATAAAAAAAAAAAACACCTAATTTTAAAGAAAAATGCCTACTAAAAAGATATAATTGTAACGTAATACGTGTCTATTTTCGTAAATAATTTATTTTATAAAAATGTAGCATCGAATTTAATTAAATTAAGTTTGAAAGAAAAACAAAAAAAAAAAATAATGAAAACATGTTAAAAGATTTCCACACACACAATAAAAAAATAAATAAATAAAAGGAATAGAATTTGTAGTCTTTTAGTTTTAAACCTTTACTCTAGAATATTGTATTTTTTTTTAAGTAGAACATAAAACTGAGGCGTATATTTGTACTTAAAAGTTTAACAATAAAATATGAAAGGAAAAAACATAAATGAATATTCTGTTTGAAAAGAAAAAAAAACAAAAACAGGATTGTTCAATTCATTAACACGCTTAATTTTTTATTTAACAATATTACATTCTATCTCAGTGAGAACATTCATAAAGCTGTATAAGATTCATTCACACTATACATACTTAATTAAATAATAAGCTGAACATTAATCAACACTTTCTATATTATAAATAAAATATAATAATAAATAAATTATATAATAAATATAATACAAAAAATGTATGCATATTAATATATATATATATATATATATATATATATATATATATATAGAGAGAGAGAGAGAACTGCTTTATAACAACTGTTAACACATATGTTAGATGTTAAGAAACGTAGAGGGAGAATGTAAACTGCGCAACATCACTCAGCGAACTGTTCTTATGGGACAGGAATAGAATAATAATTAAGATATTCACTGAAACCGTTAACATTTCAGGCTCTGACAACGTGCTCATGTTATTTTTTTTCCGTTCCTTTTTCACATAAAATATAATCAGAAAAGTGATTTATACGTTTTAAAAATATATGTATTTTTATATTCAATAATTTTATATTAAAAAAAACAACATTTTTGCCGTGTTAACTCTAACCATTCAACCATTCGACGAAACGTCAAATAAATCGTTGAGTGTAACTTATAATTTTCAAAACGTATCACGACAAAATCTTTTCTCAGAAAATAGTAGCCATTCAAAATATGTTGCTTTTGGTTTTTAACTGGCTTTTGTATTTATATTTTATATTATATTCATATTTTATTTATATTTATATTATATGTATTTATTTAGTTAAGAATTTTTGAATCATAAAAAAATATAAACCAGTTTTTAAGTAGAATTATAACGTTTTTATTGTATCAGTACTTTTTTTTTTTATCGGAATATTGGATCGAGTTCTTTCTGTGTCACTTGAATATGTGCTGCTGTAGATACTTTTTAAGGTATGAAAGCTTTTCCATCCTCGTTATTTTGATATTTTAAATTCTAAATTCGGAGTAAATAAGTGATTTTAAAAATTTAGTTTTTTATCTATAACTTATAGTAGTTTAACAACTTATTACATAAATTAGCCAGTTAAACACCATATGAGGCGGTATGGGCTAATCCAATCTTATACGTTACAACAAAACTAAAAACTTAGCTGTTTCGTTTTCATTTCATTCCCACGCCAAAAAAGTCAGCTTCAGAAATGTTTTCTGAATTAATAATCTTTCTCTATATATAAAATGATAACGGGATTTTGGTTTCCGCTAACTCCTTATAAACTACTGGACGGATTTGGTACGACTTTCACCATCATCCAGGGCATTGTTTCCTAAAGGTTTATAAGTAAAATACATTGCAATTTTCTGTGACCGTCATAAAAAAATTATTCCTAAAATATAAGTAGTAACAGAGACGTATAATATACCGTTGGGAAGCGCAAGATTTTAGAAAAGTTAATATGCAATATAATAAGTCGGAGAAGTTAATAGAAAGATGTTATAAGAGCAAAAAATTATGAACAAATGTTTTTGTAATGTGGATGAGGGAGCTTTTGGTGATTCGTGGTTATATTCTTGCAGGTTATATTCTTCCATACAGTATTCAACATTTTAGAAAAAATATTATGTACCAAATCGTACGTAAGTTGTTAAAATAAATGGAAAGTTGTTATAAACTAACACAGTTAATATTTATTTCTACTTTTAGATCATTTCACAAAAATAGTACAATAGTTCCACTGTAAATTAAAGGGGACTCCCTTAGAAACTAAATTGACTCTGATACATTAAAATTTATTTATAAAAAGTTCTTAAGAAATATAAAATTCTAATAAACAGAATAAAACAGGAACCGCTTAACATAACAAACAAATAACTAAACCAATTTTTGATTTTTTTAATCAATTTATGTTTCAAATTTCTGCCGATGATTAAATATAATAATAAAAATCTGGTGCGGGCAACACACGACTTTCACTAACCTCCGTATTTAAAATCGATTAAAGAATTTTCAAATACAGTTAGAGATAAAAATGAATGAAACTATTGAAGAATTAATTAAATTGAATTTCTATAGAAACATGTGTTTTATTAAAAAATCTATTATATTATTATCTAAAATAATCACTTAGTTTTATCGGCTTTTCATCATTCATTATTAACTTTTACAAGCTTGTGTATAAGATAAAAAATTTCTAAAATCTTTGGCTTTCCAACGATATATAAAACATGTATATGACTCTTCTGAAGTTCAAAAACAAAAAATTGCATAAAAAAAAAATATATTTTCAGTTTTCTCCTTTAGTTGTTTATCAAATTTGGTCAACATGCATATTTAGCTGTTAATTACCAATGCTAACAAGATAATATAGTTATTTTTATAGCATCTACTAGAATTAAAGGTACTTTAGGGGAAGAAAAGTTTGTTTTGCCCTTTTATCCTTCAGTTGGTCATCAAATTCGTCCAACTTGTATTAGCCGTCCTTCATCAATGTTATTAAGATGATGTGGTCAATCTTTTGTAATGTAAAAATGTGTATTCATTTTCGTTTGAAACATATGATTTAGATTAAATCATATAACTATATTAAATTTTTAATCAGTAATAAGTTTATCCTCTATTCGTCACTTATTATTGCCTTTTAAAACTTTGTGTATCAGATAATATTTTTTCTAAAATCTTTCTCTTTCCAGCGGTATATTATACGTCTATATTACTGTTCTTATTATTATCAAAAATCCAAAAACTACATAAAAAAAATATTTTGCCCTTTTCTCCTTTAGTTGTTCATCAAATTCTTCCAACTTGTATATTTAGCCGTCCTTCATCAATGTTATTAAGATGATGTGGTCAATCTTTTGTAATGTAAAAATGTGTATTCATTTTCGTTGGAAACATATGATTTAGATTAAATCATATAACTATATTAAATTTTTAATCAGTAATAAGTTTATCCTCTATTCGTCACTTATTATTGCCTTTTAAAACTTTGTGTATCAGATAATATTTTTTCTAAAATCTTTCTCTTTCCAGCGGTATATTATACGTCTATATTACTGTTCTTATTATTATCAAAAATCCAAAAACTACATAAAAAAAATATTTTGCCCTTTTCTCCTTTAGTTGTTCATCAAATTCTTCCAACTTGTATATTTAGCCGTCCTTCATCAATGTTATTAAGATTATGTGGTTAATCTTTTGTAATGTACACAATTATAATTAAAATATCGGCATTTAAGCGATGTCATGCTATTTCAATCAGAATTAATCCTACATGATATTAAAGCCCATTAAATTTTACATCGAAATAGGGAGTTTAATCAAAATCGTCAGAGCCGTTTTTGAGATAATCGTAAAAAGGTGCAAAATGCATGGTATAAAGAACAGATTCTGGTCAGCTGATTTTGATGAAAACGATTTTGTAACATCTCGGGCGTATAGTTGTCTTAAATATGAAATTTCAGTTTCATAGGACTTGTCGTTTCCGACCGGGAGTTACCACCACACACACACAGACCTTTTTTCGGGACTAGGTTATTTGGACTCGAGAGGCCCTGAAACGTGTATTTCCGTTGAAAACTGGACTTATAAAATTAGTATATATAGTAAGTGAAAGTAATTAATAGACGTTATACAATAATAAACATAATATTTTCTTGCTAAGTGTACTTTTCGTTACGATAAACTCATAATTCTAAAGTAATAAACTTTTAAATGGTTAAACCATAGTTCTTTTTTTAAAATAAATGACACCACATTTAAATTACATCCGTGCGAAGCAAAGGCGAGTCGCTAGTATACTACAACTAATCATAAAATACAAACGATGTGCCGTATGTGAACTATAATACAGGCAATTTTTTTGATCATGGTAGCTGGGATAGAGAGGCAGCGCGAGCTAAACTAATGAATTACAGATTAGTCATGAACGTAATTGGTTGTTAGTCACCTTCATAAATCATTAGTTAATTGCTTTCATTTCTAAATTCTTTAGAGCATTTATGTCTTATGATTGAGATCATTAAGATAAAACTGCAAATTTTGTGGCGCGTATCAATCTATTTTAAACATCATAATTAAACAGTTCATCAACCTTTATTGAAGCATATGTATCCATTGATATCAGTTAAGAGATTTAGAATATTTTCAGGATTTATAACTGCGTTTTAAAGAAGGATACACTCTTACAGTTCGAATATGATAAAAAAGTAAATAAATAAAATTTAATAAAAGACAGGGGTCACCTATAGCATAGTGACTTGCATAACAGCTTTATATGCCAAAGGTCCCTGGTTCAAACCTGGAAAATGTCGTGCTGCTTCTCCATTGGCAAGTCACTGTCCCACATCTACTTTTCATCAGCAGCAACAATTCGGGAAAGGAAAAAAAGGGTAGTTTTTGACTTGCTTGATGTTTCTAACAGTCTGGGCTCCGTTTCGTCCAAGTTTTTTTTTAAAATTCTTTTATTGATATTTACAACTGTACAATTTACTTAGTACAATAAGTAAATGGGCTAAAACAGACAATAGGCTTGAAAAAGACATGAGAAGAATCTACCCAGCGGTAGCACTTCAATGATTATTTGTTCAGCAGGTCTCGAGGCCACCGTCTTTTCAGACGCCTCGGAGGATTATCGGGAATATATGTCGATGAGAGGATGCGGACAAGCGGGTTTGTATGGGCGGGTAATTTGGAATGAAAGGAGGTGTATCTTTTTTGAGCGATTTCTGTAACTAGTGGGATATTCAGGTCTCTATGGATGAGTTTGTTGGTAACAAAGTAAGGAGCGTCTAGGATTTGACGAAGGATTTTGGATTGCAAGGATTGGATGCGGGAGGTATTCGATGGTTTAGTGGAGCCCCATAGCTCTATGCCATAAGTCCAGATAGGTCTAATAATGGTTGTGTAAATGAGTTTTTTGAAGTAAAGAGGGAGTTTTGATCGTTTGTCAAGTAAGTGTTTTAACAGTCGATATCTACGAGCAGTTTCCTGTCGTTTAAGTCTTGTATGAGGATTCCATGTCAGACGTTTGTCAAGATGAAGTCCAAGGTATCGTATTTGTTCTACAGTGATGAGTGGGGTATGATTAAAGGAAACAACTGGACAGGAAGTCATAGGTTTACGTCGTAGAGTGAAGGTGGTTAGGTGGTATTTATTAGGATTTATTTTGGTTCTCCAATTGTGACACCATTCTGCAATGGCGGATAAATGGTTCTGTAGGACTTGGGAAGCAACAATAGGATCATTATTTACGGATAGCACACATGTGTCATCAGCGTAAGTAGAGAGGAAAGTGCTTGGATGGATAGGGATATCAGCCGTATACACCGTGTAGAGGATTCGTCCAAGTTTAAACTAGTAAAACCAAATTATACTATATTGCGGATTGAGATCTTAGTAAAAACAGCATTATTTCTAAGCAGCGAAATGCTACAGAGATAAACAAAAATAAATTGTTTCGAATAGAAATAATAAGTGTTGACATCCATACAAACGAATAAACCAGTATACGTAATCAGTTTTTTATATAGAGGAGAATTAAAAAAAAAACAAAAAAAAACACAGTACCGTTTTCCGGACCAGATACATTTATTTTACGGATCTTTTTACCGAAAAAAAAAATAAATAACTTGAAAAAACGATTCCTCCTTGGGGTCACCTATAGCATATTGGGTAGCATAACAGCTTTTAATGCCCAGGGTCACGGGTTCAAACCCGCAGTATTTTTTAATGAGAGTAAAAACTCTTTAGTCGTGCCGTCCTTCGGCGGGGATGTTAAAAGGTGGTCCCGAGCCTTTTTGATGTCAGGTACCCCCTTAAGATCCCTATCCTAATGAAACCTGGATAGGCAAAATATAGGACTCCTACTGTAGCATCGTCCGATTAGCTATAGTAGCATAAAGTGACGTTAAATAAGTAAATAAAAAAAAAATGTAACGATAAGTTTACCATCCAAATTTTATTACATACTATTAGTGGCAGTTTCTCAGCAGTTTCTATCACATCGTCTTGTTTATTATTTTTTAATCTACTATATAGTTAATTTGTATACAATATTTTCTAGTTCGATGGATGTTTTTGCTTGTTCGTGGTATAATCCCCTATGTGAAAGCAATTTATTTGGAAACTTATACGTGACACACGCAAAACTGCTTGTAAACACGATACAGATGAAATTGGTACGGTTTCATAATACAATTAAAGAATTAAAGATGAAAAAAAAAAATGTAACGATAAGTTTACCATCCAAATTTTATTACATACTATTAGTGGCAGTTTCTCAGCAGTTTCTATCACATCGTCTTGTTTATTATTTTTTAATCTACTATATAGTTAATTTGTATACAATATTTTCTAGTTCGATGGATGTTTTTGCTTGTTCGTGGTATAATCCCCTATGTGAAAGCAATTTATTTGGAAACTTATACGTGACACACGCAAAACTGCTTGTAAACACGATACAGATGAAATTGGTACGGTTTCATAATACAATTAAAGAATTAAAGATGAAAAAAAAAAATGTTGATCTGTATATTCAAGTAACAGATTGATAATAGATGTAATTCCACCAAAAATCGGTTGTTATTGAAGATAGAGAAAAATCGAAAAGATATTAGATATCAAGACAACGAGATTTTTAAGAGCAAACAAAATCATTTCATATCGTCAAAATTTGAGGGCTTGCGTTTCAAGATGCGTAGAATCCGAATATAGAATAAATTAAAAAAAAAAACTAATTAATAAATAAATAAATACCAGTGCTACTTCATAGAAAATTAAATTTTCTACAAAATGAAA
Source organism: Piezodorus guildinii (assembly GCA_023052935.1). Classification (NCBI taxonomy): domain Eukaryota; kingdom Metazoa; phylum Arthropoda; class Insecta; order Hemiptera; family Pentatomidae; genus Piezodorus; species Piezodorus guildinii. The sequence goes on from CM041294.1 coordinate 25,861,037, forward strand.
AAAAGAAACATTGAAATTGGTTAAGAACCAGACGAGATATAGCGTTTTAAAATTAGCAGTGATGATATGCCATTTTCCTTTGAATTATTTATCGCTTTTCATATTAGTTAATTGCCTATCAACAGCTTTATAAACAGTTATACTCCCATATTGTTATTTGAAAATAATAAACTATTATGTAATAATTTACAGCGTTTTTTAATTAATAAATTAACATTTTAGGCACTGAATGTAAAAAAAACTGAATCATCGTTATTTTAAAAACTTCAATGGTTCATCATTAAATAAAAAAAAAAAACTATATTAGCGCTAGTCCAATGTGCTCCGGGTCTTGGGTTCGAACCTCGGCTGTAGCAAAATATTATTTATTCTATTATTTCAGCCGGGGGGCGATCTTGGGGTATGGAGACCCTCCTGGGGCACACCCAGCGTCAATCAAGTAGGTAACCAAAAATGGGGAAAAAACCTGGCGGCTGAGCGTGATCTCGGCCGAATCACCTCATTGCAGTGGTACAGGATTTATTTATTTTTTTTTACTAATGAAATTAAATTAAAAATTATGATAATTCCCAGATGAACTAGACAGGCATATACAAGACCTTTCATTGTTTTTAAGAATAATTTTTATTAAGATATATTAAAGTTTTTTTGAATATGAACAATAGTAATGATGCTAAGAGATCACATTCATACAATATAAAAAAAAAGGTTAAGTTAAATCACATAAAAATTCATAATAAAATAAATATATGTAAGAAAAAAAATCTATACATTAGGGATGGGCATAATTGGGATTATCGGACCATTCGATTATTTCAATCATTCGAATTAATCGATTATCGGATTAACGAATGATGATACGAACTGAATTGTTTAACGATAATCGAGGGATTATAAGGAGCTCGGATAATGTAACGACTTTTTTTTTTCTTTTTTCTTTTTTTCTCATTATATGCATATTTGCACCTAGGCTCAGCCAGCTTAACCATCACAGAGACGTGACGGAAATTGTGGCATATCGTCTCTTAAAATGGATATTGATCATTAGATTATTATATCATTCGATTATTTAAATCATCGAAGTCTGATCATCCGACAATGACGTTCATTCGATTATGCCCACCCCTACTATACATACAAAGTCAACAATTAAATAAACATACCTAAACACATTCATACATATTTTTTGTTAATAAGTGATGTAATTTTTTTTTTTTTAATCTGACATCAAATACTTAGGACTTTTTTGTAATCAGATTTTATAAAAAAAATATTCGTGCATTTAGTTAGATTAAAATAAATGTCATTACTTATATATTTAATAATAAACTTATGTTTTTCTAATTAAAAATTAAAAATTGGAAATCATAAGCTTTTAAAAAGTCATTAATGATCGAGTCTTCCTTTTTAAATTTCTTCTTATTTTTTTCATTTAATGCAACGTTAATTTATACAACTCTTTAATAATAAACGTGAATAATGTCATATATAATAGATACATGAAGCATATGGTACGATTAAAGATTAGTTCTAATGTAATGGAATGTAGGTCGAACGTTGCCTTGCACTATCATCTCAGGCTTGTAATTGAAAATAACAATTATGTAGTTGAATTAAATACAAAAATAAACATACAAATACAAAACAAAATGAAATAAATACAGCCAGAGTAAGTAACAGCAAATCCGAAAGTCATTCTGGTTGAGTGTTTAGAAGGGTCTAGATGACCTGTCTTCCACCGACCCTACTTACTACCTGAGTCGGAATTACTTGCTCCATCCAGCAAGTCAGTCACAAACTGGTTTTACAAACCTGATAGGTGATGAGTAATTTATTTAAGATTACGTTTTTAGTCAATTAGAAAGATAATTAATAATGTAATTGAATAAGAAATGAACATTTTTTATTTATTTAGAATTTAATCAGATTTATAGGGATTTTTAAGGTTAATGTACTCGCATCTAAAGGCAGAGAAAAAAAGAATGTAAAATATTCTGAAATATGGTCAGAGTGAATTATCATACACTCTTACATACTTTTAACGTATAATAATGAACATTCAATCACAGAATTTCCTATAAAACTTCATAATTTATTTTTTTAACTTTTACCATAAATCATTGCATAAGTATTGCAATTCCTATTTTCTAGATGAAACATATGTTGGAGGAATACACAGATTAAACTGCATGTACCAATAAAATTCTAGGATGAACACCAAATTTATTCAGTTCGTCCATTGGATTGGTGTTATGGTAAGTACATAAGTAATCGATTTGTAAGTATATAATAAATTTAAAAGTATATATATTTTATAAGTACTTCCTAATAGGTTTGGTCACCGGGGAAGTTAGACCATCACCTCCGTAAGGAGAGGCCTGCAGGGATAACATATTGTAAATATCTTAAGCAACTAAGGAACATTAATATTATAGTTTTGTTTTTTTCATTTAACAAGTATATGCATTATTATTATTTTTCACTTAGCATTATATTTTTTTTTTCAATTATATGAGAACTTTTTATTAGATTATATTAGATATTAGAAATTATTTTAGAACTAAAAGTAAATATTATAATTTTTAAATGTTATCCTTGCAATAAAGGCTTTAATCATTCATTCGTATTTTATAAGTAAATCGCCCCGTAAGGTTTTCAATAAATTTTCTTTATACTATAAATACATCTTTCAGTAATATATATTGTTTTTTCATTATTAATTTCCTTATCTAGTGATAATTTTTATTTTTATTACTATTTCTTATTAATATTTTTTTTATTCTCTTATTCATTTAAAAAAAAAAAAAAAAAAAAAAAATCTCTCCTAAGCCTAACTAAACAATTAGATTAAAACCATAAATAAATGTCATAATCAAAAATCTTTGATGACCTATGGGTTTAATCCATTGTAACACCAACTCTAATTGTCATTTATAAATATAAAATTTTATATATTTTTTTCAATTCTGTTAACATGTATCTTGCTCTACTTTTATTTATTCTATTTCTAAAATTTATATATTTTATAATTATTTATATTATCCGTTTTATTATATTATTAATAATAATAAAAAATAACAAATGCAAAACAAATTATTCTTTCCAAAACATTGATTAACAATATTATCTTTACATTAAATATTTCATAATCAAGCAAAAAATTATACGAAAAATATATCCATATATGAAGCCTTCATTTTTCAAAACCTACGTATCGTAAGATGAGTAATTCCATATTACAGAGTTTTTATGGAACAAAAAATAAAAACCTAAAACACGGATAAAAGAATGCGAAACATAGTTTATATAAATAAATAAATAATTTTCAAAATCAATAAATTAAAAATAAGCTGATTATTTTTTAGTAATTATGTATGTATTGTATATAAAAATAGAAAAAACAATATAACTAAAAAGGACTTAAAACGAAAAAGTAATACTTATTTTATATTACCTCTGAAGAAGCAGAACTCAAAATGGTTATCTCTTATATAAGTCTAGGTCTAAGTCTAACACATAATTACAAGTTGTTGTTCCGTGTTAAAATCAACTAAGATATGATTATCTTTAATAATATTGCGTAAATAATTGTTTTTCAAACAGAGCACTAAAATCAAATCGATACAATTGAAAAAACACGAAAATAAATTAACACAAACGAATAGGAAATGATAAATCATAAATGAACTGATTACTTGGCACGTTTTTATTCTTATCTTCTGACAGTCGTGAGCTATCATCGTTTGAATGACACATCGATTACCAAACGGCTGTATTCAAGTTGATACTGACAAAGTAACTGTAAAATTAGTGTAGTACTGAATAAAAATTTAAATTAAATAATAATTTAACGAGTGTATAATTATATTAATCAAATCATTAATATAAATAAATAAAAATAAGATAATATATTTATATATAGAGAGCACTTGACATATTGTGTTGACAAGTTAATTAATTATTATAATACTTCTGATTAATAACAGATGTTAAACAAATAAAGAAAAGACCTCTTAATCAATCTCTCAGGCCTAAGCTTTGTATAAAGACGTTCATCAAAAACCGGTTTACAATGTTCGAAAGTTTTTGTAACCAAGGCATTCCAAACAGATGAAGCACCTTAACTTCACAAAGGTCAATCTGCTCAATATTACCTCGTTCTAATTAAAATAGTAACATGGTGAATATCTTCTATTTATTTATATATTTATTTATCATAATATATAAACTATGATATTAACTATTACGTTTCTAGGTACTTCTTAGGCTCATCTTCAGATCTTTAATATCATATTTATTTCCATATTATATCCTAAATAGGTATTTAATAATGTAATTTATTCTATTTAGTCCTATATATGAATATTATGTCAGTCTGTTAAAAATCTATTATTTCATTGTCACATAAATTCCTTCAACAGTTTGCTGCTAAATAGTCGTCTGATAGTTGCAGTGTTTGCAGCAAAATGTTGAAGAATTATTATGTGACAATGAAATAATAGATTATTTTACATACTGACAGAATATTCGTATAAAGACTACATATGAAAAATATTACATTATTAAATGACCTATATTAGGATATAATATGGAAATAAATAATTGTATATTTTGTTCTAAAGGACATGTCCAGAATAATAAAGAACTTATTATTATTTTATTAAATATGATATTTAAAGATCTGAAATGAGGCATAAGAAGTACCTCGAAACGTAATTGTTTAATAATCATAGTTTATATATGTTATGATAAATAAATATATAAATAAAATAGAAGAGATTGTTCCGAATAATACATTCATATATATATATATATATATATATATATATATATATTTATTATATTTATATATATATATTAGTGTATACTGAATTTACAAGTATTTTTCATATTAAAACAGCACATTTTCTTCAAATCTTTTTTATGTTTATTGTATAAAACTTTGTATTTATATTGTTACATTGATTTAATTCTGAGGTCTTTATTTATTTTTATTTCGATGTTTATTATTTTTTTTTTTACAATTTATGTTCTATTTTTCTTAAATTTTATATGATTTTTTATGTCCGCGTACTGAGTATCTAAATTTTTGGAGTATGTTTTAAAAAAACATTGAGCAAATAGTCAACCTTACATGCTGATGTAGATGTGAGCTGTAGAAAGTTAGAATATACAGATAAAAAAAGGTAATTGAATTTAATTATATATTATGAAAAACAATTATATAATAAATTGTTTTCAAAAAGCAAAATGCTTTTAAAATTTTTTTTAGTCTTGATATTGGGGAAAAAGCTCCAAAACGTTGACTATTAAATGTGACAATTTGTGTAACAATGAAAACAAAAAAAGATTTGGAAGAAAAAATGTGCTGTTTTAATATGAATAAATAAGTAAATCTTCCTCAAGTAATACTGATTTAAAAAAGTTATTTTTTGTATCTTAACTTTTTTATACAGTTCGACAGAGTTTTATTTTATACATATGAATCTTTTTTTCGATCTTTAATCCTAATTTGTTTTAACGATAGTAACAAAATGGCTGTGAAAAACTATTTTAATGTAATCGAACAATTATTTAACTGATAACAACGTTTCTTCTAAGAAGGAAAAAAATAGTTCTTACTTATCGACTTAGATTGCATGTAGGAAAATTCATATAATAGAATGTTTGTTATCTGCGTGGAAACTTTCTTGCTGTAAACAACAAATATGTTTTTTTTACTGATAAAAATACAGTTAAAAGAAAATTAATTTATATAATCATTCAGTTATACATCCCCACGAAGCACGTATTTAATATGGACCAAAATTGAAAATTGAAATGCTAAAAAATATTAATAGAAGAATCATTGATGGTAGATAAAATATAAGAAGTTGTTATTTATTATGTCAAATTACAGTGTTTCAGCCCAAATTATATACTGCCTTATAATCTGCTATGAGCATTTTTCTTTAAATATTAAAAAAAAAAAAAAAAAAAAAAAAAAAATTGGTAGTTATCTTCTGTAATCGTAGCCCTGAAAATGTCCTGAAATTTGGGCCAAAACGTTGCCACAGTAAATTAGGGTTACTTATTTTAAGTGTTTCAATTACCGCATCCCCTACCCAAATTCTCTTTGAATTAAATATATTATCTTGCTTAAAAACATCCACTTAGCAAATGAACTATAATTTTTTTATTATTTTAGAAAAAAATTGTATACAAATACAAAATATTCGTTTTGAAATAAGGTGATTGTTTATTTTTTTAAAGGATTATAGTCGAGTTGAATAATATAAATCAAACCGAAGGCAAAAATTATAAGATTGATTATTTATTAACCTCCTCCATCCGAAGTGAAATCTCTATGAACCAATTGAATAGTTAAATATTTATTTTTTTAAAATTTATTTATTGGTCCCATAAAGGACAATAAGAACAGTGATGAGATAATACATTCATACCATATTTACAAAAATTAAATAATAGATAAAAATGAAAGAAATAATGTGAAAAATAAAAGAAACACGGGAGACAAAAATTATCGACAATAAATAAATGAACATCTGAAACAAAAGCATGAATATTTACAATCCACCCATTACAATGTGGGAAGAAAAGAGTCATGAGACCCCAGCGCTTCTCTCTCAGCCAAATCGCATGTATTGATAAGAATAATTTAAAAAAAAAAAAAAAAAGAAGAAATAAAAACAACAACGAAACTAGAAAATATTTGTGTAATAACTAAAACCTATATCGGATGTATAAACTGTACTGATAGAAGGAACCGTTCAAATCTAAAAAAAAAACCTATTACTAGGCCATAATCCAGATAGGTAACATTTTCTGAATAGTGACCTGAGAAATTACAACCAATCAGAAGCAGGCATTTGACTGCCTATACCGTCCGTTCATTTATAGTGAAACCGGTTTGTCTAGCGAGCCTAGCCCACATCGTTCTGGCTCTATATAAATATATGAGGTGTCTATGAACACCTCGCCTTCAGAAACAGAAATACAACGGTATAAACATCTAGTTAAGCATTTAAAAAATTTTAAAATCTCCTAAATGTCATATCATTCTATTTATTATATATATATGAGTCATTGGAATTGAACATTCAGGTTGGACAGGCCATATTCTATATAATTCTCATTCGATAAAACATTTCTGAGTGTATTTTTTTAAAACATTCTGACCACAAAGCTCCAAAATTATTGAAAACGACTTGACTCTGATTAAAATACAATATGGGGTAACATGTGGTGTATCTTCTAGCATAGCAACCATCTGAAAGGGAGTAAAAAATCTTTGGTCATGCTGTCTTCGGAGGAGAGGTAATAGGCAAAATGTAGCATTGTCCGTAGCAAAAAGTGACGTTAAATGCGTAAACAAAAAAAATAAAAATAATAACACCACATACATGGAAATGTTTAAATATTCCAGGGAGAGATTGTTCTTTTTTTCTTTTCTTTTTTTCCATGAATGACCAGGACGATTCAAGAAAAGGTAATAAACCAGGTAGCATTAAATTCCTTCTAAAAATGTTTATGCATTTAAGGAAGAAGGAAAAATTATATAACAAATTCCGTGTTTTGAGTAAATGTTTCAAACATTAATAAAAAAATACTTTCTTCATATATTAAATATTAAAATTTAGTCACAATTATATCCTATAATAATTATTAACAAACGATTATGTTTTTGTTTTATTATCTTCAATGATAAAACTTTGTATTCGAAGATGATATTTACAACTCCGATATGGGAAAAAATTCTATTGGTGTTTTTTTTAGTTTTTAAGATTTATCAGAAATTGGTAGATATAGATACAGCTTTTTGAACTTTGTAGTCAGAATCAATAAATTATTTTCCTCTATACACTGTTATAGTTAATAGCTCGCATTCATTAGTTTTTTTTGTTAACAATCTTGTTGCTATTTTCTAAAATATTTTATATGTAGTTTAATCAAAAAAATATTTTAATAGTCAACGCAACTAAATACATATGAAAGGGATCTGAAGTAGACTAATATACGCGAATATATGGTTTATTATAGGTGGAATAATCAGGAGTCAGTCTTTTTCTAAATATTTTAATTTTGCCGACGTTTCGGCTGAAGCTAGTAAACCATCATTAGGGCATTACTGAGTCAAGTCCAAGTATAAACTGAGTTTATGCGTGGACATGACTCAGTAATGCCCTGATGATGGCTCACAAGCTTAAGCCGAGACGTCGCACAGTGGGCAAAATCACCAATTTAGGTAGACAAAAGTCAAGTCAAAAGTTTGGGATTTTCCAGTGCTTCACCTTTTTATTATTAGTTGGCAAGACCCCTAATACTAATATTTCCCGCCATACCGTGTTTACAAATAAATGAGCGAATCATTACTTTCCACACAAGTGCCTAATAAGCGGCAGTGGGATTATCTTTATTCGATGGTCATTTATTCTGTTCAAGGTGTATTTATATTTAGATTTACTTTTTGCTTTTATTTAACAATGGACATTACTGAGACAGGTAAGACATTATATTTCCAAACTCATTATTGAATATAAATTGCAATCTCACATGTAGAGTTAATTTAGCAATTTGTAAATGTATACCCTTATTCAATAACGAAAAACAATATAACCCCCAAGTTACCCTAAGGATTTGTTTGTAGGATTTGTTTTACCAATCCTTCTAGTCTTTAGAAATTACAAAGAATTTTTGCGTTTTGGGTGATACATTATTATTTGTTTCAAACAAAACACTCCGAATCAAATGTTTTACAAAGTATAATTTCAAGAATTTCCTAAATCATATAAAATACATCTTTTAGCAGATTTTAACAACTCCGAGTCATAATTAGATTTTTGGTATTATTATTCCCGTATTCTGAGACTTTAAACGTAAAATATATGGGATTTTTAGATTTTAGCTAATAAATTTGATGTTTGTCCACAGTGCGTTCCCCAATCGTGTCGAAAAATTAATTAGTATTTATAATTTTTTCATATAATTTTTTTAAATATATTTTTTTCCGTGATCTGGGACACGATGTTTCAGAATTTCGTCCACCTAAATCGGTCATATTGCCCACTGTGCGTCGGCAAAATTAAAATATTTAGAAAAAGACTGACTCCTGATTATTTCATCTATAATAGTGTCTACAGTCGACAAAAGGATTTCAAAACATTTTATATGATTATCATTATTTATTAGAAACATTTTAAGTAATAACTTTAAATCAATTTATAGCGTATTTCCAGTTGTCTCGTTTAAATTTATGACATAGCGAAGTACGGACGATATACATTGTATTTAGGATCTTTGTCAAGTAAATTTTTTATGAATGACTTACTCCCACTTGGACGGAAGATAATGAATGAACCATATTCCCGAGAGAAGGATGGTGCGAATAAACCTGATACCTAAAGCGGATAACGTCTTCATGAATCAAAGGAGATGAAACAGGGCATTGGAGCTAAGTGCTACATTACCTGACTCCTCTGTAAGATTACACCTTCTTAGGCCCAATGATGAGAGCTTCGTCATCCATAATACTCTACAAGAGGAATGAATTGGGAGATGTACATAATATATTCCCTCTCTCTATTTGGACAATATTACAAAAGAAACTATATATTAAAAAAATCTGGTGCGGGCAACACACGACTTTCACTTACCTCCATTTTTAAAATCAATGAAAGAACTAATTAAATTGAATTTCAATAGAAACATGTCTTTTATTAAAAAATCGATTATATTATTATCTAAAACAATCAGTTAGTTTTATCGGCTTTTTATCACTCTCTATTAACTTTTAAAAGCTTATGTATGAGATAATATTTTTTCTAAAATCTTTAGCTTTCCAACGGTGTATCATACATGTATGTTGCTGTTCTTATGTTCAAAAACGAAAAATTGCATTAAAAAAATATTTTTTCTGTTTTCACCTTTAGTTGGGTATCGAATTCGTTGAATTTATATATTTACCTGTTTTTCATCAGTGGTAACAAGATAATCTAGTTATTATTATTGAATCTACAAAATTGAAGGTACTTTAGAGGAAGAAAATTTAAAATATCGGCATTTATGCCCTGTTAGATCATTTTAATCCGAATGAAATCTAAATGATATTAAAGCCCAATAAATTGTACATCTTTAGAATTAATAAACTCTAAAAAGATCTTTTATAATTCCTCTTGACCATTAATTTTTTTGTCAGGTAAAGAAAGATTCAGATTTCTAAAAAAATGATGATTCGTAGACGAATGTGGCAGAGTTTTATTTCCATGCTTCAACAGTTTTTGTGACGTCACATGTTAGACATGTGGCCCGGCGTTGTCATGCAACCAAGTTAGCAACTTCCGATTGTTCAAAGATGGATTCATTGTTGCCAATTTCTGATGCATTGCATTAAATTTGTTACAATACGATCCGAAATTGACAGTTTGTACAAGAGTTACGAAGCTGCAGTGTATCAAACCGAATGAAGACCACAACCTTTTTTTGATGGACCTGGAAAATGTCGTGCTGCTTCTACTTTAGCGAGCCACTGTCCAACATCTACTGTTTTCAGGTCCAACATCTTAAACGTATCCACTTTTCATCACCAGTAACAATTCTGGAAAGGAAAGGGTAGTTTTTGACTTGCTTGATATTTCTAGCAGTCTGGGATCCGTTTCGTTCGAGTTTTAACTGGTAAAAAGGAATAATACCATATAACGCATTGAGATCTTAGTAAATACAGCATTTTTTAAAACCAGCTAAATGCTACAGAGGTAAACCAACAAATTCGTTTGGAAGAGGATTAATAAGTGTGTGACTTTCGAATGAAACAAACGAATAATCCAGTAAACGTAATCAGTTTTTTATATATAGGTAGTGAACTAAAAAAAACAAAAAAAAAAACGTAAAATACTGCATCATTTTTAGGATAACTAGATACATTTATTTTAGGAATCTTTACCACAATTAAAAAAAAAATAAATAAAAAAAAGATTCCTCCTTGGGATCTTGGGATCATATTGCTAACATAACAGCCTTTTATGTCTAAGGTCACGGGTTCAATCCCGCAGGTGGCCCTAGGATTTTTTAATGGTAGTAAAAAATCCTCAGTCATGCCGTCCTTCGGATGGGATGTTTAAAGGTGATCCCGAGCCTGTGCGATGTCAGGTACTCCATAAAGATTCCTATCCTAATTAAACCTGGATAGGCAAAATTTAAGACTCCCACTGTAGCATCGTCCGATTAGCCACAGCCACATAAAGTGACGTTATATTAATAAACAAAGATTCCTCCAAAGTTGAGCATCAAATCGTTACATAGTTAATATTTATTATCACTAACAAGGAAGAATAAATTTTGATAATTCGTTATTTCAGCCATGTCAGACTATATCAATGAGGAAAAACCCAACATGATATTTAATATCATTTAATTATACAAGGATCTAACGAGTTTAATTAAAATCTTGATTTAAACACTTGGTTATTTCAACTCAGAGTAACCTTAACCTGGTATTTAAATTAAAAGCTGGAAATAATTTTTAGGATCAGAATACTTTTCTTTATTATATTATTAGTACAGTAATGGAAAGGCAAAATCTAATGTTCTCAATTATACTATTTTCATATACAACAAATAAAAACCTGAGACTCATTATTAGAATCAGAGATATGGTGGATGTCATTTGAGAAATTTTCAAATTAGCGTTAAATCTAACCTTAATTAACAAATTATAAATTATATTGAGGATGTATAGTCGACTATAGAAATTATCATAGGTAGAAATAATTGGGATTCAGTCTTTTTTAATTTTGCCGAAGTTTAGGCACAATTTTGTGAGCCATCATCAGGGCATAAAAAGCAATTTATGCTTGGAAATGGCTCAGTAATGCCCTGAAGATGGCTCAGAAGTTTCAGCTGAAACGTCGGCAAAATAAAATATTAAAAAAGACTGACTCCCGATTATGTCTTCTTATGATTATAAATTATGTATTTTGGAATAAATTATATGAAAAGGTAGCTATCAATAAATTAAAAAAAAAATAATTTATGCCAAAATATCTTGCACTCATAGTTTCCTAAACTGAATAATTTTATTTAAACATTTCTTTTGATTTAAAATTAATTTTTTTAGCGATAGAAGAATTGTTGAATATTGGACATTATAATGATTTGAACTGCTGGTTAACTTCGACTTGAGATAACAAATGCGACGAACAGTAAACAAGATGGAATATCAGACATATTTTTTTTTTTTTAATCATAAAATCAATGACTGACAATTATTGATGAGTAATAGCATTCATCTAACTTATCAGTTATTACGTCAGTTGAAAATAACATTTTGTAATGTGCATTTGCAAAATGTGCATCGAGAACCATTCATTGAGATAAAAGAAATTTCAATAACACTAATATAGATATAAAATATAAAATCAGGGATATCCATATTTATGTAAACTTGTTCTAGATTAATCCATTTCCATAATACAATATTCAAGCTGAATATAATTTTAATTCAGATTTAAATTTAAATCTGAATCGAATGGGTAATCACTTGTTACTGGAACATATACGAATAAATAATTTATTCATTAATATTTATAATTAACCAATAAGTCTATTATCATGTCTCACTGCTATAAATAGCAAATAAATAATTTAAATAATAACGCTGTCGTGGTTAATGAGCAAAATATAGACATAAATCGTTATAGGATTAAAATGTACACAGACCCGTCAGGGCGTCGAAAATATTCCACTATCTTTTTTTGGCACTCTAGGAGGTAAGAGAGAACATATGTTGTGAGACCAGAAACCTCGGAATACAAACGGAAATTTTGTAGATCTATAAATCTTACGTGGAACATATAATTTCTCCTATAAATTATAACGTAATTACATCATCTCAATTTTAGATAAAAATTAATCTCTTTATCTATGATAACAAGTGATATGAGAGAAGATTTCTCATAACTTGTATATAAATAGTTTCTATGTAAATAACAATTATTCTAAACTGACTTTAATATTTAATTATCTAAATATATATATATATATATATATATATATATATATATATATAATATATATATATGGGAGCGGAGTGGTCTAGTGGATAGAGCGCTAGTCTGCTGTGCTCCGGGTCCTGGGTTCGAGTCCCGGCTGACTGAATATTATTTATTCTGTTAATTCAGTCGGGGGGCGACCCTAGGGTATGGAGACCCTCCTGGGGCAGACCCAGCTTCTATAAAGTGGGTACCCAAAATAATTTGGGAAAAACCTGGCGGCTGAGCGTGATTAAAAGGCCAAATCACCTCATTGCACTGCCGTTGGCCTAGAAACAGTACGAATATCTCTCTCTCTCTCTCTCTCTCTATATATATATATATATATATATATATATAATATATATATATATATATATATATATATATATATATATATATATATATTGCGCACGTATCACACATATTTTATTTACTTATCTACCTTAAATTAACTTTTTTTTTAATTTAGTTTCAATGGAAATATTAACATATTATTTTAAATAATCTATGATCTAACAATAGCTATAAAAATAATCTAAAACAATCACTTAAATAGTTGCGGCTTCCTCAATTACCTCCGTTAACTTGACAATTTAAATAAAAATTATTACAGAAATATTTAGCTTTAAAATACGTTACTCTTATTTTTTTTTTTATAAAATCGTCTTCAGCCTGCGGTAAATATTTGTTCCATTCAGTTAAGAACCTATCGAGTTCTTTTATATATTAAATTCATACGTTTTTAGTTTTTACTAAAACAGATATATTTTTAATTACATAAAACAAACAGAAGGAAAGGTACAATACTTTAGGGAAAGACATTTTAAAAATTCGGAATCAAAGGGAGGTTTACCTAATATAGCAGAATAATTATTTAATCAGTTATTTCAGCTGATGGGTGACCCTTGGGGCTCACCCAGTAACTAAAAAGTTGGTACCCAAAATTAACATTAAAATTAAAACAAAACGTTCTGCCTAATCACTTAACTGCACAACCGTTGGCTTACAAACAGCACTGATCTCATATTTACTGAATTCTTCTGATTGATTCTTGTAGATAATTATACAATAGGTTATTTAATGAAACACATGTATTTTTATTTGTTTTGTTTTTTCATTGGCGCGACAGTCCTTGTCACTTTACATTAGATTTTACAACTTTGTATATAAAATAATTTTTTTTTCTAAAATCTTTAGCTTTCCAAAGGGCTCTTTAAAAATTCTTTTAGATTAAAATGTTTAATTAATTTTAGCAATTCGCATCAGATTTTTTTTAATGTATTGTAAAATCATTCATAATAGCGGGAAAATCATAGACATTTTTTTAAACGCTAAATTAGCTATTTGAAATGAGTCGAAAAGAAGATAACCTTCTTGTTGGATTGGATTCGGTAAAAGGCAATGTTACTGCGGCATTGGATCTATGACCTCCACCTACACTTCCTGATATCTCCTCGTAAATCACGAGTCACTTATGGCGTTAATTTTGTTCTCTGTTGATTTATGTATTTTTTATTTTATCATTAATTAAAATAGAACAAATTTATCCAAGTAATTAAATACAAATCATTATAACTACCATTTTAAATTATATTTAAATGACAAATATAAACTTATGTAACATATATGTACCTATGTAATATATAAAGTTATGTCAACTAATGCGACAAAAAATTTCATTAAATAACTATAACAAATATATATATATATATATATATATTTTTTTTTTTTTTTTTTTTTACTTTTTATTATTACGATTCGTTTGGATGGTACTAAGTCTATTTATTTTATTACGAATTTATACGAACAACTTTCTCGAGTCATTTTAGTGATATATAGTAAACCTCATTTTAGATAAGACAATGTTGAAAATATAATTTTTAAAAAATCTGGTGCGGGCAACACACGACTTTCACTTACCTCCATTTTAAAAATCAATCAAAGAATTTTCAAATACAGTTAGAGATAAAAATACGTGAAACTATTAAAGAATTAATTAAATTGAATTTACATAGAAACATGTGTTTTATTACGATAAAAATTCTATTATATTATTATCTAAAATAATTAGTTAGTTTTATCTTATTTTCACCACTCTCTATTAACTTTTAAAAGCTTGAGTGTAAGATAATATTTTTCCTAAAATGTTTAGCTTTCCAACAGTATATCATACATGTATATTACTGCTCTTGTGTTAAAAAAAGAAAAATTCTTTAAAAAATATTTTTTCTGTTTTCTTCTTTAGTCGGGTATCGAATTCATTCGATTTATATATTTACCTGTTTTTCATCAGTGGTAACAAGATAATATAGTTATTTTTATAAAATCAACAAAATTAAAGGTACTTTAGAGAAAGAAAATTTAAAATATCGGCATTTAAGCACTGTCAGACCATTTTAATCCGAATGAAACCTGAATGATATTAAACCCCATTAAATTTTACATCGATATAGCGAGTTTAATCAAAATCGTCGGAACCGTTTTTGAGAAAATCGAAAAAAGGTGCAAATTGCATGGTATAAAGTGCCTCTTCTGGTAAGCTCATTTTGATGAAAAAGGTTTTGTCACGTCTCGGGCGTATAGTTGTCTTAATTATGAAATTTCAGTTTCATAGGACTTACCGTTTCCCCCCGGGAGTTACCACACTCACACAGACACACAGCCACACACACACACAGACCTTTTTGCGGGACTTGGTTATTTGAACTCAAGAGGACCCTAAAACGTGTATTTCCGTTGAAAACTGGAATTCCAAAATTTTCACGATCGCAATACTTCCCCTTACTATATATAGTAAGTGAAAGTAAAAAAATAATACATCATATTAATTATTAAACATAAAATTGATTAGTTTATGACGAACTAGTTGTAAATGCAGATTAACTCACGAATATTTAATTTTGAGTTGATTTAATTACAATCAGATACTCTTTCAATTCTTTTTATGTACAACGAATAGTTATTATTTCGTTCCGGATCCTTTCTTGTGTAAAATTTACAATAGTAATTCAGAATAGGCAAGTATACTTATAATAACTCACAAAGGTGTTTTTATAGCCCCATTACACGTTTAATTTACACTTTATGTGTCATGATCGAGTAAAAATTGTTAGTCTAAAAATGTAAAATTCAGAAATCCCAAAATTCGAAAAGTGTCGAAACTATTAAATGGGTTAATAGTTCATGAGAGGTGCATTTATTCCACACCACAGATCAGATTTCTGAATCATTTTGTTTCAACAGGGAATTTTCTTGTTATAAAATTTTTAGAAATGTGAACCACAACAATTAACGATTGAATGCCGAAATTAACGATTGAACAATATAAACAGTTAATATAATGATTTTCAAATATTCTACCCCCCTCATTAATCGTCGGCCCGCACACAAATAAGGTTCTTTTGGTATAATTTCTTCTGTTTCATTAAATAAATAACTTCTTCATTATCCTGGGACAAGTCCCTTTAGAGTAACATTAACATAATATATAAAACGGACTTCAGAATCTTAGAGTAATTAAATAAATATAAACAAATTAACTAAAACTAGTCGTTAACTAAATAAGTAGAAAATAGTATCTTATTTAAAATTCTGTTATGATTGTGTGGTTCATTAGATGAATTAATAAGCGGGATTTGAAAGTAGGAAGAGGGTTGGAGTGACGAATAGAAAGAGGAATAGAATTCCACGATGTTGAGGATCGGATAAGAAACGATCTGTCGAAATGTGCCAATTTGTGGGCCGTAGAGTATAAATCTGAAGCTCTGGAATATGTATAACGGGAATGGATAGATGGTTTGAACTGAAGAAGGTCGAAAATGTATAATGGACGGAGGGATTGGATAACTTGGTAAAGGGATGATGCGAGGAAATACTTGCGACGATTGTAAAGGTAAAGCCACTTTAACTCGCGTAGGGGTCACCCATAGCGTAGTTGCTAGCATAACAGCTTTCTATGACAAAGGTCGCAAGTTCAAACCCGCAGGTGGTCCTAGGATTTTTTAATGGGTGTAAAAAATCCTTAGTTATGCCGTCCTTCGGAGGGGACGTTAAAAGGTGATCCAGAGCCTGTGCGATGTCAGGTACTCGTCAAAGATCCCTATCCTAATAAAACCTGGATAGGCAAAATTTAGGACTCCCACTGTAGCATCGTCCGATTAGCCATAGTAGGATAAAGTGACGTTAAACGAATAAACAATAAACAAACTTCAACTCGCTATAAAATTCGGAGAAGGTGGTATACCTAAGGGAACCCGAAGATAAATCGAAAAAAGCATTTAATTAAGCTTTTTATTGTCACTTCGCGATCTCCAGAACACCACCGTACAGCAGTAGTCGAAGTGGGGGAATATTAGAGAGGAAACGAAGTTTTCGGGTTTCACACGGCAATAGGAATATATTTTTATAATATATTATATTAGTCTGTATATCCTTTTTTTTTTTTTTTTTTTTCTAACTTCGGTTTAATTAAAACGTTACAACACACCTCTTAATAATGATTTAGAAATAAATTTAGAATAAATAAATGTTTTTTTCCTCGTATAAAACTTACATCATAAATCATTACAATACATATTCATTAAATTATCATGTTAATTTAGGAGGAATATAATAAGAATGTGATAACAATATTATCGCTGAGGTATTATATGTAGGGATAAAACGTTCTTGTTCTCAACCTACGCAATTACAGAATTTCCATTTATAAAATAACGAGAAAGAGAAACTACAGTAAAATGAATCTACTAATCAATGAGACAAAATTGAAAACAAAAGGGCTGAAAAAAAAATTCCAAAATGCGTTAAATAAAAACTTTTTACAGGAAAATTCTTCTACATTATATACAAAATGAAAATTTAATTTTATACGGTCGCCCAGCGGACCAAATTCAAATTTGTATATTTACATTTGAACCGAAGCCAAGAGAGTGTTTCGCTATTGATCCGAGCTGCTTCGTTGAGCTAAGTCAATAAAGCATTCCATTGAGGGAAGAAATTAGACTAAAAGCCGGTTTAATGCTGTCTTTTATACCTGTATCCTTTATATCTATATAATTATTACAAATACAACCAAACTTGTAATATCTTTTTTTAAATGTCGTTTTATATTACATTACAAAAATCATAAGTAATTCTGAATAAAATATTCTTTTAAAACTTAATTTATTGTTTAAAATAAATGTTAGAAAAATTGTCGTTTTTCTAATTTACTCATATGAATATATATATATATATATATATATATATATATATATATATATATATATATATATCTTATTTTTTTTTTTTTCTTACATGGTAACCCCACATAAGGACCGTTTATTTATAACACCATGTTCCATACCTTAATGGTATACCACATGAATGATAATATGATTATATATTATATTATTATATCGCAATACTTTACCTTACAATATATTTCATACATAGGCAAGTGAAGTAAAAAATAAATAAATCCTAAACAACCTCACTGTCAGTACTCGTTACTACTATTAATACAGAAGGAGTTGGATGGGTAGTATTTTCCTGGAAACTGTGAAGGTAATAGGGTAATAGTTCTTGAATATAGGATTCTTAGTGAAAGAATAGTTTTATACTTGCTTCCTCTCAAGCACAAAAGAGCATTAGGGTAGTAACTGGGATATGGTTCATAACATGGGGCATTCTGCCTTTTATGGTTGTTGGTTTAGAGGAATCGGAGGTTGAAAGCATCGAAGGCCGTGTTAACATCCAAGCGAATAAAAACCGAATAAAGTGTTTTTATGCAATTCCAAATAGCTTGTCTGCTCTCTTTTAAGTAGTCTTTTAGAAATAATACAGAATAAGTGCATTCAGGCGCCATTCGATCGATTATTTTTTAAGCACATTAGTGATTTTAAATTAGGCACATCGAAAACACTTTTCACTTTAATTAAAGTGATTTGAAGCTGAATTATTAATAAGAAGAAGAAAAAAGGAAAATAAGGATGCTACTTATTTTTTTGACCCGAAAATGTATTTTAAATGTTCTTTATTTAATATGGTTTTTTATACTTGCTTGAATTAGGCGTTTTTTTTAATGTTTAGTTTTCCAAAAATACAAACATTTATTGGTCATCCTTGCTTAATCTATACTTATTACTCAAGCCTTATCAAGTAAACTTTCTAAGGTTTTGTTTTATGTTCTTGAAATCTAAAAATTATATTAATCTTTCTCCCCACAATATATTTAAATTAAACAAAATTTGGAGAAGAACATCGTTATTAAAATAGCTATATAAAGTGTAACTTCTCATATTTTACTGGTGATATCTTAAAGTACGTAAAATTTTAATTGTTAAATATATTTTTACTTTCACTTACTATATATAGTATGGGAAAGTATTGCGATCGTGAAAATTTTCGAATTCCAGTTTTCAACGGAAATACACGTTTTAGGGTTCCCTGAGTCCAAATAACCAAGTCCCACAAAAAAGTGTGTGTGTGTGTGTGTTTGCGGTAACTCCCGGGCTGAATCGGTAAGTCTTATAAAACTGAAATTTCATAATTAAGACAACTATACGCCCGAGACGTTACAAAATCTTTTTAATCAAAATCGGCTTACCAGAAGAGCTACTTTATGCCATGCATTTTGCACCTTTTTTTCGATTTTCTCGAAAACGGTTCCAACGATTTTGTTTAAACTCGCTATATCGATGTAGAATTTAATAGGCTTATACGTCATGTAGGTTTCATTCTGATTAAAATGGTTTGACAGGGCTTAAATGCCAATATTTTAAATTTTCTTCCCCTAGAGTACCTTTAATTTTGTAGATTCAATAAAAATAACTATATTATCTTGTTACCACTGATAAAAAACAGGTAAATATATAAATTTAATGAATTCAATACCCAACTAAAGGATCAAACTGAAAAAATATATTTTTATGCAATTTTTTGTTTTGAACATAAGAACAGTAATATACATGTATGATATACTGTTGGAAAGCTTCAGATTTTAGAAAAAATATTATCTCAAACACTAGCTTTTAAAAGTTAGTAGAGAGTGATGAAAAGCCGATAAAACTAAGTGATTATTTTAGATAATAATATAATAGATTTTTTAATAAAACACATGTTTCTATAGAAATTCCATTTAATTAATTCTTTAATGGTATCACTCATTTTTATCTCTAACTGTATTTGAAAATTCTTTAATTAATTCTAAAAACGGAGGTAAGTAAAAGTCGTGTGTTGCCCGCACCAGATTTTTCGGCTTCAAAGAATAACTATAAAATTGTCAATAAAATGGTTGATATTTAATAACCTGTTCAGCAGTTTAGTGATGTTTCTTTTTAATCATTAATAATTAATTAGTATTTTTAGGTTATTGTAATTGGGCTCTAATAACAAAATTAATTAAAAAATTATTGCCTATATGCATTGTTTTGCAGTATATTTTAAAAATGTATGCTGCATTTTATGAGAGTTTTTCTTAATTGAAATTAATTATGTAGTAATAATTAAAGATAAATTCTTTATTGATCTAATAATAATGACTGGATAATTGTAAAATATTTCTTTTAATACACAACAATGGAAATGATAAAATATTTAGAGAAAAGAGTCCATGAAGAGTTAAAAAGATCAGAGCTTAAGAGACGCCATGATTTCGATATATTTTTAGATATTCAATTTCCCCCCTTCATCCTCTTTACATTATCATTTCTTGGATCGCTTTATCTGATGCCTGATATTCTTGAATAATTGGATACAAAAGCAGTTAGCAAAGATAACAGAAAAAATAATCACGATAATTTTATATTTATTTATATCTAAAGTAAACCTTATTTTTCTATGAAGATTGACTGACTGACCGGTGACATTCTATTAATTACTATAAAGTTAATTACAGGCAAAATATTAAATAAAGATATTAAGAAAAAAATTTTTTAAATATTAATATTGTTATATTTAATATGAATATTAATTTAGAAGAATACACATATTTAAGTATTATGTTTTAACCTGTTATGAAAGTCCAAATTAAGCCCGTGAAGGGCATATTCAAGTCCCGCTGCATCATAATGGAGAGGGATTAGATTGTGACGTCACTAATACACAGCCTACATAATAAGCAGGATGTCATTACTGAATACAATTATAAGAGGATGTATATTTAGTTATTCCATCATAATGATTTCAAAATACAAAATATTTTATTTAGTTTAGGTTGCTGTGCAATTTTGAAATAGTTCTCAAAATCTCTCTTCCGTTATTTCTTTTAAATTTTTGAGGGGCCCACTAAATAGGAAAATCGGGAATATTTAAAATAAAAATTACCTCAAGGAACAATAAGTGCATTAGTGGGACAATATTTCGCAACAATCAATTAATTAATTCTTATGAACAACTTTTCATAGACTATAATGAATGATTATGCATTAAGGGTAATCTAATGGATGTTTATATATGATTAATGCATTACTCTAAATCGGAAACAACGTAATTCCGAATACTTTTGACACCCCTATTTTTATTTTTTCGTAAATGAACGTTGAAACCGTTATATAGCAAGTAAATTACACAATGATAGTGAATTCCGAATTCTTTTGAAACTCACTGTAAATGTATGTCGCATTATCGTGATCAGGTAGAGGAGAAAATCTGTATGTTCTTCTGCGACAAGAAAATAGACCTAAAAATATCATTTACGCGGAAGTACTTTAAAATATATTCTTTTAAAAACTTCTAAATCGCGATCATAATAACAGACATTGACGCAGATGAAGTCGCGAGCAACAGCTAGTATTAAATATTTTTTTAATTTAACTATCTATTTGCAGACAAAACTATGAGATAAGTGAACGAAAATAAAAAATATCACGTATTCAGTCAGTAGGTAATTTATTTAAAATAATACAATCTTATATTTGTGTTTTTTTTTTTTGTTTTTTTTTAGAACTTTTGCCTCTGTAAGGAGACTATTGCATATTATATTATTATATTCACTTCAAGTAAGCAAATAGTCATCAATAAGTTGACATGTAGCAGCAATCTATTTGAGTTTATGGAGGAATGAAGGAAAAAAACAACATAATGTTCTTGAAAATGAAGAAAAGACCCCGAAAAGTCGATGAGAAATTAAAAGAGATGTAAATAAATTTTTAAATGAATAAATAATGTTATGAAATTATTATAAATATGAAAAAATACAATGGAGCTTCCCCTCAAGTCGAATGAATGAAAAGACTTTTTTTTTTTCACTTCATTTATTAATCCGCAATAATCAAGCCATAATATCATTATATTTTTTAAGTATAATTATAAAACGTATAAATGGTTAATTTATGATAAAATGATATTATATATATAAATATATATATATATATATATATGTATGTATAATTGCAAACAACCATTATAAGCAAGAATTATATTACATGGTATGTATAATATTTTATATTTGAAATTACGTGATGAAAATCCTATTTTAATTTGTATTAAAATAATTTTTTTTAAATTTAGAAACAATTCTTTATTGAGTAATATTACAATTTGTCCAATCTATTAAAATAATAAATACAAAAATAATAAGTATAAAATAACAAAACCATAGTTTTTAAAAGCTTTTGAATTATAAATAATATCATTCACATCTTTCTACTTATTTCAATGCAGTAATGGAAGATGTGCTTTGAAAAATCGTGACTGCCTAAGAAAAAAAACTAGAAATGAAACAGTGTCTTTAATAATTAATAATATGAAAAAATACAATGGAGCTTCCTCAAGTCGAATGAATGAAAAGATTATTTTTTTTTTTTTCACTTAATTTATTAATCCGTAATAGTCAAGCCATTATATTATTATTATTTTTAAGTATAAATATAAAACGTATAAATGGTTAATTTGTAATAAAAACGAAAACAAAACAATGAATTCATACCAATAAAATGATAATACAATTTTTCATCAATTTCCACTTTACTAAAAGCAAAAAATTATATATATATATATATATATATATATATATATATATATATATATATATATATATATATATGTATAGAGAGAGAGAGAGAGAAAATATAATAGAATAGAAAGTAAATTTTATTCTGGGACTGTGTCCCTTGAGAATACCAAATTTGTAGTTTATAATATCCAACATGTCTGGCCAACAAACAAAATAAACATAATTAACTAATATTTACAATTATGGATAATATAAACCTAATACAAAATAAAATAAACAAATAAAACAAAATAACAATCTTTAGAAAATAATTGAGTTGAACAAAATGAAAAATAAAAGAGTTTAAATATTTAACAAAAAGGAGAAGAAAAATAAATAAATATTTACTTTATTGTGATACTTAGTCTTCTAAGAATAACATAAGTTTTACAATAATAAAGGATCTTTAATTGGCTAAGAATTAATGAAAAATAAACTAATTAAAACATAAATGATAATAAGAAACAAATTCTTCTAATGACAATATAAAAAATACTGTAACGATTGAAACAAAAGAAGTTTTCAAGATAAAAAAGTTGAAAAATCATAAATAAATACTTGCAGAGATAAAAATAATAAGAATATTGAAAACAATTTTATTAAAAATGATTACATTGTCAGACAGCGTATAAATTATTATTTTATTATAAATTATAATTATTTATAAATTATATAAATATATATATAAACCAGGGCATAGTTTTTATAAATAAACTATGAGGTTATTGGCTATATGTAAATTAATTATGTACATAACGTAACAATGACTATGCCAAGAGCGAAATCGTGTACATGTAAATAACGCACATTTTATCATGTAGTGCATACTTACACTAACACATTTGTCGGCTTGGTTATTTGACTCCGGAGCGAGAACCGGTTTTGGAAAGCCTGGCACATTTCTCAAGTGAGGGTTCAAGCCCAAGGACTCGAGATGTTTGAACCGATTAAACAATTTCAATTTATTCAAAATTAAAATTATAATTATGTTTAGAATTTTCTGTATTAATTATATACTCAAAAAATGTATGATTGAGGATATGGTTAAATTATTTAAAGATGAAGAATCAGATGGTTCAAGTAGAGGTCAAGAAATATTATAAAATAGTAAAAAATGATTTTATTGACTACTTTTCACTATTTACTTACAGTTCTTAACCACCACTCGAACGTTCATATTCATTTTACGGCCAATTGTTGAATTTATATTTCTTTAAGCGATATACAACGTTTCAGTGAATCTATTGCCCTACTGAAAAATACGAGGTGTGTTCAAAAAGTAAGGTGATTTTTCAAATTTCGCTGGCAACGTACTTTCGATTATCGATTTTTTTGTTTTGTTATGTTGGTACACTCTTCCCGAACATCTGTACTAAGTTTCAAGTGTATTGCATTTTTTTTTCTTGGGTGCTCGACGATGTTTTGCTATCGAAAAATATGGATCAAAGGATTTGCATCAAATTTTGTGTAAAAAATAAAATAAAGTGCTCCGAAACACTTGAAATGTTGACAGTGGCATACGGTGAAACTGTTTTGATTAAAAAAAATGTTTACAAGTGGTATAAACTCTTCCAAGATGGCCGGAAAGATGCCAATGACGAGCCTCGCTCTGGACGCCCAATCACGTCAACAACTGATGAAAACGTTCAAGCAGTGTAGAAAATTGTTTGGGAAAATCGTCGAATCACTATCAGAGAAGTTGCTGAGGATATCTTAGATATAACTGAACTTCAAAACCTGATAAGAACACTAAATTTATCATTTGCTTAGTAAAAAAAAATTATAATTAATTTTTTTACTTTCACTTTTCTATATATTAAATACACAGTGAGGGAAAGTATTGCGATCGTGAAAATTTTCGAATTCCTGAATTGGGGTTTTAGGGAACCCTGAGTCTTAATAACCTAGCCGCTCAAAAACTTGTGTGTGTATTTGGCAATTCTAGCACAGAAAACGAAAAATCGCACTAAACTGAAATTTCATATTTAAGACAACTATACGCCCGAGATGTTATTGCAACTTTTTGAACAAAATCGGCTAACCAGAAAAGCCACCTTTTACGATTTTCTCAAAAACGGCTGTAACAATTTTTATTTTTATTTATTATTTTTTTATTTATTTATCTAATGTCACTTTATGCTACTATGGCCAATCGGACGATGCTACAGTGGGAGTCCTAAATTTTGCCTATCCAGGTTTTATTAGGATAGGGATCTTTAACGAGTACCTGACATCGCACAGGCTCAGGACCACCTTTTAACGTCTCCTCTGAAGGACGGCGTAACTAAGGATTTTTTACTTCCATTAAAAAATCCTAGGACCACCTGCTGATTTGAACCTTTGGCATGGAAGGCTGTTACGCAAGCCACCCAGCTACAACAGTTTTTATTAAACTCCCCATATCGATGTAAAATTTAATGGGCTTTAATGTCGAATAGGTTTCATTCAGATTGGAATAGTGTGACAGAGCTTCAATGCTAATATTTTTGATTTTCTTCCTCTAAAGTACCTTTAATTTTGTAAAAAAAAAAAAAAAAACCTGTACCACTACAACCCATGAAGGGTCTTGGGTTCAGTACATATAGAGATTCGTACTGTTTCTGGGCCAACGGTAGTGCAATGAGGTGATAAGGCCTTAATCGCGCTCAGCCGCCAGGTTTTTCCCCAATTATTTTGGGTACCCGTTTAATTTTGTAGATTTAGAAAAATATATAATCTTGTTATTATTTATAAAAAATTGAGTAAATATATAAGCTGAACGAATTCCATTTCCAAATGACGGATAAAAGAGCAAACTTATTTTTCATGCTATTTTTGTGTTTTTGAAGATAATAACAGTAATATATATATATATATATATATATATATATATATATATATATATATATGTATAATACACCGTTGGAAAGCTAAGAATTTTAGAAAAAATATTATCTTATACATAGAATTGTGAAAGTTATTAGACAAATATGAAAAGCCGATAAAACTATCTGATTGTTGTAGATAATAATATAATATATTATTTAGTAAAACACACACTAATCAAATTCAATTTAATTAATTTTTTAACAAATTATTTTCATCTCTAAATACACTTAAATTGATTTAACAACGGAGGTAAGTAAAAATCGTGTGTGTTGCGAACACCAGATTTTTTAAATAGTTACTCATTGATTTTTAGGAATTTTTATATCTTTGTTAATCAGTTATTCGTCTTAATTAACACTTATTGGTTTTTAAAAAGTTTTTTTATCTTTCTAACGAACCAATTCAACATAGATTTTCAGAACTAAATTAATTTTGACCGCATTTTATTAACAGAACTACTATTTCTAAATTAATTCAAATTAAAATGACAAATCACCATTATAAAAAAAACAACAACAAATAAATAAGTTAAAAATTAAGAGTACGTTAATTTAAAAATTATAAAAAACAAAATAGAGGCTAAGAATTCGTTTCGTCCAATATCGATTTAAAAATAATTCCCGATACTTGACCTACTAAAGAGACTAGGGGAGCAGATGTTCTTTCAGATGGATTAATAATGATTATTATTAGCTTATAATTAAAATAATCAAAATTATTTATAAGTTCTGATACCGAAAATTCAATAAAATATATTTACTGATCTATTGTACACATACTTTTTCAAAGAGAGAAGCTACTTTTAATAGTATTATCTTGAGAGCAAAATATATTCCTAAGCCACCAAAAAAAAAAAAAAAAAACTGTATTATTTAAGAGTTATTTATAGAATGTTCATAAGATAATTATTAAAGACATTGTTTCTTTTCTAGTTTTTTTCCCACGGAGTCCCGATTTTTCAAGGCACATACATTTCCCATGATTGTGAATGATATTATTTGTAATAAAAAAATTTTAAAAACTAGGGTTTTGTTATTTTCTACTTATTATAGTTATACTTATTATTTTACACAAGCTTATAAAAGTTAATAAAGAGTGATGAAAAGATGATAAAACTAACTGATTGTTTTAGATAATAATATATTAGTTTATAGTTTATAGTTTTTTAAAAATAAAACGGATGTTTCTATAAAAATTCAATTTAATTACTTCTTTATTAGTTTAATTAATATTCAACTCTTACTGTATTTGAATATCCTTTAATCGATTTTAACAACGGACGTAAATGATAGTCGAGTGTTGCCCGCACCAGATTTTTTTAATAAAACGGATGTTTCTATAAAAATTAAATTTAATTAATTCTTTATTAGTTTCATTCATTTTTATCTCTGACTGTATTTGAAAATTCTTCGATCGGTTTTAAGAACGGAGATAAGTGAAAGTCGTATGTTGCACCAGATTTTTTTTTCTAGTTACATCTGACTTCGCATTATTGAGTAGTCAGTCATTTTAGAATATTAGTACTGATGTTATAATAATAGAATTTTTAAAAATATGTTAGACCTAATACATTTTATTTTATAAAATACTTTGAAGCTACTTCGTTCAATAACATTAAATTTAATTAAATAATAATAAGTAAAACAAATAGTGAAAATTTAATGTTAATACAAGTTCTGGTTTTTATCTTGGAAGTCTTCTTCCAACAAAGAATAAACCAGAATACTACTTTTCTTAGGATCTCAAGACAATAAAATTTAGTAAAAGTCGATAACAATTTATGATAAGTATAAATAAGCAGCAAAGATAATATATAATATTTTTAAATTCCAGTTTCGAGATATTTTCTTCTAATGTAATGTATTGTAGAAGGTGTGAATGATTCAAAGCAATAAACCAATAATTAAATATAATAAAGGGATCACCTGTAGCATATTGGCTAGCCTTCAACAGAAACAACAGCCTTCTTTGGCAAAGGTCACATGGTCCTAGGATTTTTTAATGCCTAATTAAACCTGGATAGGAAAATTTTAGGACTCCCACTGTAGCATCGTCTGATTAGCCACAGTAGCTTAAAGTGACGTTAGATAAATAAAAAAATAAACAAATATAATAAAGGGTGAATTTATTTATTTTTAATTTAATTAAATTATTCATTTTGATTAGTGTCAAATTAAACTAAATCCATAAGAGTACTAGGGATGGTTAAAACATAAAAAAAAAAAAATAATAATGTATTAAGATCAGATTAAGTTTTATCTAGTCTTATGATTTTTTTAAAATATAGCAGTAGGTTGTTTGGCTCAGCTAGGTTCCTTAACACAGAAAAATTGTACCCTGGATATTCTTATAATATTTATTAACTCGATGTTTGAATCTTAACTTTAAAAATATAAAATCACTTAAATATACATATTTAAAAAAAAAAAAAAATTGAGAGGACATAGTTTTTTGTTTTTTTTGTAGTGATGGAGTTTTTGTTGAACTTTGAGACTATAAGATAAAGTAATTTAGGTGTGAGGTCACCAAGAAAACACACCAATGAGAGAAGCTTATTTTATTTGTGTGCCGACGTTCCGGCCTACATTGTGGACTTTCATCAGGGTTAACTCCATGAAAATTTCTCTCAAGAAGTCAACTACTATTTTTGTTCAATGTTCAACTCTCTTTCAGTCAGCCTTAATAATAATTAAAGGCCCACAATGTAGCCCGAAACGTCGCCACACAAATAAGATAGCCTAGAACGTTTTCTTGGTTACTGCACCCCAACTAATTTCTACATCAAATAGTTTTTTTGTATGATATTATTTTAGTAGATTTAAAAAAAGAAATAATAATTATAAATTATATATGAACGACTCCACATGACAGCTCCAAAAAAGTAAAACGTGCTCTCGATTACTAATTATAATTCGAAGCGTTTCCATAAACAAACTGGAAGAGACCTTGGACGGGGGAGCTGCTTAGGTTTCTTATTCGTGTATATTTTAAACGGGGACCTTGGGGCCTGTTTCCTTATTACAATGATGTGGCAACACAGCCGAGGTAAACGTTATTAATGTCAATTTTGATACGAAAAATTATAATTTTGTTGTTTTGCTTCTTTTTTTTTCTCTCTCTATTTTATAATCGGAATCATGTATCGAGGTTATGCAGCTGAATTGTTTTAGAAAGTTCACACTGACCCAGATAAGGACTAATAATATATGAAGGAGCTCCATCTCCTTGTACTCGATAGTAATATGTAATAATTACATGGTTAACAAGGTTAATGTCGCTAATTAAAATTAATTATAAATAATTCGAATCAATAAAAAATTAAGACGGATTGATGCACAGTAAGAGATTAATATTGATAATTTTATTATGATATTGATAATAGATATTTTAACTCAGGGATCGGAAACTAGCGACCTGAGTAACCTTTTTTGTTTTCGAATTTTGTTGTGATGACAATATTTTTTTTTTTTTTTTTTTTTT
This sequence comes from Piezodorus guildinii, assembly GCA_023052935.1. NCBI lineage: Eukaryota > Metazoa > Arthropoda > Insecta > Hemiptera > Pentatomidae > Piezodorus > Piezodorus guildinii. The sequence continues at coordinate 25,890,386 of CM041294.1, forward strand.
TTTTTGCCACGAAGGCACTAACCTAAAAATTAATTTTTTATAAGAGGTATTTTTTATCCAAATTTTTTTTTTTTTTTGATTAAGATTATTTATTTTTTAAGATTTTACAAGTGCCCATAAGCCTCAGGCTTAATGCAAGTGGTATTGCACCAATTACATGTTACTCACAAATGTTATTTACAAGTAGGGTAAATGATACTTATAGCCTAAAAGTTAGTATTGAAAAAGTAGGAAAAATTAAAAAAAAAAAAAAATCTACACAATAAAGTAAAATTAAAGTGCCAAACAAAACAAAACAAATTATTAATTAACATAAAAATATTTGTTTTCTATGTTTTTTTTCAAAAGCTTACACTTAATACGGTATTTTAAGTGAAACTGAATACTTTTTCTTTCAAGATCAGATATTAAATTTTCTAAAATATTTAGCTTTACGGCGATATTAGATTAACTAAAATTGACTTTATAGGAATTTACAGGCTGATAAAAGATAATATTCGCAACATGGATTAATTTGGTTAGAAAAAAATTATAAATCAACTATACCTAAAGGTAATTTAATTTTTCTGTAAGGGATTAACGAAATAAATTTCCTGTTTCAAAAAATAAATAAAATAAGGGAACCTTTAATTATAAATAGAAAAAAGTACAGTTTTGTTCTTTAAATTTATAATGCTTGTTATATCTAAATTACATAATTAAGATAAATCTTAATTACATTTAATTATCTAGATAATAATATTCGATATTTATATGCATCTTGAAAAAGCATGACAATATAATTAAAACCCTAACGATTCCAACTTTTTATGGAATAAAAACTTTTTTTTTTCTCCAGTATATGGACAATAAAATAAATATTAAAAAATATATAAGTGGAACCGTATTAATTTTGTTTTAAAAATATAAATTTTCATCAATATATAGATTAAATTTTTTAAAAAAGAAGGGGTTAGATACATAAAATAACTTGATTTGTAATCCTCGTCAATGAAATAATTAAAATAAATCATAAATTAATTTAATATTTTATATAATTGTATTATATGTTATATATCTCCATAAATCTTGACAATATAACTAAATCACATTAGCGATTTAAACAATTTAAAATAAATAGTTAGTTTAAAAATCAATTAGACAGATATTAAAATTAATATTAATGGTAATTGAAGTTGACGAGGTTATCTATCGAATCAATGAACGATTTTTTGCCCCCATTATGTATGTAGATAATGAAATATAATATTTTATTGTCCTGATTTGAATTGTGGTTGTATTTTTTATTCATTCAACTATTATACATATTTATACTTATTATATTTATTTTATTCTATTTAATTACTTATTTTGTTATTGTATTAATATTTTTATTTTTATTATTATTATTGTTTTTTTAATTTTTTGCTAACTTCATTTTGGTAAATCTGATCAGTAGAGCTGAAACTCCATCAAGATCGGAGTGGTATTGGGCTGCCAGATCTCTTATGGGAAAAGCCGAAATGGGAAGGCATAAAACAAAAAAAAAAATTTATTGGTAAATCGTTTTTTTCCCTAAAGATGATGCCGTAAGCAGTTATTTCCTTTAAAAATAAAACAACAACAAATATAATATTTAAAAAATATAAAGACAACAGTTCAACTTTGGGTATGCATTGATCTTAATTTGTTTCTTTTTTCATTCTTCTTTTCTCCTCAGGTTAAAAAAATAAACAAATTATATTAGGAATAAAATTTTAATAATATTGTAAACCTTGTTTTGCAAATAATATTATTTCAATAGACAATGACTGTCCTAAATACTCTAAAGCCTTATATTCTAAACCAAATTACTTTTTTTGTGACAAATCAACTCAGAAACATATTAAATGTTTTCAAATAAAGACACGTTGATTAAGCTTTCAAGCACAATGAACGGTTAATTAAAATAATCTAACGAGTGGTTTTTGAGGAAGGTAGCAATTGTTTTCTACACTTTTTTTTTTCCTTTTTCCATTTAAGAGGAACATAAAACCCCATAACCATTTTGGAGAGGAGCTCCTATATAAGAGGATGGAAGAAAAGGCAACGAGCTTCATTGTAACAGGGCATTTAGATCCCTCGTTTGTTCTTCAATGTTGCTTTCTCTACCGTTCTTTATCCTTGCTTACCAACGTTTAACTCACTTATTATGTGTTCATTGGTATATTTACTCGAAAAAACCCATTCATTAGGCCTTAATTAAGAATTTATTAACATGCAGGGCGAATCGCAGAAATATGACAATATTCATGGGGTCGAATGCCCTACACAACGCCACATAATAATTGTAACTGATCAAATTATTTTTTTTATCAACAGAAGATATAATATTAAACATAATATTAAAGGTAGATATTTGAACTGATTAATTTCTTCCAAAAAATTAAGTTTGGAAGAAATTAACCAGCCCAAATATCTACCTTTAATTTTTTTTTTTTTAAATTATTTATTGATTTTTACAACTGTATTGTACAACACATCTATTAAATAGGATAAAAGAAAATAGACATGAACAAGACATGTAGAGAAGCTACCCAGCGGCAGCACGAATTATTTTTCTAAAAATTATTTAGGAGAAAATGGAATTTCAGACTCTCTAAAACAATAATATAATTATTCTCCTAAGATCTTTAATCTGACCTAAAATTTGTATTTATCGAACAGTTCATATTATAACAAAAACGCTGCAAAATATAACACAATGGTTAAGTATTTCCAAACAACTATATTAAGTATAACTGTTTATAAAGATCTCAAGTCGCTTAGTCTGTCCTCGCTTCATTGCATTATTTTAATGGCTTAAGTAGACCTTCTTTAGTATGTTTATTTTATTAGCTTATATAAATTAATTATTAAAAACTAATACTTTAATAAATTATACCGTTTTGTTTAAATGAACTCATGTGCTCATGTGTTTTGGGTGTTTTTTTTTGGAAGATATAGAAAAAAAGGCTGCATATTATTACACAATGGTTTAGTATTTCCAAATAACTATATTAGATATAACTGTTTATAAAGATATTTATAGACAGTTAACAAATAAGAAAAGCAATAAATAATTCGAAGGAAAATGGTCTAATATGTCAATCACCATTGCTAATTTCAATACGCTATCTCTGCTATTTTTTAACCAATTTAAATAATTATTTTTTCGTTTTGTAGGAAATTTAATTATCTATGAAATAGCACAAACAGGAAATTATTAATTTTATTTATTTTTTTTATCCCCCTCTACTGATTCTAAAACTCTACACGTATTTTTATCAATCTTCGAAAACAACTTAGTTACGGATTAAATATCAATTTTTTTCTTATCTTTTTTTTATATGGTGTATGGTAAAATTTCATTTTTTTGTTTTTGTTTTGTAATTAATAGAATTTTTAAAACTCTATAGAATTTTTTCTCTATCTTATATAGGGAATTTTCGTTTATATTTACTGATTCTGAAACTCTATACATACATTAAAAAAACTGAGTTAAGTGTAAAATAAATTTTAAAAAATTATGGTTTAAATTTAAATTTTTTCTTCTTCTTAATTATAATTTTTCCCGGTCCTCGGTTAGAAGACTATAATAAATATTTTCTCAACCTTCAAAAATAATAACTGAGTTGTTGAATTAAATCACTTACAGTCGGCCACGATTTTAAAATTAATCGGCTGATATCAACGGCCAGGTGTTAGGATCATCGTTGGATGACATGTAAGTAGTTTTGGAGAAAAGCCGCGGACGGCGTACGGAGGACGACGGACAAACGGATTTTTATTATTAATTATTCTACATATCTTAAAACGTAAGCACTCGAATTTTGATTGTTTGGAAATTTTTTTTTGTCGATTACAAAGGTTCATTATTGAAAATAATAAAGAACGATTTAATGAATCAACTAAAGAAGATATATTTTTCTAGTCAAACTTTGTTTCCTCAATTAAGGAAAGGAGGATATCAGCAGATATACTAAATTACTGATCTTCAAAACTAAATTTTTCCCAGTTATGCTAAATGAAGCAAAGTGTTGGACAACCCTTGAAGAACGTGCATCAAGGATGATTTCTCGGAGAAAAGTAATAGGAAAAACAGAGTCTCAATTCATATTAGAAATGAAATGTCTCATTGAAGGAAAATATTTAGGAGAGACAACTCAGATGGTGTGGTCATTTATGGAAAATGCCGGAAACCTGAAGACCAAATGGTGTATGGAAGCAAAGCCTGAAGGACTGGTCTACATCCTTCGAGGACGACCCAGGTGAACATTTAGAAGGACTGGACGGAGATTAGGTGGCGGAGATGAACCGAGGCACGAGCTCGGCAAAACAGAATGAGAAAGAAGAATGGGGTTGTATACATATGCATAATACATACAATAGAAGAGAAGAGAAAATATTTCTTTATTCTGGAACAAGGTCCTTTAAGAATAACACATACGTATGATTATGATTTATAATGTATCTGGCCAAAAGACAGAAGGATCATTATTAATTCTTATTTACAATGGTGTAAGAAGAAAAAAGAGAAAGAAAAAAAAATGAATAAAATACAGCAAGAGGATAAAATAAATAAATAACTTCTTGTAGATAAATGTGATGAATAAATTAATTGATTAACGAAGATGAATTTAAACAATAAATAATAACTTTGAATTTGAAATAGTAGACGACTATATAGTAAGAAATCTAGTAACATTTCAATTCATTTTAGTATGGCTGGTTTTTAGATAGAGACCTAGACTTCGTTGGATGCAGGATGTAGAGGAGGACCTTCGGTCGTGGGGTGTCAGCGGATGGAAAAGGGCTGCCGAAGACAGGTCAGAGTGGAGGAGGATCGCTGAGGAGGCTAAGGTCCTGCAAAGACCATAGCGCCGTAAGATAAGATAGGTTTTTGGATATATTCTTACTTTTTGAATATTGTTAACGATGAGCCATGTCTATGAGCTGTTGCATTTACTACTGTGCTCCCCTTTGTACACGCTTAACTGTCACATTTTTGAAATATTTATGTACAGTAACTCTAGGTTTGATAACCTAGGAAACCTGAAACTTGATATAAATTGCTCATTATTCTTCCCGTAATAACCACAAAATATTTCCATAATTTCTGGCATCAGGTTTTTTTTTAGAGAGGAGGGAGGAAAATAGAGAAACCTGATTTTATAGAGATTATGTAAAATTTGGGGTATGCCGATGATTTGGTACTGCTAGGTTAAAACACGGAAGCCATTTAACTAAATACAAGTGTGTTAATAAAAACCGGTAAAGAAATAGGACTCGAATTAAAATCCAGGAAGAAATAAAGTCCCGGTTAAGGGTGGGAAATGTGTGTTATTCAGTTGCTAAGTTACTTAGCTCGGGCTTATTTCTAAACATTTAAAGGTTAGAATTTATTAAATTATTATTCTTTCACCAGTTCTTTACCGATGTGAAACATGGCCGCTCACTTTGAAGGATGAACAACGGCTTAAGGTTTTCGAAAATAAGGTACTGCGTAAAATATTTGGTCCGAAGAGAGATGAGAAACTCCCCAGTAGCATAGTTTAGAAGGTTGCACAACGCGGCATTGCGGAGCTTGTGTCCTGTAAATATAATTGAGTTGAGAGCATCACGGAGACTCAAATGGGAGAGTAAAGTTGTTGGGTTCGGTGAGGAACGGATTCCGAGAAAGTTGGTATTCGCTGATCCGACTTGTAGGCGTCCAAAAGGTAGGCCGAAGCGTCGATGAGAGGATTGCGTTAAGGCTGTTCTGGGGGGGCTTGGGCTTGAACGGTGAACATTGGACGAGTCTGTGTAGGCGGAATTTGGTAGTATCGGCATTGAACCTTCGGGTTCGGTAAGCCTATTATTATTATTATTTTTGTGATTATCTTTAAAACTATCAGATCTCATACTATACCGTTGGTAACCTTATGATACTAAAGTTGTAGAAGGTGGAGATTGACAAAAACTACATAAACTTACCTAATTGTCCTAGATAATTTCTATTAATATATTATTTCCTCTGCTTTTAATAGGGACTTAGTAGAAGTCTTGTGTTGCGGACTCCAGATTTTATTATGATTAAATTTCTTTCAGAGTGGTCAGCAAAAGTAGTGGGCATAAGGAAAGAATGTTTTCTAGTAATATTTGACAAGTCGATTTATTTTATTTTTTTAATTAATTTATTTTTTCAGCATATGGCCTTTAAATCGATCCATAGTATTTAAACTATATCCATAAATGATTTCGGGGGCCTAGATTAATTCTTAAAATTAATCCTTAGAAATAAGACAACTCACAAACCCTGTTGACTCCAATAAATTCGTAAACTAGTGTATACTTTGCCCAAATGTCAATAAGGCAATTAATCCTCATCAATTAATAATTTACTCCATTTGCTCCGAACAATCCAGATAGGAAGGATAAATACATAAAGAGTTTCTCCCTTTTAGCGATATGGTGAACGGGAGCCGAATGCAGGTGTACAGAGGGGGCTCACGGGTGGGGGTTTGTATTTTATTTTAGTTCTTTATTTGCAATCTCCTCCTCGTGCAGCTCCTATAGTTATAGCCCGCTAGTCTAGCTCCATCTGCTAAAGGATATTCCGGTCCAACATCTTCTTTTCAGTATCCCTTTAACCCTTAGAGGAAATTTGTTCGTTTTATTACAAATACATAATAATAAATAAATTCTTTATTCTGGGACATGTCCCTTTAGAACAAAATATACAGAATGAACAAAGTGTGCTTTGGAGTCTTAGGTTAAATTAAATACACATAAACAGGTTAATAATTACTGATATAAACTAAACATATTTAAATGTGAAGATAGCAACAACCACAACAAATTACAAACTAATTTAAAAACCTTATTTACAATTCTATTGAGCCTGGATATTCATTAAGTGATTAAATATGCGGAATTTGAAGGTAGAAAGAGAGTTGGAGTGACGGATGGAAGGAGGGATAGAATTCCATAGGATTGAGGATCGAATGAGAAAGGATCTGTCGAAATGTGCAGTTCGGTGGGCCGTCCTGTATAAATCTGATGGCCTGGAACTTGTACAACGGGGATGGACAGAGGATTTGAATTGTAGGAGCTCTAAAATGTATGCTGGGAGGCGGGATTGGATAACTTTGTAAAGGAATGATGCAAGGAAATACTTGCGACGACTGGAAGGGTAAAACCACTTCAACTCGCCATAAAATTGGTACACGGAGGTGTATATATATATATATATATATATATATATATATATATATATATATATATATATATATATATATATATACACTATATATATATACATAAAGTTATAAATATAGTTATGAAAAGCAGAAAAAAAACTAAGCACATGTTATAGAAAATATCGTTCCTACCATTTCCACCTATACTTGCATTGCGAATGATACGGCTTGTGGCAAATTGTCAGAACTCTAGCCCCCAAAACACCCATAAACGCCTCAAATAAAGTAGTGAATAAGACCAATTTTAAATATAATACTTCGTTTCACTTGTTTTATCTTGCTCTCTGGAAATGTGCCAATTTTTATATTCGATACTTGGAAATGGTAAGGATGATATAATCGATTATTTTATGAAACACAATGTTATTCATTACCTTTCATCATCTCTAACTTTATTGAAAAGTTGAAAACTTGGTTTTAACAACGGAAATAAGTGAAAGTCGCGTGTTGCACGCACTAGATTTTTTTTAAATATTTATTGAATTTGACGTTTTTGAGAGATTTTAAAAATACCCCATTTGCAAAGACCGGTAGTTCGAAACGTCAATAAAATACACACACACGTATTCCCATTCCCTATATATACATATACATACACACACACGTTGCATAGCTAGATAGATATATTTATTTTAATTTATTTGTATTGAGATTTGTATATACACATTGGATAGATAATATGATTTTGTTTTTAATTTTACAAATAATTTATCTAGCTATCCAATACATACATACATACATAACACAATATATATGTACACACAAAAAAACAAAAAAAAACACCTGTAGCTCTACAATCCATGAAGGGTCTTGTGCTCAATACATACAGAGATTTGTATATACACATTGTATAGCTAGAGATAATTAATCATTGTGCAATATAAATTTAAAAAAAATTATATTATGCTCTTTATTTGTATAAGTTAGCATCATTATGATATATAATTGATATATAAAGTTATTATTTGGTCCAAAGAGAAATGAAGTCGCTAGGGAATTCAAGTTACACAACGCGGGATTGCAGAGCTTATACCCAGTTAGTATATTCAGAATGGTTTTGCTGTAAAGAACGAATTCCGTAGAAGCCGATATGCGCTGAAAGATTAGGCGTCCGAGAGGTGGACCGGAGCGTTGATATGAGGAATTAAGTCTGATCTCGGAGGCTTGAGCTTGAACGGTGATCATTAGACGAATCGATGTAAGGAACATTTTGTTGTATCGGCATACAACCTTCGGCCTCTATAACCCCATTATTATTAATATTAAATTTATAAAATGTATTTAGAAAAGAAATATTTCAATACTTAGTTTTTAAATTTAGGATGAACGCCGAAAGCTCATAATATCATATACACTCTCGTTTTATATAGCCAAAATTAAACATAAAACAAAGAGAGAAAAATACAATGTTTCTGCATTTTACTTTAAGTTATGTTTTAACACATTTTTTTATATTTCCGTTTGCTACTGGTCTCCATGACTGAAAGAAGTGGCACAATTTACTAGACACGTTGCCTTGCAGTTGTGGGAATGGGAATACCAATGGAATTTTAATGAAGTAAGATTTATAAAGAGAATAATAAAAGCCAACAGTGCTGAGAAATCGTGCGGGCCTGTTCTCTTCTTACAAGGCATTTCTTCGATTTTAGTCACCCTGTATTCTATATATCGCCTTTAAGATTTACCATGATTACAGGGAACGAGGTATTTTTTATTAATAACGTCTAGGTAATAAATGTTCAATATTTGATTTTTTTTTTAAAATTATTATTATCATAATATAACATTTCATTTTTAAAAGAATCTTCAAGAGCAGTCAGAATGACTTCTTTATACAGTTACACATGGGCGGAAGTAGAGTGGTTCATAAAAAAAATTAAGGTCAAAGAAAAAATAAATTATAAAACCAAGTATAAATAGCGTCAGATTGTATTCAATATATATTTTTTTTTTACGAATTTTTTTTGATCTAGAGAAATTCTTTTTGTTCAATCGTTACAGTATTTTTTATTAATGTTTTATATTGTCACTAGAAGAACTCATTTCATTTTAGCATATTATTTTTATTTATGTCGAATTGGTCTATTTTAATTAATTCTTGGGCAGATATTGATCCTTTATTATGTCAAAGCTAAGGTTACTCATTGAAGACTAATAAAGTTACGGTTTATTTTTTATTTAAACTCTGTTATAAATTTATTTATTTTTCATTTCGTCAAAAAACAATTTTTTTATTATTTGTATTTATATATTTATCCATAATTGTAAATATTAGTTAATTATGTTCCTTTTGTCTGTTGTCCGGACATGTATATTTCAACTAAACCAGCTATTCTTAAGGGACCCATATTATATTGGGTTGATGCAAAATTAATGCAGGTTTTTAGTAGGTATTGTAAATACGCCATATCTTTACTTTAACCATATATATTTAATCAAAATAATTTCCATCTGAATCAATGCACTTTTGCCAACGTTCAACAAGCTTTCTTATTCCACCAGAAAAAAAATCCGAATCCCTGGACTCAATGAAATCACGAAAAGAATTTTCAATGTCGTCCTGGTTTTGAAAATTTTTCTCACTCAAAAAGTTGTCCAGATGCCTGAAAAAGTGGAAGTCTGTAGGAGAGAGGTCAGGTGAATAAGGCGGATGTTGGAGAACTTCGTAGCCCAACTCGTGCAGTCGTCGAAGCGTTGGTTGTGCAACGTGTGGTCTGGCGTTATCGTGGAGCAGGATCGGCCCCTTCCGATTCATCAATGCTGGGCAAAGACGTTGCAATTTTTGAGTTCCGAGTTCCGCCGCCATTTCTCGTGTGGTTTTGGTTGGGTCTTCTTCCACTTTTGACCTCAGCTGGTCGTTGTCCAGAGCAAGATGACGGCCCCGACCTTCCTTGTCTTCGAGGTCGAAATCTCCTCTGCGAAACTTCTGGAACCAACGCTGCACCGTGCACTCATTAATAGCCCCCTGACCCCACACTTCATTAATATTACGAGCCGTTTGCGCAGCGCTGCGCCCTAATTTAAATTCGTAAAAATAAATTTGACGAAATTCGCACTTTAGACATTTTCGATTCAAGACCTTTGAACACACTGAACAAAACGATTTTACTAAACAAATTCATGGTGAAAGAGAGGGTATTAGATAAGGTTTGTTTTGGTATAATAATGATCAATGTTAGGATTAGCTTTGTTTACACAATTGGAATTAAGATATTGCAATAGAGGAAACCTGCATTAATTTTGCATCAACCCAATAATTCAAGACGCAAACTCTTCATTAATAGAACAACTTACATCCTTTCATGAACATATATATTTTTTTCTGATCTCTTTTATTGTTGAAAAACTCCAAACAAAGAAACAATGTTGCAAAAAAAATTAGTGCAGCAGTACAGGCCTTATCCGAATCTACGCTACCTTTGAGGCATTTCAAGTTCGGCAGTCATGATCATAGCATCATAATTTTATTTATTTATATATTTTTTTTCATACCCTCTAGTTTTATTTACACAAAATACAAATACAAATATAATATGTACACATGTCACATTTTGTCCTTCTATTGACCGAAGGTATTCTAAGGAGGATTGCTATATGCGCTGCATGCACTATTAACCTTTCAAGGGCTTCTATACCTTTATTTATCAATTGCAAAATTGGAGGGACCATTCTTCAGGGTTTTGGCAATAAATTGAGTTCAGACATAGTCCGAACTCCTTCCCTCGGCGACAACGTCAACGAGAGGTAGTGATCCTTACCACCTCCCAGACTTGGGTGGTGGGGAGATATCAGAAAACAATGGATTAGCACAGGCCTTCAGCCCATCAAAAAATGTTATAATTTTATCAATAATCACCGTAATAGTAGCCTATATTATAATTCGATTAACGAGGAACAAACTAATTATTGCAATAAGTCCCAGAATAAAAATTCTATTCTATTCTATAAAGAAAACATTATAGTTAGAAATAATCGGGAGTCAGTCGTTAAAAATATTTTAATTTTGCAGACGTTTCGGCCCAATCATCACCGACAGGGCATCACTGAACCATGTCAATCAGTTTATGCGAATTCTGAATCTACTATACATGTTTTCATTTTTTTAAAAATTATTTTCATTGGATTTATCCTACAATATTATACATATCATTAAGTAAAATCTCAAATTAATGTTGATTTTTCGGTTGTTATATAGCAATAACAAAAAGACACTAGAGACGAAGTCTCGTCTATCCAACCTCTATATCCCTTCCCACAAAACGAAAAAATATGAATGCTCCTTGGACTAGTTTCTGGAATTCCCTCTCAACATTCAAACGCCTTCTCTTCCAGTACCTTCTAGCATCCCAAAATCATGGTGCTTGACAATGTAAAAAATTTAGTAAAACTGTATTCAATATTTTTATTTTTTTCCACAAGTATTTATTAATGATTTTTCAACTTTTTTTATCTAGAAGACTTTTTTTGTTTCATCGTTACAGTATTTTTTTTCAATTTTTTATATTGTCATTTTTATATTTGGCGCTAGTCTGCTGTGCTCCGGGTCCTGGGTTCGAATCCCGGCTGTGGTGGAATATTATTTATTCTGTTAATTCAGTCGGGGGGCGACCCTAGGGTATGGAGACCCTCCTGAGACAGACCCAGTCTCTACAAAGTGGTACCCAAATTAATTGGGGAAAAACCTGGCGGCTGAGCGCGATTAAGGCCTAATCACCTCATTGCACTGCCGTTGGCCTTGAAAGAGTAGAGAATCTCTATATGTACTGAGCCCAAGACCCTTCATGGGTTGTATTGGTCCAGGTTTTTTTTTTTTTTTTTTTCTTTTTTTTTTTTTTTCTTTTTTTTTTTTTTTTTTTTTAGTATATTATTTTTATTTATGTTTAATTAGTTTATTCTTCATTGATTCTTGGCCAGCTTATATTATTCTTAAAAGACTAAGTATCAAAATAATGTAAATATTTATTTTTCTTTCTTTTTACTTTCACTTACTATATATAGTAAGGAAAGTATTGCGATCGTGAAAATTTTCGAATTCCAGTTTTCAACGGAAATACACGTTTTAGGGTCCCCTGAGTTTTAAAAGTTAATAGAGAGTGATGAAAAGAAGATAAAACTTACTGATTATTTAAGATAATAATATAATAGGTTTTTGAATCAAACACATGTTTCTACAGAAATTTAATTTAATTTATTACTTTCACTTACTATATATAGTAAAGGGAAGTATTGCGATCGTGAAAATTTTCGAATTCCAGTTTTCAACGGAAATACACGTTTTAGGGTTCCCTGAGTCCAAATAACCAAGTCTCGCAAAAAGGTCTGGGTTTTTTTTTTTTTTTTTTTTTTTTTTTTTTTTTTTTTTTTTTTTTTTTTTTTTTTTTTTTTTTTTTTTTTTTTTTTTTTTTTTTTTACGAGGGTAGGTGGAAATCTTCAAAAGACGCGGATAGGCCCGTACCTATCCGTGTGTGGGATTTCTACCCACTAAAACCAACCTCCCTACACCTGTTTCTCACCCTCCACGGGACCACCGTTAGGCATTACTTCGTGGAGGAGAGAGGCTGTGTGCCGCCCCGTTGTTAGGCGCCTTACCCTATATTTCTAGGCACGCCTCTCCTTCTCTTCCATTCTCAATTTCTTGATGACGTCCGCAGCCAGACGTTGGCCCGCCATCCAGTTCTCCTGAGAAAGTAGCATGAGGTTGACGATGTTGTCAGGTGTAGCTTCTGATCTGCACATTTCTTGAAATTCTTCCCTCTCTACTTGAAAGCGAGGACAGCAGAAGAATACGTGTTCTACTGTCTCATCTATTGTTGGGCATCTTGGACATTCTGCTGTATTGTCCAACTTAAACCGTAATTGGTAGGCTCTGAAGCAGCCATGTCCAGTGAGCATTTGGGTTAGGTAGTAGTCCACTTCCCCGTGGCATCTATCCATCCAGGGTTGGATGCAAGGTACCAGCCTATGGGTCCACCTTCCGCTCGCTGAAAAAAAAAAAAAAAAGGTCTGGGTGTGTGTGTGTGTCTGTGTGTGTGTGTGTCTGTGGTAACTCCCGGGCGGAAACGGTAAGTCCTATGAAACTGAAATTTCATATTTAAGACAACTATACGCCCGAGACGTGACAAAACTTTTTTCATCAAAATGAGCTTACCAGAAGAGGCACTTTATACCATGCATTTTGCAACTTTTTTCGATTTTCTCAAAAACGGTTCCGACGATTTTGATTAAACTCGCTATATCGATGTAAAATTAAATGGGCTTTAATATCATGTAGGTTTTATTTGGATAAAAATGGTCTGACAGGGCTTAAATGCCGATATTTTAAATTTTCTTCCTCTAAAGTACCTTTAATTTTTTATATTCAATAATAATAACTAGATTATCTTGTTAGCGCTGATGAAAAACAGGTAAATATATAAATTGAATAAATTCGATACCCAACTAAAGGAGAAAACAGAAAAAATATATTTTTAATGAAATTTTTCGTTTTTGAACATAAGAGCAGTAATATACATGTATGATATACCGTTGGAAAGCTAAAGATTTTAGAAAAAATATCATCTCATACACAAGCTTTTAGAAGTTAATAGAGAGTGATGAGAAGAAGATAAAACTAACTGATTATTTTAGATAATAATATAATAGATTTTTTAATAAAACACATGTTTATATATAAATTCAATTTGATTAATTCCTTAATAGTTTCACGTATTTTTATCTCTAACTGTATTTGAAAATTCTTTCATTGATTTTAAAAATCGAGGTAAGTGAAAGTCGTGTGTTGCCCGCACCAGATTTTTTTAATATATTTAAACTCGTTTTTTTTTCATTTTGTTCGACACAATTATTTTCTGAGGATTGTTTATTTATTTTATTATTATTTATTTTATTCTGTGTACATATTCATCCATAATTGTAAATATTAGTTAATTATGTTCATATTATCTGTTGGCCAGACATGTTGTATATTATAAACTGTACAAATATGTTATTCTTAAGGGATCCAGTCTCAGAATAAAAATCACTTTTTATTCTATTCTATTTTTTTTTTATAATTATTTTTTAATCTGTTATTATATTTAAAATATGATATTTCGTGTGACAGGATATTCTTATTTAGGACTACACATGTTGACTATCTTTTAATATTCAACTAAACCTTAGATATTAATAGGTTTATTTCGAAGCCGCTGGTGTATGTGAGACAAGGCTTTGATGGGATAATAACATAAAATCCGATTTCAGTGGTTCGGGTATCGGCTCGTATCATATTATCCTTTAAGATTCACCCAGCCGCGTTACCATGCACAGTTTATATGTGTACACACTTTGTTATTAACAATATCATTACAATCATTTGATGTATTGTAATCTCATCATTGTAATACCTTATTTATTTTATAATAAATATCTTAATTTTCTTGTAATATTTCTCCTAATTATTTTGGTATTATTCTAATAGTGGATATGTGAGCACTTAAAATTCATAAAACTATAAACTGATGAACAATAATATCAGAATTTTAATATCAGTTTAATAACAGAAATTTTTGCAGGAACTTGAAAATAGTGGCCGAAAAGTCGTGATGTTTCTAGAGAAAATAAATCATATTCTTTTGTACCGGTTATATATATATATATATATATATATATATATATATATATATATATATATATATATATATATATATATTTATTTTTTTTTTTTTTTTTTTTTTTTTTTTTTCTGACAAACCGGACAAAAAAACATACTAAAATTTGGTATATAATAAAATACGTACAAAAAAAAATAAATAAGGAAAAATAATAATAATGAAAAAATAGAAACAAATTTTCATTTTATACGCAATCGAAATAAATACTGCTTAAAAACTTGTCTTTTCTTTTTTTTTTTATTTGATGAAACTATTGAAGTAACAGGACTTAACAAATCAACATTATAAAATTACAAAGTCATTTAACATACGAAATGCTGTGAAAAAAACGGTAATTAAAAAAAAAACTACATTAAAAGAATATTAATAAATATGAGAAATCAACGATTATAAATGCTAAATAAAATAATGCGAATGAATCACATGAAATAAAATAACTTCAAATATGTGAATAAGTATACATTAACACGAAAACGTGAAATTTATATGTTTCTTCAGGTCAAAGTAATTTAAACAGTTCCCTTTGGAAAATCACAACTCTTCATCATTTAACTTTATAACCCGCCTTTACTTCCTAACTTCGGTACTAAATCAACTTCGATCAATACACAGCTTGGGGGAGAGAAATAATTTAACATCTATTATGTTTTTATGTCTCAGCATAAAAATCTATAACTATTTTATATACAATTTATATTTCCTAAGAAACGATAGATATTTAATGTAGAATATTTTAGTATTAGTATTAAAAAAATATCAATTATGGATAATTAAATAGATTTTTGCAACACCTCACATTTATTATTACGGTGAGAGTAAAATATACAAATAAACAAAAATAACTGATAACGTATTAATAATAATAAATTATTCAATATCAGATATGAGTAGTTATCTCGAGTAGACCTAAACAAATAATATTTATTTTTTTTTTCTCCAGAAATAATTCTTTATTGAGTAATATTACAATCAGTCCAATTTAGGACATTTTTAATAGAGATAAAGTATAACATTCATGCTACATTCACACGATATATACAAAACAATACATTTATATAATAATAATACAATATACATATATACAATACAAAATCAATAAAAATACATACAAAAGTCACTCATACCAATATACAATTCTCAAACATACAGCACGTGAGTGGAGAATCCAGCCAATGCTAGAACTCCAATATACATGTTACAAGAGATATCGAGGCCACTGCCGTTACAACCTTCTAGGAGGATGGTAAGGATGTAGGGAGCTGGATAAGGATTGAGCTAGGGGATTAGGGTGATGGATAAGGTTCTGATGGAATTTAGAGAATTTTGATGGTATAAGGTCTAAAATAAATGAAATATTTAGGTCGCGGTGAAAGGTATGGTTGGATACATAATAAGGAGCATTAACTATTGTTCAAAGGACTTAGGATTAGAAGCATTGAATGCGTTTGATGTTAGAAAATTTGGCTGTCCCCCACAGTTCAAGTCCGCAGGTCCAGATAGGTTTCAGTATTGTCTTTTATATAAGCAGTTTGTTATCGATAGATAGTTTAGAATTTCTGTTCAGTAGTCTATATAATTGGCCAAATCGTCGATGAAGTTCTTGTCGTTTAAGTCTAGTATGCGGGTTCCAAGTTAGTCTTTTGTCTAGAATATTTATTCCAGAATATTAGAAAAGGTGTCGATTTAAAAGACGTAGCAAGGATAGCAGAAAGTGTGGTTCTCGACTCCCTGGGAATTATACACCATCACATCTACTCGTAACAGGTATAATTGGAGGGGCATGCATGTGCATCTGTGTTTACTTATATTTTAATTTTAATTTTAACAAATTTTTGTATAAATAGAGATATTTATTTTAGGTGCTGAGTGTTTTTATTTATGATAGTGTGATTTTTCAGTATGTAGTTGTTTAATGTATATATAATTTGTTGTTGTATTTTCTTTTCTTTAAATTTAATGTTGGATGTATATGTATAGATATATCTAAATATTTGAAAGAAAATGTGAAACGGTAGAGAAGGAAAAGAGAAAAAAAAAAAAAAAAGGAAAAATTAGTAGGGGAAAAAAAATTAAAAAGAGTAAAAAAGGAAAAAAAATTGTATTTATAGCTAGATAAAATGTTAAGAATATTCCTGTAGGAAAGAATCCGGTATGCTGTGTTATAGCAACCCAATTAAGTTGGGCAGCATCATTTTGTTTGTTTATTTATGAATAAAGTGAATCTCTCTATTAGAAATATTGGAGTGATAAGACATATCAAATAATCATTAGGGTTTTGGAAAAGTCTAAATGACTATTGTTAATGAAAATTCATAATTAATTAATTGGAAATTTCAAACTTAATATTATTTCCATATAAGAAGAAGTATATTAAAATTACATTACGTTACGTAAGTGAATAAAAATAATAATAAAATGAGCATGGGAAACATTGAAAGGTTAGAAATAATTACTGATGGAAGCAATGATAAATATATATATAGAGGAATGTTTTTGAAACTAAATATCAGAAATAATTACCTTATAACTAATAAATACCTTCGTGAGTTGCAGCAGGTGTAGGAATTAAAATAAAATCTTACCTGAAAAAATAAAATAAAAATAAAATACAGGTTTAGTAAAAAAACATTAAAAAATATAATAATAAATTTAAAATAAATATGTTCAAAAAGAAAGAGAAATACCGTTTTATTAATTACAGGATATCAAATACCATTCCTTTAACAAGGTTCCTGAATATTTTTCTTATTCTCGTTTTTGTTCTATAAACTATTTGACAAATAAAATTTATTTATCTGATTTATAATTTAAATATATATAAAACTATTTAATTTATCTAATATATATTTAATTGAAAAATCAATTAAGCATTGAATTAAAACGCAAATATACTACAATAGGTGGTTAAGTAGGCTTATTAATATAAGTATTGACATATTTATTTATTTTTTATATTAAAGGAAGCTATTATTTTCATTTTTTAATACAAACGTGTGAGTCAAACGTGATTATGATTTTTTTTTTTTTTGTAATAGTCTCTACTTACTCAACTTTCTTAAATTGGTAATCCTACTTTGCTATCAAATTTTTAATTTGTTATAAATAAATTCGTACGGCGAACAGGCAGTTTTTAATTAAAAAATATATTTGTATTCCTTATTCGGGTTCTACGTATCTTGAAACGTAAGGCCTCAAATTTTGATGGGGAGGGGAGGTATTTATTATTTTTTTCGTCGATAAAGATTCAATATTGAAAATAATGAACCAAAAGCATTTATACTTGATTTCTTATGATATGACTTTTTTTTTATCTTTCTTTCTCGAAAATATTTTCATTTTTTCACTATCTTCAATAAAACCGAGTTTTGAAGGAATTACATCTCTTATAATTAGAGACGACCAAATAGATACATTTTCCCCCTTTATTTATCGCGGTTTACTGATTCTAAAACTTTTTTTATCTTCAAAGATAACTGAGTACTGGGCGTATAAATAGAGAAAATTTCAATTTTTTCTTTCTTTTTTTAATGTTTTGTAATAAATCGCAGTTTGCTATTTTTAAAACTCAGTTGAATATTTTCTCTGCCTTCGACAATAACTGAGTTAAACGCGTATACCTAGATGACATTTTATCTATTTATTTCTTTTAATTAATCGCGGTTTGTTGACTAGAAAACTGTAAACTTTTTGGTTTATTCACAAAATTTGAGGATTTACGTTTCTAGATATGTAGGATCCGAATAAAGAAGAAAAAAAAAAAACTGAACCAATTTTTTGAAGATTTAGCACAAATTTTTAGTTCCGGGGCATCCAACGATGATCATAACACTAACGTTGATACCAGCTGATTAGTTTTAAAATGGCAGCCCATTAAAAGTGATTTAATTCAATAACTCAGTTATTTTTAAGGTAAAGAAAAAATGTATTGGTATTTTTTAACCAAGAAACAAACAGAAGCTATGAGGAAAATTTATTCGAATTAATAAATATTAATTATTATTACAACTAAAACTTTTTTGAATGAATAAATGTATTGTTAGGTTCTTTTTAATTAAAGTGATCCATTTTCATTCAAAATTTTTTATTTCTTATTTCCTTCTCCCTACGTTTCGGCCTTTTTCCATTTTCAAAGGATCTTTAATAGTCCTTCATATTGCACTTATATAAAAAATATTCATTTTGTCACACTAAAAAAAAAAAAAAAAAATTACAGGCTGACCAGTCCTGTCATGCTTGTTATCACCTACTTTTATATAAGTGCAATATGAAGGAATATTAAAGATCCCTTGAAAATGGCAAAAGGCCGAAACGTAGAGAGAAGGAAATAAGAAATAAAAAATGTTGAATGAAAATGAATCACTTTAATTAAAAAGAACCTAACAATTAATAATTATTAATAAATACCTTAAATTAAAGAGACTTAAATTTCCTACAATAAGAAAAAAGAATCATTGAAATCGGTAGAGAAATAGCAGATATATATATATATATATATATATATATATCGATTTGAAATTGGCAGTTGTGAAAGTCCATTTTAGGTCATTTTGCTTTTAATTATTTATTGCTTTTTATAATAGTTAACTATAAATAGTTTAATAAACAGTTATACCCAAATATAGTTATTTGAAAATAATAAACTATTCTGTAATAATTTATAGCGTTTTTTTTCTCTATCTTAAAAAAACAACAACAAAAAACAGTCAAAAACACACGAGTGCATGAGTTATAACGGTATAATTTTTTAAAAGCTTAGTAGTAAAAAATATAAATTAAAAGTTTTAGTAAAACGGCAAGAAACAGCTCGTAGATACCGCTTACTACAACACTTACTGGACAAACGATCAAAACTTTCCACATACTACAAAAAATTAATTTATATTACCATCATTAGGTCAATTTGGACATATGGGATTGAGTTATGGGGATCTACCAAACCATCCAATTCTTCCCGCATTCAATCCTTGCAATCCAAAATCCTCCGAAAGATCCTAAACGCCCCTTACTTTGTCACCAATAAAATAATTCATAAAGACCTAAACATCCCATTAGTCGCAGATCTAGCCCGAATTAGATATTTCTCCTTTCATTCCAAATTACCCGTCCACTCCAACGCACTAGTCCGCAAACTCTCATCTCCTATTCCTGATCATCATCCTAGGCGACTGAAAAGACGATGGCCTCGAGACCTACTTAGCTGAATAAACTTTGAAGTAATTTTCTCATGCCTGTATCACGCGCACTTGATCTATTAGCACATTTACTTAATGTATTTTATTGTATAATACAGTTGTAAATTTCTTTTAAATAAACAAAAAAGTTTTAGTTAATAAAATAAACAACCTAAAGAAGGATCTACTTTAGCTATTAAAATAATGCAATGAAGCGAGGACAAGCTAAGCGACTTGAGAAGAAGGGATCGATAAGCCCTTAAGTTGAACGCTGATTGTCCCTTACGAAGCCCATTGATGCCCTTCGCCCTCAAACAGTAATTAATCCACAAATAAATTTTTAACTCGTCTTCACAGGTTTCCTTCCGCTACCGGCGAAGCATTGAATAAGTTACGATCCAAGCTCGCTGCAGCGTGAACACCAGAAGCCCAACATAAATAGTTAACTTACATAAGCACCAATTGCTCCGGTGTTTTTTTAATGGCGAGTAAATGAGAGACGTAATAGAAAAGTAAAATCAGTAAAGATAATTACATCTCATTAAGTATAGTTTTTACTGCTGCATTATTTTTTTTTTCATTTTATATTATGATGAATAAAATATGTCTTATGTACCATTAATTGATTCAATTCTAATTACATTCCAGCTAGCATTACATACATAATACATTTTTACTTTCACCTAACTAATATGAAATACACAGTAGTAGAATTAGAAAGTATTACGATACTGAAATGCATTCTTATAAAAAAAATTAAAAAATATGTATATATTTATATATATATATATATATATATATATATATATATATATATATATATATATATATATATATATATATATATATATTAGGAAAACAGAAGACCGAAAATATTGGGAATCAAAATGCTAAGAAATTGAAAAACAAGCAGCGAACTCATAACCCAGAAGGTACGGGTCACCGATCAAGACTATTCCTCCTTCAGGGGAGGCCTACAAATCAGTAGAAAATCATTTTATTTTTATTTATCTAAACATAAAATTTTTTATTTAATCAAGTTTTTTTCGCAATCTTATTAAAAAAGATATTAGTAAATTTGATTTAAAAAGTTGTATACAATATTTGGTCACATTGTTTCTTTTTACTTATATCAATTATTAAAAGTGTTTTTAAATAAAAATAAATATATATAAACTTTATGTATCAACAAAAATTGTAAATAAAGGCTTATCTTATCTTACCTCTCTCTCTCTCTCTCTCTCTCTCTCTCTCTATATATATATATATATATATATATATATATATATATATATATATATATATATATATATATAATATTGCCAGAGGTCTAGGGTTTAGAACGCTCGGCTATGAGGGTTTGTAAAAAATATATATATTTTTTTCACTAAAATCTACAACCCGGAAATTATTGATTCAAAATATTTTATCACTTTTTCAAAAACGGCTTTAACAGTTTTGATTTAACTCGTCATATCAATATACGATGATTTTTAATAAACTGTAATCTCAGTAATCCGAACTAATTGTTACACAGGGATGTACGGATTACTGAAAACTTCGGACAAGAGAATGTATTAAGTAAAATAAATTCAACGATATAAATACACATGACAACCAAATTTCCATTTATCTAATCTTATTTTTTCACATGTTTTTGTTTGTTTGTTTATTTATTTAACGTCACTTTATGCTACTATGGCTAATCGGACGATGCTACAGTGGGAGTCCTAAATTTTGTCGTCCAGGTTTTATTAGGATAGGGATCTTTAACGAGTACCTGACATCGCATCGTTTTTGTTATTTTATAAAAAAGAAATATTGAAACTTGTAACTAACACTCACGAACTCAATTAATGTATTTCTATTAACATTTTGTCAATCCCTAAAAATCAAATGAGTATGCTAAATTGCATTAATTTTTTTTTCAGTCTTCTCTTTTAGTTGTTTTTCAAATTCGCTCAACTTGCATTTTTAGCTGTTTTTCATCAGTGGTAACAAGATAATATAGTTATTTTTATAGAATCAACAAAACTAAAGGTACTTTAGAGAAACTAAAATTTAAAATATCGGCATTTAAGCCCTGTCAAACCATTTTAATCCAAATAAAACCTAAATGATATTAAAGCCCATTAAATTTTACATCGATATAGCGAGTTTAATCAAAATCGTCGGAATCGGTTTCTAAGAAAATCGAAAAAAGGTGAAAAATGCATAGTATAAAGTGGCTTTTCTGGTAAGCTCATTTTGATGAAAAAGGTTTTGTAACTTCTCGGACGTATATTTGTCTTAAATATGAAATTTCAGTTTTATAGGACTTACCGTTTCCGCCCGGGAGAATTTTTCACGATCGCATAAGTTTCCCTTACTATATATATAGTACATTAAAGCAAAAACAGCAAATATTTGTATTTCATTTATTTTTTGTTATTTTAATTTTTTGAAATAAGCGTAGTAAAACAGGTGTATAATAGATCTTTGAAAAGTTGACTAAGACGAAATAACGAAAAGATTACCGTTAACTGATCGTAGTTAATTATAACGTCAATGTTATATCATAAAGTTTAGGGCAAAAGGGCTTTAGTCTTGAAATGTGAAGTTTAAAGGACAATTTTCCAAAATTTTGAGATATCATTTAAAATCAGTATTTTTCCATTTATAAATCACTAAATTATCTCATAAGTGGCTATATATTCTTTATGCTAAAATACCAACTTAAACTAAATGTTAACTATGTATTTACTTGAAAACACAGAAACCTCATTTTCAAATTATTAAGGTTGATTTTGGGCTGAATAATTCTTCCATTAATACTCATTCTTTCATTTCATCAATATGACGTTTCGGGATATTCTCCCATCTTCAGAAGTCTACAAAAATTATATTAAGCAATTTATCATCACATTAAAAATTACTATAATGAAGTGAATGGTTTAAAAAATTTTTAAATTAGGTGTCAATTGATAACAAAACTTTAAAACTATTAAATAACAAATTTTAAAATCATAAGGAGGCATTAAAAGCAAAAATTTAACAATGTTACATAGTGCTTAGTTAAATAAATAAATAAATATTATAAAGTTACCTTGTTATATATTCAGCAATCCCAACATTTTCACTAATCACACATTGAGCCAGGTAAAATAGTAAAACGAAGTCAATATTTAAATACATCAGATCTGAGCAAGAGTATTGCTCAGATCTTTGTCCTCAACTGGATTAAGGATTAGACCAATTTTTAACTTGTATATGGTTATTGTTATTTCATATTGTGAAATTCTTTAAAACATTTATTATTAATAATTTATATTATATTTTTAATTAAATCAGAATAGTGGTAACTTAAATGTCTTGAGTCAGTTTTAAAATTCACGGTTTTATCTATATTTTTATTGATATATATAGCCTCTATGGTTTTTCTATTTTGTTTATTTTTTACTATTTCCAAAATTTGTGGTCTATTGAGATCAAACTTATGTTTCAAATGTATGCTATGTTGTGAAAAAGCAGTTGTATTTATATTTTTACTGTTGTTACAATTACTTTTGTGCTGTTTAGTTCTAGTACTAACTTTTTTGGACGTTTCCCCTATGTAAGATTTTTCACAGTCCAGACAAATTATTTTGTATACAACATTTAATTTTCCTTCATTACTTATAGGGTCTTTTGTACTGGTGAGGAATAAAAAAAAAGGATGGCTTAAGCCCTTTTGTCAAACATCAGTGATCTAATCTAAAAAATAATTTTTGTTAAATCAATGTTTATTTTCAAATTTTAAAACGCATTTCAGGAAGAGAAGTAAGTTATCTAAGAGCTGGGTGATAGTTATAAAAATAACATACATAAATATTTATCACTATACAGAGCTCACAATTCATATTCTCAACCTTTAACTCACCAAGATAGGAAATAATTATGCAGGGAAATGAACAACGAAAGCTTCCATACACTGTAACACGTTTTAGTGCAGTAGATAAGGAATTTAAAAGTGAATATGCGTTTAGAAAGTGTCTTGGTATAGGTAAAAACTTTTTTTTTTTTTTTTCTTTTCAAAAAGCATTAAAAATATATTTTTATATAACATTTTATTGTTCTTATTTTTTTTTTTTTTAAGTTTAATGACAGGAGTGCTGCCATTGGGTAGTTCTTCTTCATGTCTGTTTCACGCCATTTATCTTTGGTCATTTACACATTTACTTGTTGTACCTTGAAGTACAGTTGAGTTGTAAATTTCAATAAATGACGTTTAATGAGAAATGGTAGTTTCGTTTTAAAAATGTTTTTTTAAATTATTAATCAGAATATTATTGGTTTATTATCAATAATGAACCTTTGGAATCCACAAAAAACAACCTCCCCCACCTCAAAATTTGAGTGCTTATGTTTCAAGATACGTATAACCCGAAAAACTAACAAAAAAAATCCTTTTGTCAGCCGTCCGCGGCATTTTACCGAAAATACTGGAGCAACATTTTTTTAATTCGGCCACAAAAATAATAGGGCATGCAACGTGATCGTAACAGCTAGACGTTGATATCAGTTGGTTATTTTTAAAATGGCGGCCGATTAAAAGTAATTTAATTATTTAATAACTCAGTTATTTTTGAAGATAGAAAAAATATTCTATACATATTTAGTTTTAGATTCAGAAAAGCGCGATAAAAAGAAAAGAAAAAAATTTTAAAAAATAAAAAAGTTGATTCATATATACAAGTCACAAACTATTTGGAAATAATAAACATTGCGTAATAGTTTGCAATTTTTTTTTTCTGCTATAATTATCTATATTTTTTAACGATTTAATGGTGTACAATACTGTATATAAATATAGATATTGAGATTATTATTAATACTGACATCATTTCAAATATAAACAGTTTAAATAAAGGGATAAAATAAAATAAATACCGCCAAGGAAAAAATAAAATAAAAATATAGAGAAAAGCAATCTGCTTTGTTAGAAAATTTCCTCTATTTCCAACAGATTTTCCATAAATCTCTGACAGCATAGACCATCCATCATAAAACAGCGGAGGCGAATTGTATAAAATTTTCAATATAAAAAAGTTTAAAAAAATAAAATAATAAAAATAAATAAAGTGGAGAGAATAAAAGGTATAAAGCTAGAAAGGAGGGGATAGATGTAAATTGTCTTCAATGAAAAATAGTGCTGGAGGGGGCGCCAAGTTAAAGCTCTGCCAACGGCTCCCCCCCAACTGTGTCCATTCTCTTCCCTCGTATGCTCTACTATATTCCTTTCCCAAATATTATCTTTGTTTCCTCTCATTATTATATTACAGTAATATAAAAATAAAAATTATAAAAATCATACATTTATTTATAATGTTCCTTGAAGGAAATATTAACGCTATTTTATAAAAATCAATTGATATTTTTTAATAATTATGAGCATACAATTAAATAATGTGTAATAAAAAAATAATAAAATTGCAGATTATTATTATTTAAGCCTCTTTCACCAACCTTCAGTCCAACCTAAATTATCTGATTATATTTTTAGTATTATTTTATTATTGTATTTTTGTTTTTTACCTCATTATTAAAACATTATTCAAATTATGTTTTAAAAAAAATTACAATTAAAAATGAAATTTCAATGTATAAAATAAAATTTAAATTAAAGTATATATTTTTTTTATCTGAATAAGCTGATTTTTAATTGTATATAAATGTTAGTAACTAGTTTATTCTTAAGGCATATCTCTATGTTGAAGAAAGAAATTTTATTTCATTTTTTAATCGAAGTAGAGCACTTGTTTTAACCTTGAATAAGCGCGTATAATACGAGCACCGATAATTAACTATTTTGTTTGTTTATTTATCCATTTAACGTCACTTAATACTACTTTGGCTAATCGGACGATGCTACAGAGGTTTAAATATATTAAACAAACAGAATGATAGGTACAATACTTATTGAAAATTAAAAAATTCGGCATTATTACCTAATAAAGCAGATTAATTATTTAATCAGTTATTTCAGCCGATGGGCGAACCTGGGGTTTAGAGACACTTCTGTGGCTCACCCAGCATCTATAAAATGGATACCCAAAATGAACATTAAATATTAAAATAAAACGTTCTGCCTAATCAACCACTATATTTACTGAACCCTTCCTGGGTTGTAGTGGTACAGGTTTATTTATTTATTTTTTTTTAAGGTTATATAACTATTTCAATAGGGATAAGAGTTTGCTCGCTCGAAAAGTATTATAAGAAATTAAAGAGGATTTTTTAATTTGTTAATTAATGCTACTTTGGCTAATCGGAAGATGCTACAGTGGGAGACCTTAATGTTGTCTACCAAGTTTAATTAGGATAGGGATCTTTAACGAGTACCTGAAGTCGCACGGATATTTTCAATTTATTGAACTATTAAAAATACTGGTTGGCATAAAACTTCTTTTCTTTTACTACACACAGCGAAAACCCAATCATTCGAAAAATAAGTGACTATGACAACAGTACTCTAAAACGTTACACACACAAATGTACGAAACATATATTACTTCATTTATTGTGTAATATTAAAATTTATCGGTTGAGTACATATGCATAACACCATCAGTCTGTTATTTTTTATGTTGATTTCTCGCTTTTATTTATCTTTATGTTATAATTTGTTTTGTTCTCAAATTCTTTTTTCTTTTTATAATAATGGAGTTTTTGAGGTCATAAAATAGAAAAACACATTAAAAAAAGAGATATTTTAATTATGTGCCGACGTTTCGGCCTACATTGTGGGAACACTTCTTTAGACACCGTCTCAGAGTCAACCCTGATTAAGGCCCACAATGTAGGCCGAAACGTCGGCACACAATTCAAATAGCACTTGTTTTAATTTGTGTTTCTATTAAATGACCGCACCCTCAACCATCTTCCTCATTTTTTTTTTGTTTTATGTTTCACTTGAAATATTATTTTATTATTACGTTTTTTAAAGAGATTTTTCCTATTGTTCAGAACTAAGTACATATGCATAACACCGTCAGTCTGTTATTATTTTTATGTTGATACTCGCTTTATTATCTTATGTTAATTTGTATTATTTTTTAAAAAATTTTTGTTGTTTTTCACTTAAAATCTTTTTTTATTGTTTGGTTTTTTTAATAGATTTTTCCTACTGTTCAAAACTAACTAAGGCTATTATTATTTTAACCCTACTTGTACGTAATACTTAGCGTAACATGTAACTGGTTCAATACCATTACATGTATAAATTCTGAGGCCACTTGTAAATTCTGCTGAAAAAAATATTATTGTTCTAAAATATAACTCGTTTATTAGATATTACATGCGATTAATAAATTTATAATTAGATTGGTTTCAGGATAATGAGATGATAGATAAGAATAGAAAGTTCTATATAAACCAATAAAACTACGACACAAAAAGGCGTATTGTTATTAGGGATAACGGTTTTATGTTGGCGGTTCCGGTCTAACTAGAAAACTCTGAAGTGAAGGTACCTGAGTTTACCCACTTAACAGATACCTAGTAGAAGGAATTAAAAGTTCTAACTCAAAGAGTTGGGATAATTGATAGTTAGTGGATATATATATATATATATATATATATATATATATATATTTTTTTTTTTTTTTTTTTTCCTACATGGTAACCCAACATAAGGACGGTTTATTATAAAATCATGTTCCATACCTTAATGGTATACTACATGAATGGTAATATGATATTATTTATTTACAGATGAAAGTAGTTTTTGATCTATCAACTAGTATAGAATAATATTAAAAATACAATAAAACAGTAATAAAACAAAATAACTAAAGTAAATAATATTAAATATAATAAAATTAAAAAAAAGAAAAGAATTACCTATGACCATCATTGGTCAGTGATTCGAAGTCAATGTTTTTAATGAATTTAAGTAAGTCTGTCTTGAATTTAGAAAACAAATTTTGTTCAGTCTTGCCAATTTCCGTTTTTAAGAGTTATGTTATATTTTAAATTAAATCTTTGCCTGTCAAATATTTTGCAGTAATAAAGTATATGTTTAAAATTTTGAATTTGTCCGTCTTCGTCACATAAGTCAGTTTGTATTACATTAAATCGTTTGAGATAATGTTTTGTGTTTCCGTGTTCTGTGATTCGTAGTGTTAGTTTATAATTATTACTATATATAGATGCGTAGCCGTGTACGTGTGTGTATATATATATATATATATATATATATATATATATATATATATATATATATATATATATATATATACACACATCAAGTTCTTAAATTGATTTCAACAACAGAGGTAAGTGAAAGTCATGAGTTGTGCACACCTGATTTTTTTCATTTTTTGTTTAGATTTATACTACATTTTTATTAAAACTAATGATAATTAAATAAAATTTTTTTCACACATTAACAAAAATAATTTTACATATCAAACAAATTTTGAAATCCAATTTTATCCAAAAGGTCCCCCTTCTTTTTTTTTTTTTTTCTCAAAATGAATTCCTGTACAGGTCGAGAACAATTTATGACCAGCAGGTAGTAAAGCCAGGTCAGTTCTACTGCTTTTGTGAGAGAAGATTCATTTGTAAGCCCGACACAAATTCTGACCTGGGGCCCCAACAGTGGCCGAACAAACATAAAGGCTGCCGTATAAATAAATAATCCTTTATCACTGTAAACAAAAAAAAAATAATTTAAAAAAAAATTCCTTTGACATAAATGTTGGTCGCGTATAAGAAAATGTTTACCGCTTTAATTTTATTAAACCAAACACTAATTATTTAATGAAACAGCCCTCCACATATTCCCACCAGACAAAATATACTTATCCAAATATATATAAAATTAATATAAAAAGACAAGAAATGATTTTAAAAAATCAGTTGCTGGCAACACACGACTTTTAAACACACGAAAACAGTTTTAAGTTAATTTAAATCATTCAGTTTCGTTAGAAACAAATGATTAAGATTAAATAATACAAGAATATTAAGTAGACATATATATAATTATCAGTAACTTTACATTACCATTTTCTACTTTATGTATAAGATAATATATTTTCTGAAATCTTAAGCTTTCCAACGGTATATTATATATCTATGTACCTGTTCTTATGCTCAAAAAACCAAAACTTACATTAAAAAAATTATTTTTTCTCTTTTCTTCTTCAGTCGTTTGTCAAATTCATTCAACTTGTATATTTAGTTGTTATTTATCAATGCTAGTAATGTGGTTTATCTTTAGGAATGTACAAAATTAAAGGCACTATAGAAAAGGAGAATACAAAATTCGCCATTTAAGCCCTGTTAGAATATTTCAATCAGAATGAAATGTCTATAATATTAGAGTCCATTAAATTTTACATCGATATAGCGAGTTAAATCAAAATCGTTATAGCTGTATTTGAGAAAATCGTAAAACGGTGCAATATGCATAGTATAAAGTGGCACGCCCGGTCAGACAATTTTAGTGAAAAAGTCAAAAAACACCTCAGGCATACAGTTGTCTAAAATATGAAATTTCAATTTCGTACACTTTTCGTTTTCGTTCGATAGACTTACCACAAGGGGTGGGCATAATCGAATGATCGTCATAATCGGATAATCGGACTTCAATGATTTAAATAATCAAATCTATCTATCGTATCTATAATGGCTGGGACTTACCACACACACGCAGACCTTTTTGCAGGTTTTGGATTATTTGGACTCATAAGACCCTAAAAATTGAATTTCCGTTGAAAACTGGAATTCGAAAAGTTTCACGATCGCAATACTTCCCCATTCTATATTTTACTCAATAAAAAATTGTTGTTAAAAAAAAATTATATCTATAATTTTTTATAAATCGACATTATATAAAATAAAATGTCATATATAATTATTTTATTCATGAAACCAATAACGTCAACAGTACGTATATTTAAAGTAATTATTTTTGTATACTTTTTGCTAAACAATTGCCCAAACATAATTTATATTTTTATAATTCAGAACATATAAAGAGTTTATGTTTCCCGATATATAAAGGCAAATGTTTGAATAAATTGGGGAATTACCTATAAAAAAAAAAGGAAAATTTAATTATTATTAATATATAATTAAAATTTATTTATTTCCTTAATTCATTATCTGGAAAATATAATAATAGTAAAATCAGATAAAGAGGAAAAAAAAAACTTTTAAATGGGCTTGTTTTCATTTTTCATCAGTTTAAAAAAACTATGAGCGTGTGGGTGCGTGTGTTAATACTTTTTTTACCACATTACAATGCGTAATTATGAGTAATGTTACTATTAAAATTATTCCTAAAAATGAAATAATAACAATAGATATTTTGTTTTATCAATGAATATTTTGTGCTCACTATTGATTTCATTCAAGCTTAGGCGGCATCAGCCGTAGTATTATTTACATTCGCCTGTCAGATAAAAATTATCAACTCCAGTTCAAATGGACACAAACTAGCAAGAGATATATTTATGTGTTTTTATCTTATCAGAGAACGTTAGAAGAAAAAAAAACCGAGTCTTCAAAATTTGCTTGTATCATGGATATTCAAGAAATATTTGTTCTGTAGTTTATAAGGAAACGAGTTAATTTCTAATCGAAATTTCGCAGCAAATAGTTTTAGATAGTTTCATCAATGTCATTCACAGTTCTACTATGATAGTACGTTTTAGTATAGCATTAATAATATATAAATATATACACATTCAGATTGAATAATGAATTAAAACACATTATTTACTGAATTGAAACAAAATTAAGCGAATATAATTTTATAGAATATAAGGCGATGAATTAATATTATTTAATTTATACTATAGATATTATTTTCTGAAATAAATTATTTAAACAAATAAAATAAAACATTTTTTTTTGCGTCACCAATTTTTAAACAAAAACAAAAAAATCTGTGCGGGCAACACACAACTTTCACTTCCCTTGACTGTTAAAATCAATTTAAAAACTATTAAATATACTTCAATCTGAAAAATATTTTAAGTAGATTTTAATTATGCGTGTATTGATTTTCGTTGAAAACATGTGATTTAGACTAAATCATATATCTATATTAAATTGTTTAATCATAATCAAAAGTTTATATATTTCCTATTCGTCACTTTATATTACCTTTTACAAATTTGTGTATCAGATAATATTTTTTCTAAAATCTTTATCTTTTGGACGGTATATAACCAAAAATTACATAAAAAAATATTTTTCTTTATTATCCTCCAGATGGTCATCAAATTCGTCCAACTTGTATATTTTGCCATCCCACATCAATGGCATCAAGATGATATGGTTAAGCTTTTGTAATGTACAAAATTAAAGGTAGTTTAGAGAAAGAAAATTTAAAATATCGGCATTTAAGTTCTGTCAGACTATTCCAATCAGAATAAAACCTACATGATATTAAGGCCCATTAAATTTTACATCAATATAGCGAGTTTAATCGTTAGAGCCGTTTTTGAAAAATCGTAAAAAGGTACAAATGCTTGGTATGAAAGTGGCTCTTCCGGGTAGCCGATTTGATTAAAAAAAAAAAGTGTTAACATCTCGGGCGTATAGTTGATTAAATATGAAATTTCAGTTTCTGATGACTTCATTTTTGCGCAAGACTTACGTCACAGATCATTTTTCGAGACTTGGTCATTTGGACTGAGGGGATGCTAAAATGTGTATTTCCGTTGAAAACTGGAATTCGAAAACTTTCAAGATCGCAATACATTCCCTTACTAAATATTTCATATATAGGTAAGTAAAAGTAAATATTAGAAGCCATGGATAGTTTAGATTCGGTTTAGAAATGTAAGTTACATTATTAATTATAAATAAATTTTGAGAAAATGTTATTTCGTTGTTTAAATTTATAAACGATTTACTTTCGTTTCGTTTTTCATATAAGCTTTATAATACCGACATGTCGGTGAGGAAATAAAGAACATTTGTTACATATTGTTATTGAGAGAAATTGTAGAGCATGTTTCTCACAACCGATACGAGGAAAAAATAGACGCAGGGGTTTCATGAATAAATAGGATTTATTTACAATGATACCTCGGCAATATGGGAGAGAAATTTAACTCCAGAGTGCAATAATAACAAAAGAGGATTTTTTAATTGATAAATTTTATTTACTTTTTAACAAAACCAATATATATAATGATCATTGTGTTGATTCCAGCGATTTTACTTTCACTTACTATATATAGTAAGAGGAAGTATTGCGATCGTGAAAATTTTCGAATTCCAGTTTTCAACGGAAATACACGTTTTAAAGTCCAAATAACCAAGTCCCGGAAAAAGGTGTGTGTGTGTGTGGTAACTCCCGAGCGGAAACGAAAAGTCCTATGAAACTAAAATTTCATATTTAAGACCAATAGAGGCCCGAGACGTTACAAAACCTTTTTTATCAAAATGGGTTCACCAGAAGAGCCACTTTATACCATGCATTTTGCACCTTTTTTTGATTTTCTCAGAAACGGTTCCGACGATTTTGATTAAACTCGCCATATCAATGTAAAATTTAATTGGTTTTAATATCATGTAGGTTTTATTCTGATTAAAATGGTCTGACAGGGCTTAAATACCGATATTTTCTTCCTCTAAAGTACCTTTAATTTTGTTGATTCTATAAAAATAACTATATTATCTTGTTACCACTGATGAAAAACAGGTAAATATATAAATTGAATGAATTTCATACCCAACGAAAGGAGAAAACAGAAAAAATATTTTTTTAATGCAATTGTTCGTTTTTTGTACATAAGAACAGTATAATAAACCGTTGGAAAGCTAAAGATTTTAGAAAAAATATTATCTCATACATAAGATTTTAAAAGTTAATAGAGAGTGATGAAAAGCCGATAAAACTAAGTGATTATTTTAGATAATAATATTATAGATTTTTTAATAAAACACATGTTTCTGTAGAAATTCCATTTAATTAATTCTCTAATGGTTTCAAACCTTTTTATCTTTTACTGAATTTGAAAATTCTTTAATCGATTCTAAAAATGGAGGTATGTGAAAGTCGTGTGTTGCCCGCACCAGATTTTTTTCTTAAATTTCGTTTTTATGAAACTGTCCATATATTTAAATAAGCTGTTCTAAACTGTTAACTGAGCCCTTCTTTCTTTTTTTATTAGCTCTACAACCCATAAAGGGTCTTCCTAAAGGCTTCCTCTAACAGCAACCGCTATGCTTCTCCGTTCTGTGCCGCTGCCATCCAGTTTCGGACCTTCAAATATTTTCAAGCGTCTTGGGCCACACAATCCGCCCATCGCAGCTTCGGTCTACCAACTCTTCGACGACTATCCAAAGGCTCAGTCATATTTCTCTCTGTAGGTAGATCGTCAGACATTCTGGCCAGGTGCCCAGCCCACCTGAGTCTTCCAAGCTTGATAACAATGAGATGTTCGTACCAAGAGCCTACATGTCGCACAGATTCCGATTACTTCTCCTCCTCCATTCATTATTCTATTATACACCACTGTAAATTCGACGTAATACTTTCCTTTCAAATGTGAGGAGGAGTTGAACTTCAGTTCTGGTTGTGGTTCATGTCTCCGCGCCATAACATAATACAGGACGGATGAGAGTTCTGTATATGATAACTTTTGTTCTCCGGCTAATCAAATTGTTTGTGAGATGCTTCCGGATTCCAAAATAGCAGCGGTTAGCAGCTAATATTCTCCGGATATCCACGGCAGCATCGATGTTGCATGTTACCACTGATCCCAGATAAACGAACTCGGAGACCTGCTCAAACCTGTAGGATCTAAAAGGAACCCTGGTGCCTTTCGATTTCGAAGCTTGATCCGATACCATATACATAGTTTTGGCTTCATTGATAATTTAATTAGTAAGTCCCATCTTTTTATGATCAGCTTCCACAGAAAGGAATGTCTTAACTACTGCTTGCCTGGATCTTCCCATCATACAATGTCATCTGCGTATTCTAACAGCTGCCTGATTTGTTCCATACCGTACCTGAAGTGTGAACCTGCGAGTATTGCTTTCCCTAACGCAATATACTGGAACCCTAAATCGCGTATTTTGGTTAAAAACTGGAATTCGAATATATTCATGATCGCAATACTTCCCTTACAATATATTTCATATATAGGCAACTGAAAGTAATAAACGGTTCTTAACTATAATACAACAGTCGAAATTTAACTGCAAAAAGAGGGTATAGCGTGAAACAGAAAAACAATGCAGTGTATAAATGTCCAAAAATACACCGATTTGAGGTAAAGAATTTTACAAGAAATGAAAAATCTTAATGAGATAGAAATATTAAATCTAAAAACAGTATAATTTAATTTATTAACTGATGGAGTTTCGATTTAGAGTTTATTGAGAAGGTAGAAAAGATTTGTCAAAATAATATCTTTATCGCAGTTTATCATAATTATATATTTTTTGGCTAATATGGTTTTTAGCTCTAGATTTGTTTAATGATTGTGTGTATTTGTTAACTTTTTATTTATTTCAATTTAGATTGTTGTTGTATTTTTTTCTGTATGTATATGTGTATATATATATATATATATATATATATATATATATATATATATATATATATGAATTTTTTTATTTTATTTTGTTGTGTGATTAGACTGTATCATTGTTTATTCTAAATATAATATTCATGTGGTCTCATATTACTATTACTGTTGTTCATTTTGTAACTAATTGTAATATTTCTCAATAAATATTTAAAAAAAAGAAGAAAAAAAAGATTTATGTAATATATCCTAGTTCTTATTAATTTATATCCTTTTATTTATTTATTTATATTTATTTATTTTTATTATTTAATATCCTTTTACTATTGAACCTTTTAATTATGTTAATTTAAGCACGTCAAGCTATGAAATAATTTAATTTTTAAAAAACAAACTATATACACACATCGGTGTCTAAGATATCGATCTTATTAGAGTTTCTATCGTAATTGATAACAGCGTTTTCTTGATAAGTCGGGTATAGAGTGAGTTATTTTAGGAGCGTAACTTTTAAGCTTGAGTTTACTACACATTGACTAAATTTTAATATATTAAGTACTACTTTTTAACTATCTAACGGTATTTTCAATGAAATTTTAAAAAATAACACTATAAATACTCGTTCTATTGTTCTTTCCTGAAAACTAATACTAATAGATAAAAATAAATGAATTCTCTCTTCTCAATCGTTTTAAACAGTTTTGTCTGGCAAAAACATGAAATTTAAGATATAGTTTCAATAAATAATTCACATGGAATCCACAAGATTGAAAAGGCAATTCCGACTGCTTCAATATTTACTTGACAAACGATCTTAACTCCCAATTTACAACGCAACAAAAAAACTCATCTACATGACTGAAAGCCAAGTCTAATTAGACAAACAGCAGCGAGTTTCTAAACCAACAAATTACTCCAGTGTCCAATCCTTCAGTCCCAAATCATTCGTTTTACGTCTTCATTCCGAAATTTACTGATTCTTCTCTGAACATTTAGAACAAGAATACATATAATAATGTATTATTATTATTTTTGGAAGAATATTGAATATAGCTATAAAATTTATGAGCAGTGGTCAGAATTTCCATGGGCATACCTAATATAAAGAGAAACTATAAAGTTGTTCCACTTGGATAAGAAGACTAGGCGGTTAAAAGTAAGTGTTGACCACATCGTCTAGTAGAATCAAGAAACATGGATTATTTTTACTAAGCATTATTTAACAATAATAAACAACGTGTAGAGAAATATATTATAAAAACACCAAAATGTAAAATTTTAGAGGTAGTAATAATGTAAAATGAAAAAAACAAGACAGTAGTAACATAAGGAACTAATAGCTGCTCATTTGGAATTACAATTGACATTATGTTATAAACTACTCATATAGTAATAATATAGTAGTATAAAATGAAATATATAGTAAAGTAAATTATTGTTATCATGAAAATTTCATTCCGAGTTCCAACGAAAATACACCGAGTTATTTACAATTAGTCTAAACAACCGAATCTCACAGAGCAGTATTTGTTTATCTTTGTAATATGCTATGTTCACCAAAAAACGAAACAGACGAAATACAATTTACTTAAAAACCGCGATAACGATTCGGTATAACTCGTTAAGTCAATAAATAATTTAACGGAATTTACAATAATGTAGATTATATCTTCATTGAAACGATTTTACAGAGTTTGATTCAAGAGAATTTATTTATTTTATTTTTTTTTAAGGTAACTTTGATTTTACTCATAGTAGGAAGAATTTATGGTGTCGTATTTATTTATAGAATAACTGGATTCTAATACATGTTTATTTTTTCTCGCTCTACTCACAAACAACGGGAAAAATAACAATTTTTTTAAATAATGCATTATTTATTTAATTTTATTTAATTACTAAAACGTCTTCTAAAATTTGAAAATGCCAGGTTTTGAAAAGAGTAATAAAAAACTGTGAAGAATATAAGTCAAATTTTCAACTATATTCAATAAGGCGTTCATAAATAGTTTAATGTATTAAAAAAAAAAAAAAAAAAAAGAAAATGAATAATTTATATTTATTTTCTTTGCATTAAATTAATTTCATTTCTAACTAAAAGATCATTATAAAATATTAGGGGTGGGCATAATCGAATGACGATTATCGGATCATTCGATTATTTAAATCATTCGAATTAAACATAAATTATATGCTTGTCAGTCATTTATAGAGCCTTATAGAGACGGGAATTTTGGCTTATGGTATCACAGAATGCATATTAATCATTCGGTCATTCGATTATAAAATCATTTGATTATTTAAATCATCGAAGTCCGATCATCCGATTATGACGATCATTCGATTATGCCCACCTCTATAAAATATATATAAATACATACAAATATAAACATTATATAATAAATCAGTTTGTTTAATATTAATGTTCGAATACATCTAACATCTTTATAGAAATAAATATTATTATATTAAAAATAGCTTACCATTTTCATCAGCTAAAATAAAAGACGGAACTCCAAATAATACTTTTAACTTAAATCAACTATGTTACAAATTCTATAGAAACCGTAGATTTTCGAAGAAGAAAAAATAAACAGAGAGTATAAAAAAAAAATATGTAAAAATGATTATATAATATTATTCAATATGTAATATTATTTAAATATGTAAAAGAGGAAAGAGCTATGAACTGAGAGGCGACCCGGAGTAGAATGGATAATTTAATAAAGACAGACGCGGCAGGGAATCGGACAGATAATTGAGTTATAGAGAATACTGCAATGTGATTGGTCCGGAGGAATCAGACCATCTTCCCATCTTGTTTAGCTTCAGAATGTAAACATTCATATTAAAGGTGATATGCCTAAACATTTCTTGATCTAAAATATGTTATAGGATCAGTATCGCACACAAAATTTACCTACTTCTTATTTGATATATATAAATAGGATTTTCATTAAATTCTATATGTCAAGGAGTAATTAAATGTCTTTCAATGCTAGTTACTTTTTATCTTCATTAAAATTTTCAGATAGTCTTAATGTCATTTCTGTTTTTCTATTTTAAAATGTATATAAAATAGGAAGATTGTATCATATATATTTATTGAATGTGGAATAGCCGGAATTTTTGTCGGAAACATTCCATAAAGTTAGAATCGGTCATAATTGCTCCTTAAAACTCATAATTAGAATTTATAAAACTATTTTTCTTCCGACGGTTCTTTACGGATGTGAAACGTGGCCGCTTAGTTTGAAGGATGAACAACGACTTAAAGTTTTCGAAAATAAGCTACTGCGTAAAATATTTGGTCCGAAGAGAGATGAGGCCACTGGGGAAATTAGAAGGTTGCACAACGCAGAATTGCGAAACTTGTATCCTGTGAGTATAATTGAGTTGATAGCATCGCGAAGACTCAAATGAGCGCGTAAAGTTGTTGGGCTCGGTGAGGAACGGATTCCAAGAAAGTTGGTATTCGTAACGACTGCTAGGCGTTCGAAAAGCAGGCTGAAGCGTCGATGGGAAGATTGCGTTAAGACTGATCTCGGGGCTTAGGGCTTGAACAGTGAGCATTGGACGAGTCTGTGCAGGCAGACATTGGTGGTATCGTCTTCAAACCTTCGGGTTCGGTAAGCCTATTATTATTATTATGTGGAATAGCATATAAGGGCTAAGCTAATCTCAAGTTCAAAACCGATCCTAGAAGTTACTGAATAATTTACTGACTTCCACTGCTTTAAATCTAGTCCACAAGGTTTGTATTTTAAATCAATTCTCCCACTTACGCCCTGGTATATTACTCGAACGCCTATCAGTTGATTTGGCTGTAATTGATTTTTTGAATGTTGTCAGAGAGCCTATTCTACACTAAACGTTGCACCCTCTCAAGTTCTCAAGTGGACTTCAATGCTTTATATTTTAAGACTTTAAGGTATTCTCCTTCATTATAATTATAGAACAAGTTAAAAAATTAAGATCACATTTGTTTTGTTATTCTACATTGAAAAAAAAAAACTTTTTTTGTTCAAGAGACATGAAAAGCTGAGACAAATAAAACTGCCACTACTCTTTCACGGTATATCTTGAATTTGGAAAATCAAAACAATATTATATTTCCATCAAAACAATAGTTATTTCCATTGGGGATTGGTAAAATAATGAGGAGTCAGTCTTTTCTTGTTCTGATGTTAGTAGCCCTGATGGTGACTCACATTCACATGCTTGATTGAGTCGGCATAATAATTAAAAATGTATAAAAAAGAATAACGTTTTGGTCAAATGAAATCTAAAAAATGTTTATATTGATAATTTAACTAGCGTAACATATTGGGCACGGACAACCTTAGGGTTTTGTGCCTTGAAGGCATAAGAAACAAAAAACCATAATAATAATGCACACCAAAACTAAAGTCAATTTTGAAAATAACAATGAAGAAATAGGATAGAAGTTCGATTTGAAAATCTGTATTTTATACAAAGTTGATTCCATTGGGAAATTTTTGTGACTAATGGAGTTTTTTTTTCATTTACATAAATAACTGAAATCTCAGTCAACTAAGAAAATATTAAATGCGTTACAAAAATAAATAAATAAATAAAAATAACTATTGCATCATCTTAGCAGGTACGTATAAAATGATATGATTATAAAATAAGTACAAAATTAAGCTTTGTTACAGGTTTTTTGAACATAATATATTGGGTTGTGTCACATGAAAAGTCCGTTTTCAAGGTAAAGGATTTTTACTAAAAATACGATATGAAAACAAGATTATTTTATTCGAAGTATTTACCTTCTTTTTCTACACATTTTTCCCAACGTGACACCAACTTTTTTATCCCCGAACTGAAAAACTCTGAGCTTCGAAGTGAAACAAAATCCGAAAACGCACTTTCCACTTGATCATCATTTTCAAAAAGTTTTTCATTGACGAAGTTGTCTAAATTCCTGAACAGGTGGTAATCTTTTGGAGACAAGTCAGTAGAATATGGTGGGTGCGGAAGAACTTCGTAGCCCAGTTCTTTCAATTTTTGCACGGTATGTTTTGAAACATGCCGCTCAGTGAGATGATGAGGTACCCATGTATCGAGCTTTTTTACTTTCCCAATACACTTTAAATGTCCGGAAACGGTAGATGCACTTGCATTTAGTTGTGCTGAGAGTCCTTTACCTGTTTGGTAGGGGTTTCCTTCTACTGTATGTTTGAGGACATCGTTGTCTACTACGGGCGGAGGTCTTCCTCGGGGCAAGTTTTCCAAGACGGTATCCCCAGCTGAAAACTTAGCAAACCAACGGCGAATGGTCCGTTCATTAACACTCCCTTCCCCAAACGCCTTGCAAATATTTCTAGCGCCTTCAGCTGCTGAATTGCCGAGTTTAAACTCGTACAAAAATATTACTCGAAAATCGATGTTCATATTTGGAGGTATACTAAAAAGTGGGGGTAATTGATTGGGAAGCTAATGTTTAAAATACAAAGGTAGAGGATTATTAACTGTTTACTTTAAATATGTAAACATTCGGAAGAAAACAACAGAGACCTGCAAAATCCTTTATGTATTTCAGAAACTATAAAAATGGACATTTCATGTGAAACTACCCAATACAAAGAATAATAAGAGATAATATGATGCATACGATAATATGATAATAATATATATGAGAAAGATAAGTGACACAGATTGACTCTAAAATATTCCAATATCCGATTGGAATTTATTTCCCCTCCATGGAACATATACCTTCATCCTTTTAATATTTGATGGGAAGAGGTGGAAGAAATAAGGATGGCCTAGATTTGAAAATATAAAAAAAAAAAAAAAAAAAAAAAAAAGCGAAACAATCAAAAATAATTGTTTGTTCTATAAGATTTTTTAAATTTGATCTCAACTTTAATTGATTCATATTCATTATTGATTACGAGTTATACTAATATCATTATGTGATGATTAATACGATGTATTATATATAAGGACCTGATCGCTTTGTATAAATACACATATACCTAATTAAACAATATATTAAGCAGTTTAAAATAATTGAGCTTACTGTAATTATTTGTTTTAAAAATTACATCCTAACTAATTGGTTTCACGAAGGGCTTTGATCAGACGGAAACATGACTAAATTGCAACTTCAATTTTATGATATTATGTAATTAATTATTTATCCAGTTATTATATAGGACTGAATCGACAATAATTATAAAACAATGTTATTCGAAGGCAGAGGAGTCCGAGGCGAATGCTTTGACTACAGAGGATCAATGATCGCACTCTAATTACACAGAGAGCCAGTTCGGGGATTTTCGGGGGAGGCCAGGCTAAACCTTAATTAAAGCTTTATAAACATAATCTACTAATTACTAACTGCCTATTATATACATTATTATTTCCTAAATAACAACGAGAAAAGTTGATTAATATGATTTATTTGTATGCATTATTATTGTTTAAAACGAGACGTGTGCCAAAACGATTTTTTATATATTTAATTTATTTAACGTCACTTTATGCTACTATGGCTAATCGGACGATGCTACAGTGGGAGTCCTAAATTTTGGCCTATCCAGGTTTTATTAGGATAGGGATCTTTAACGAGTACCTGACATCGCACAGGCTCGGGACCACCTTTTAACGTCCACTCCGAAGGACGACATGACTAAGAATTTTTTATTCCCATTAAAAAATCCTAGGACCACCTGCGGGTTTGAACCCGTGACCTTTGGCATAGGAGGCTGTTATGCTAGCCATCCAGCTACAAGTGATCCCAAAAATCGATTTGATATATTTTACCGGACAAAAAAAAAAAAATGTTATTTTTAAAAATAAATATTAAAGTGCGTGAATCACACATATGTCACTTATGTTTGAATAAACATAAACTTAATAAAAAAATTATATTGTTTCGATGTAAAAATTGACTTTAGGTTAATAATATTAAAATTATTATCTACGCCAATCACTTTAGTTTAAGCCCTCTTGTCTCTTTGTATTACCTCCTAAAACTTTTTAAGTCATTTAAGTTATTTTCTAAAATATTTAGCTTTCCAACAATTTATTATGCATGTATATAACTGTTTTTTGCTGCACATAAAAAAAATTTTAAAAGATAAAAAAACAGTACTAATAATGATATGAGAACACATTCATACAGTATTTACAACAAACAATGGTAAAGTCGATAAAAATAGAAAAAAAAAAAACCAAACATATAAAGAAGAAAACACAATAAAAAATTATATTAAAATTAAAATGAGTACAAAAAAAAATAAAAATAAATAATAAATTAGCGAAGCAACATATCACTGATGTTTTCACCTTCAGTTGAGTATAAAATCCTTTTATAATTCATATCGTCCAATTTCATATTAATCCTAACATCAAGAAATGGTTAATTATTTCTAACCAACAACATTAAAGGTACTTAAGTGGAAGGAATTAAAAAAAATGTTTAAACCCTATCAGACTATTTTAAATAAAATTAATTTTACATCAATATAGATAATTTAATCAAATTTGATTAATACGTTTTAGAGAAAAGGTGCAAAATATTTTTTGGATCTTATGTAACTAGAAACGTACAAGCTCATAGACACATGGGGGAATTTAATTTTATATTTTCTTGGTCGATTTAAAAGAATCTATTGTATATTGAATAAAACAAACGAAAACATACTTTATTGTATTTTGTTGAGGATATACCAACCAAAATTTAATTAGAAGAGACAAATTTTTAATATA
The DNA here is from genome assembly GCA_023052935.1 of Piezodorus guildinii. Classification (NCBI taxonomy): domain Eukaryota; kingdom Metazoa; phylum Arthropoda; class Insecta; order Hemiptera; family Pentatomidae; genus Piezodorus; species Piezodorus guildinii. Next base: position 25,932,712 of record CM041294.1, read on the forward strand.
ACCCCATCCTTAAAAAACGTAAATTTAAATGTAACCAATAATTTTTTTTTTGCCTCTGTTCTCACAAAACGTTACATATAATTTTATACTTCGCAGTCTGATATACTAGAAACAATTATTTAATTTTTTTTTAAATTGAAAATTCGATTTAAATTTCATTAAATTTATTAACATTTTTTTGGAATATTTATCAAAAATGTTTATTTTTCTATAATTTTTATCAATAAAATTATTTTTTTAAATTGAAATAATTGATTATCGGAGATTTAATGAATCTGAGATATTTAAATAATTTTCCAAATCGAAGTCTGCAGAGTAAGGAATAAAATTAAAATCTGTTGGTGACCGATAGACTTGTTATTGCTTTTGTTTTTTTATCAATGTTATGTACATATTTTTGGACCTTCGGGAAAAAACAGGAAATCACGGATATTTATTTACAAATATGGAATCACTTTTTTGGTTTATTATTGTTATTTCTTTGAGACAACATTTTAAAAAAAAATAGACGGAAAATATAAGAATCCAGAAAAAAATATGATGTTATATAAACTTGTTTTATTTAGAGCGGATGGATGTGTGGTATCTTTCAGGTCTCGGTTCACCGTGCATTGAAAACAAAACAAACATTTCTGTCAGTTTTCTACTCCAACATTCGTAAAAGAAAACAAAACTAAATCAGTGTTATTCATAACTAACAAGTCTATTTTAACCTGAGCAACTAAAAAACAGGCAGAAATATGACACACGTATAACGTTCGTTAATGTTTTACATCCATAAAAAACGAAATATCACATAATTTTTAAAATATTCAAATTTGTTTTTTTTAATAAGTTTTATTTAGCTGCCCTTAAAAAAAAAAAAAAAAAAAAAGGATCGATGGAAACCAAACTCCATTCAATTTATTTTATATTTTATAAGTTACTCATTGAACTATTTTAAAGGCATATTGGAAAAATAAAATTTGACTGTATTTATAATTTCGTTGAGAAAGCTTGTTTTTAGTCAAATTAACTAAATAAAATATCTTTTAAAATTTTATTCTGAAATAATGAGGAATATTATGCAATAAGATCACAAGAGACTGGATATTCATGCAATAGAAAAAAACAAAACAATAAATGTACATAAAAAAGATAAAACAATAATGTTCAAATTTCTTTCGCTTGATTAAAAAATTTGTTTATTTTGATAATTTTGTTTGAAAAAACAATTTTTCTTCCAAAATATTACAATTTGTCTCAATATGGACAATATTAATCATTATTCAGACCACATTCATACAATATTTACAAGAGAAAAAAATAAAACACTTTACATAAAATAATATGTATAATAACAAAACCATATATATATAAATTACCTAAATCAAAAGTTAACAAGAAAATGAAAATGAACATCTTAAACTCACTCATACCTAAGTACAACTTTAACAATCAGCATTTGGAACCCTAGACCATTTTTTAAAATTAATATAAAAACTTAAATAATATAAAAGTTGATAGAAACATGTAATTCTATGTTATTATAATCAGAATTATCTAATTTTAGCAAAATGTGCAACGTATGTTTATATCGTAATGTTACGAAGAAATTTTGAATGATTCAATACGCGAAAAATAATGTAATATTGTGTAACAGGCTCAGAATTCCAACGAGAACTAGCGAATTCGCTGTCAGGAGCAATATTATTATGTTTATTGAATAATATTATAACGGAAAATAATATTTATTTTATTTTTTTAATGTATTTTTTCACCACCTAATCTGTTTTATTACCTGCATTAGAAGGTAAGAAAAATGGGAGCAGGTATTCCGGCAGATTTAAGGAAGCAGGAAAAATTTACCCCATTTATTTATGCAAGATAAGTGTAAAAATTAATGTAACTTTTATAAATTTTTATTAAGTTATATAGTATTATTAAATTCTAATATATCTAACGAAAGAAAAATTAACAAAGAATCTACCTAAAGCATGTATATAACCATATAAAGACCCCATTTCCCGACAAAACTGTTCAATATAACCGAGAAAAATAGGGGAAAAGGAAAGAACAAAATTGCATAAATAAATTCCACTTGAGAAAAATACTAAAGGATAAAAGGGAAACAACCCGAATCAAGGTTGACTGCAAGGTTGTGAACACGGCCATTGCAAAGAAATCGTTGGATATTAACATTATATCTAGAAATATATTTTAATTCCTTCTTGAAACAATATTATTAATAATAATATATTTTATTTATATAATAACCAAATCTGATACGGGCATCACGCAACTTTTACTCAACTACATGAAATAAATCTTATAGATTTCTCTATTAGATAATTATCAGATTGCTTCATAGTTTATATGATTGTACAAATTTCTTAATAATAGAAAAATTAAAGAAAACAATCAAAGGCACTGGAGAAGAACGCATTATAAAAATTTAGCCTTAAACCTTTTTAGAATATTTCAATAAGGATGAAACGTAAGTAACATTAAAGTAAATCTATTATTACACTTAAATTGCTTATTAAATCAAAATGGAAACAGCCGATTCCAAAGGAATGTCAAAAATGTGAGGTATTTAGTGGTATTTCCGGTTGATTTCAATTAAAAAGCAGCTTTAACATCCAAGGAAACATACAGGACTAAGGAAATTTTATATTTTTCTCCTTCAGTAAACTGCGGTATTGTCAGTGATCGTAAGACCCGTAGGTGGTCCTAGTTATGCCGTCCTTCGGAGGGGACGTTAAAAGGTGTTCCGAACCTCTGGCACTCGTTAAAGACCCCTATCCTAATAAAACCTGGATACGCAAAATTTAGGGCTTCCACTGTAGCACCGTCCGATTAGCCAGAGTAGCATAAAGCGACGTTAAATAAATAAACAAACAAACAACAAACAGGATCAAGGAGAAATTAAATATTTTTGCGGAGTATAAAATCTCAATTCTGATAATGCATTAGAAATTGTCATTTCATTCTTATATGCAGATGGCCCTAGAATTTTTTTTAAAGAAGTAAAAAATCCTTGGGCATGCCGTCCTTTGGAGATGTAAAATGGTGGCCCAGAGCCTGTGCGATTAAACCTGAATAGGAAATATTTAGTGCTCCCACTGTATCATCGTCCGATTAGCCACAGCAGCATGAATAAATAAACAGTCTTGAATGAATATTTTATATTATTTTTTGAATCACAAGAATAATAGAGAGCTGCTTCCCAAGGATATGCGGAACAATATTAAAGGAGGTTATTGGAGAGGATTTTGAATTTTCGGTAATTGAATTATTCTGTCTTTAACTGCGGTTTCACAGTGTCTCAAAATTAGATTTCTAGAAGTCTTTGTTCAAACGGACTTATCATATCTGATTTCCCACGCCTAGAAAGTTAATGATACGGTTGCTTAATACTGAATGTGTGAGCAGTTATTTTATACACTTAAAACTCTTCAAGAGTAGTGTGATAAAATCCAGGAAATAGAAAGATTTTATTTGACTTAAGTTAAGTCCGAAGGTATAAAAATATTAAGAATTATTATTACTTTTTGCGTTCTGATCTTGGACGTCAGCTAATCGAAAATAACAATGTTCAAATTATTGACATTGCAAAGGGCTTCCTTCAGAATCAACATTTCAACAATAATGTAAGATGTAAACAATTTCTGAGATTAGCGATTAATTCATGCGATGAGGAGGAAGAAGTAAATGTTAAAAATAGGAAGGTACTTATACAAATAAGTATATATTTTTTGTAAGTATCGAAATTAGGACCTTATTAAAAAAATACAAAAAAGTGATGTCAAAGCAAAAAAAAAGTACCATAGTTCAAAAAGAAAAGAAAAAAAAATGACACTTTATAATTTATAAATATAATAAAACACAATTATAATTTTAAAATATTACAGTAGTATTATTAGAAAATCGCTCATATTTATTGAGCGTTATAGAATCACATTGATGACTCTTTCTTTCTTATTTTTTAATAAATATTCAAAAATGTCACGATCACATTCATAAGAAATGAAAGATACAACCAATTTTATGATTAGACCATATATTCATATTGTTATTGATATAAAAAAATTTGGACAATACTAATAGAAGATCAAACTGTATGCAAGTTTACATAAAAAGAAAACTATAATGAGTGTTTATTTAGTATGTTTTAATTTATTTTGGAATTAATCAGTTTTTTAAAGAAATTAAGAAATAAAACAAAGGGACCTGCTCAAATTCAAGATGTATGGCCACCGTGTGTATACCACATGCTTACTCTGTACACAATCAAACACTCATTGGTGGATTACAGTATGTTTATTTTTCAGGCTAATGTTGTTAAAAAGTGAAGTTAAAAAAAATCAATAAGAAAAAAAAAATCACTCCTATAACTTGTTTAAATAAAAAACAAAACAAAAAAAACACCACAATTATTACACAATATTTTATTATTTCTAAATAAAAATATTAGGGTATAACTGTTTGTATAGCTGTTGATATGCAATTAAGTAATATGAAAAGCAATTTTTTACTTCAAAGGAAAATGGCATATCACCACTGCTAATTTCAAAACGCTATATCTCTGCTAGTTCTGGACCAATTTCAACGATTTATTTTTTCATTTTGTAGAAAATCTAATCATCTATGACATAGCACTAAGAGCAATGGTATTCATTAATGAGGAGAACCGGAATTTTTTTTTATTCATTATTCGGGTTCTACGCATCTTGAAACTTAAGCTCTAAAATTTTGAGGCAGGGAAGGGTAATGTTTTTTTGTTGGACGATTACAAAGGTTCATTATTGAAAATAATAAACCAAAATCTAAGAAAGAGGCGGAAATTCATAAAATATATGAGAAAACACGTGCTAAGACCTGAACTGAAATCACATTTTATATTTTATGAATTTTTTTTTTTTTTTTTTATTTATATAAAGAACAGTAATATATCGTTGGAGAGAAAGATTTTAGAAAAAATATCTGATACACAAAGTTGTAAAAGGTAATATAAAGTGACGAATAATAAACTTATTACTGATCAACAATTTAATGAATGTAGTAATATTATTTAATCTAAATAATATGTTTCCAACGAAAATGAATATACGTTTTATTAGAATCAACTTAAAATATTTTTATAATTGAAGTATATTTAATAGTTTTTAACGATCGAGGTAAGTGAAAGTAGTGTGTTGCCCGGACCAGATTTTTAACTTTGTCCTTAAATTTAAATATTAAATCTAGCACAAACAAAAAACATATTATGACCTTAAATAAATAATAAGAATGACCAGTAATATATTATATGTTGCAATAAGAAAATTTTAAAAAAAAACTTAGCTTATAATTTTAGTTAATCTCTTCTTTATCCAACAATAATAAATATAAATGCATACATAATAAAAATAAAATAAACTGACGGGTTTATTTTAAATTATTCTAAAGCAAGGATGCGCAATACTATCAGAGCTATTTTTAGCGAGAGAAGTTTCTGCTTCATAATAACAATTAAAAAAATAAAGATTTTTTTTTTTTCTATCTACCTGTTTTTAAAAATTGGAATGGTCACATTAAGGGACAGTTAAACATTTTTAAAATTTATAATGAGGGCTCTAATCGTATTATTAGGAAACCACATCTACTGGAAAAAGGTTTCACGAAGTTATGTAAATATGACTAATATATAATGGCGAATAAATTACTATATCACTTTCAAATCAGTGCATACTTTATTTTCGAAGCTGATCGATATTTTGAAAAGATAACTATGAGCTTTAGTTAACTCAAAATAATTATGGATTCATACAATATTATTTTACCGCCAGAAATTCTCCCGTGTGCATGCTTCGTCAATCGATTCGTTAAGCACTTAGAGAAAGTTTTTTTTTTTTTCATATTTTATTGAATTTTACAACTGTATTAACAACTTAGAGAAAGTAAAATGGAAATAATCTTCATATTAGTAAACTTTTTATTACGTCCTGATACACTCGTAAAGAGGAGATATTTTATCAAAATATGTAATTAAAATGTCTACTAAATGGTGAATCTAAATTTATAAAAAAAAAAAAGACTCCATGATTCCTTAAAAAGAGTAAAAAAAAACTAAAATTATAATTAAAATAAACTCGAAGATAATTGACAAGCTAGTATAATAAAAATAATTATAAATATTATGACTTAAATTTGATCACTCAATCTTCTGTAAACAACCACAATTTAAGGTTAAATTAAAATTATCAAGATGATAAGAAAAAAGGTTATTATTTTTCAAAAATTCACATAGTATTCACTCAACTCTCTAATTTTTAATTTCTTCCATAAAAACAAATATGAATAAATAAATTTATTTAGTAAATTTTATAATCATCATTACTTTGAGTATTTAAGGAAATTATTATTAGACCAAATATCCCGTAAAGGAAAACTTCAGATAACACTTTTTTTTTCTTCAACGATAAAATACTGGCAAAGAAGCATATTTAAGAGATAAGTTAATCGTTCCATAATCATTTTAATAAAACCATTTAATCAAATGCCAAGCACGTGTGTTATCAGTGTCAATACCGATATAATATAATGAAAGCAATAGACAACGATAAAATAAGTGTTTTTAAAACTTTATGTCTTGTCAATTTTCTATTAGTATAGTTAAATATTAATTTAAAACTAGATTGTCAATATCACATAGAATATTATAACTAAAGTCCATTGTATTGACTATTATTTTAAGGAAATTTCATAGCTAAATGTATTAGTATTTTAGATATTAATATATAGATAGGTAATACCTATACACATTTAAAAAATAAGATAACCTTAAAAAAATAAAAATGGTCATAAAGCGCGATTGATGTTATATTTAACAAGGATTAATTAATTAATTAATTAAATTAAAAGTGAGTTGTGCTACCTACAAACTCAAAAATATCAATAGAATAATTATAAAATTTATTTTCAACAATGTACCTTGAATACAAAACCTCCATTATTGTTATGCGAGGGTTGATTCATTTATCCAATTGATTAGTTAATTTAGAGAATATATAATTGATTTTTTGATAATTTGAATAATCTTCATTATTTTCATATTTAAAAAAATAAGTATTAATAATATAGTATGCTTTTAATTATGTTGGGGAGCGGCGTGGTCTAGTGGATAGAGCACTAGTCTGCTGTGCTCCGGGCCCTGGGTTCGAATCCCGCCTGTGGCAGAATATTATTTATTCTGTTAATTCAGTCGGGGGGCGACCCTAGGGTATGGAGACCCTCCTGGGGGCAGACCCAGCCTCTATAAAGTGGGTACCCAAATTAATTGGGGAAAAACCTGGCGGCTGAGCTTGATTAAGGCCTAATCACCTCATTGCACTGCCGTTGGCCTAGAAACAGTACGAATCTCTATATGTACTGAGCCCAAGACCCTTCATGGGTTGTTGTGGTACAGGTTTTTTTTTTTTTTTTTAATTATGTTACCTCTTCACATAAAAAGTAAAACTGACTAATGATTTTGTAAGGCAAGTATTTACATAATATGATTTAGAACTTGGAGTTATCGTCGAGTTAGAAATTAACTCTCAGAGGGGCATGAGTTTTAATTCTAAAAATAACCTAATTATATTTGGCTTTATTTCAAGTTTTTCCCTTGTTTATTATATTAACAAATACATTTGTCCGAAGTATTTATAAATAAACGGTAGTTACTGATAATAATTATACCATATTAAATCTACTTAATGTTTCTCATGCGGAATCTAATCATTCACGATAGAAGAAATTTTGTCTTTACAATTTCTCTAATCATTAATGAATATCATATTTATTAATCTCATTCCCATTAATGGTAAAACAAAATGGAGTCTCATTCCTTCTGGTAAGAAAGAAAGAATAGAATAGCAACAAAGAGAAAGTATTTTTAAGCATTATATAAATATTCAAAAGGTAACAACTACTTAACCCCGTTAAAAAATTAATATATTTGAAAATGAATTTATTTATTTCAAACAAAAATAAAATTATCTTAGCTGAGCAGTCGTTACATTGTCTTGTCATGATTAGCAGATGAGTTGAAAGAAGTTGCAAGTGGCCACTAAATTGTTGTCTTAACACTTAACTAAAATGTTACAGCTTTTATTACCTTTTTGAATTATTTAGTAAACTTGTACATGAAAAATATGGGCAATATTATAATAAAATTTAATTAACATGTCATTCAATAATCACAATATTTTTTAATTTATTTAATTAATATTTAATTACTGTGGCCGCTTAATAAATACAAAATAAATTATGAGATATTGTAAAATGAGATCATGGACTTAAGAAGAGTAAGGTAATCGCGTTTTTCTTTTACGATAAAAATGATAAAAATAGTAGCCAGCAGCCGCCAGAACAATCTCCTGATTAAAGACTAATGTTACAATCAGTGTTGCCACCCGTCTTTAAACACTATTATTTGTTCGAATAAATAAGTTTTAAAAGTAAGAACTATTATGAATACGCTGTTATGCAATCATTACATTTACATAACAATATGTAATATCACATGAAATCGTTATTATTATTATTTAAACGAAATTATCTAATTAATCTATTATCTAATAATAATTTGTGATAATAATAAATTATCTAATTAAACAATTAAAAACTAACTTGGAGAGACACCTGTTTTCTATAAATAAGAACGGTTTTAAATATCCCTTTATTATTATTATTAAAATTATAAAATTAAAATTTAGTTTATAAATTAAGTTATAAAAAATATTGTCTACATTTTATAAAAAATATTAATAAATTACAACTTGTAATTCAATAAACGAAAATTTTAGATATTTTAATTATCGAATAACATTGAATAAAATATAATGAAGATTTAATAATTACAGTAATCAGCCACTGCCAGTCTATTGCAGCCAGTGTTGACAATTAAGCAAAATATATTTTCTACATTACATAATTCATTGAAAAATGTATTGTAACTATAGAAAATTATGAAGAACATATTTATTAATAAATAATTGTATTTTATTTAATTACGTATTCCACACATTGACATATTTATAATAATAGATGACATATTAAACCATTATTTTTATTCTCTTTTAATGAAATGAGAGTTTTTCTCAATTAAATATTATAAATTGAAAAATAAACCATAAAAAATATTAAATATTTAATAAATCTTTAATTAAAATTCTGGCGGTGCGAATAAGATGGGAGTGGGGTATTATTTTAAGAAATTACTATCTGAAAGGGGAAGGGTGCAGGAATGGGCCTTCCGTTGCCATAGCGATTTAGAACTTGCATTCCGAAGAGGAGGGGTGGGGGAAGAGATTTTTCCCCGCCTTCACAAAACTGTATTAACCTGTAATCCAATTGCTCCTCTATCGCTGTTTTCCCTGTAGCCCGCCTATTCCGCTCGTTTAATTAAATTTAATTATTTTAACATGTAAAATAATAAAAAAAATTTAACGGGTATATACCCACGAGACATTGTGTTTTATTATCGATTACCTCATGATGCACGCATAATGCATTGGAAAAGATCCTTCCTTGCGTTGAGTGAATGAGAGTTTGAGTGCAATTGTTCATTAGAGCTACTTTTCAATTACCACTCATTCACCAGTCAGTTAAATTTAATATTTCATAACAATATGTGATGAATTAAATAAATATTTAGATAAAATTATAAGTACTTCATTTCTCCTCAAAGAAGAATAAAATAAGTTAAAACAGATAATTTTTAATCTGATTCAAAATTAAAACTAAATATAGAATTAAAATTAAAAACATATATAATTATTAACGCGTTAATTTAATTAGAAAAATAGTTCCGTTCAATTAGCCACAGTAGCATAGAATGACGTTAAATGAAAAAAAAAAAAAAAAAAATAGTAAATGGTGCATAATAAATAATTGTGAAATATTTCAACAAGCGTAGATAATTTCACAATCAATAAAATCTATTAATAACCATCATACGACGCCCCATAATTTAAAATTTAATTAAATTTCTATTTTTTGTAAATAAATTGTGAAATGTAATAATTGATGAACTAAAATATAAATTACCGTCAATTAGCCCACGCAATATAAATGACTACAAATGTAATTACATTCATAATTTTAAAAATAAATTTTATAATTACCAAAATAAATTAAACCTTCATTATTCTAATAGAAAAATAAATTGATATCCAATGGATTAAATAATAATCCTAATTACCTAAATAAAAGTTTTTTTTTTAAATATTAATTTATTTATAGTAAATATGGAAGTTTTCTTTTCCAGTAGGTGGAGGGGGAAGAAAGGGAAAATCATTACTTCTCGACGTTATTTATATACGTTGATTATTTTTCTTAATTTGCAATGCATAAAAAAAATTTCAATTAAAATGCGTACTTTCAATTTTTAATTAAATTGGTAAAACATGACGATTTATAATTTGATTCGGTAAGATTATTAATAAGCAATATTTGTAGACAGGCCTGGTAATGAAAAATACAACACTTTCACAAAGGCTAGGGGCTGAGTGGAAAAAACCGGCCTAGTCCTACCTAAATATTTAACCGTTCCTCAAAACTGTCTTCGCGGACGAGGATATCGCCGCGGTAGACCCAAGGATAACAAGTTCGTTTTCCGTGCGAAACCACAGGTGTCAACCCATCTAGAAGCATTTTTAATTATTTTTCAATCACCAACTGGGCTTAACTACTAACAAGGGTTTATTATGACTACCATAACATTCATTTAATAGGGAAAAAATAAAATCTTACCTCTCCGTGTATGTCCGTTCTTCCATCAGGTGTGTTTTCCGGCAGGATGTACAACCTCAGGCTGGCGAGTGTCTGCTCACTGTTTTTATCTTCCCACAACAACTGCAGCTCCCCGATGCTGATCAGATCCGAATCTGTCCATAATTTGACAAAGAAAAATTCACTTAAGGCTAAAATGTTTGTCTTTCCATTTTTATTATACTTCAAAGCCTTATAGAACTTATAAGGACCATGCTCTCCGCACGGGGCACCGATCAATTTATAATCCATAATAAATTATAATTTGACACCCGATAAAATTGACAAAAAAAAAAATTTTTTTAAACTAAAATAAAATAGTAAAAAAAAATAATTGACAGGCAATTATTTTTTAATGACATCCTCGAGGGCAGAATCATATACCACCACCGACATAATGAGAAGGCGGCATAAATTTATTTTGAGATGGAAGGGTCATAATATCGAAATTAAAATATTTCGATAACGGAATAGAGTAAAAATATGGTGTTTTCACAGAACAATCGAGAATCAGTCAATAAACAAGTGTGCAAAATTTGGTTAAAAAACTCGCCCGTGAACCCCGAAAATTTTGAGAAAAACGAGAGAGCGGTAGAATAGCACGCCACAAGCACATCCACTTTGTATTTACTCTAATTATATGACGTCACCGATACTGCTCCATACCCATAATGCTTTGAAGCAAAACGAGGAGTAGAGTGGGGATGAACCCAATGGCCATCTTTACCACTTATTGCCTATTTAATTCTATTTAAGTGTCGTTCGCAGTTAAACTGATGTGCTACTCTTATATAGTGTTGTGATTACCAAAGTGTACAGTTTGTTTGCAATATGAGTGGAGCATTTAGTGAAAAAGCATCTTTTACCATAGGTTTGACTAACCTTTCAGGCAGCCCAGGTTTACTCATTTCTAATTCCATTATTGTTGACTTATTTTCTGAAACCATTTATTTTAATCTTTTTTAAAATGTTTTTAACTCCCTTAAGTTCAACCTGGGTATTATTATTTTATTTAAAGCATCATAATTATAACAAAACACTCCACCTTTTTTTCTTCAACCTTTCTGTCAATTAATTTTAATAGTTTCTTAATAGTTATAGGTTCTTATACCTAACTTTTGATTCCATTTTTAATGTACATTGTTCACTTAATATAGATTTTTTTTTTTAGAAGGGTAATGACTAGTATAGTTACTATTTATCCTTATTCCTGCCGCTGATAAACTTTTGATTTGTACATTTATTTTTTTTAAATATTTATGTTATTCTTTATTTATGTAAATAAAAACTATGTTTAAGAAAGTGATATTTCTTTGTGGTCAATCTTTAAATCTGAATGTTCCTTAGTTGTTTTCCATATATATTTGGATTGTGTAGTTTATCTTCCTCTAGTGTTTATTGTGTTTTTCTAAATAGAATCATCAGTTTCAATAATATAATCTTGTTAAAGACTTTATTATTAAAATAAATAGTTTTCGTGTATTTGGATAGCTTATTATGCATATTGTCCAAAACAGTTTTTTGAAAGATAACTTTGTTTAACATTATTTGGGGTCTTACTAGACTAAACAGAAAAAGTAATAATTCTGTACAAAATTGTATTTATTCAAAAAATTTTAGTTGATTAATACTTGCTTGATTCTTTGTGAAAATGGTGTTTACGAGAAACTTTTTTGTATTCATTAATTTCTCATAATGCATTTTCAAAAGCAATTATTTTCCTTAAGTACGATTTGATTTGTGCCTAGACAAGTCATATTGTGTTGAATTCTTAATTGTAGAGCATAATGTTGTTTTCATGCATTGAGGTTAGTTATAAAACAAGAAAACAACAAAGGTGAGACATAAATAATCTGTGCCGCAGATTACATTGATCATTATTCAGGATAATTTATTTAAAAGAAATGTTCCGATTTTTTGCCTAAATATAATAACGTTTTGCGTTTCATTATATTGCTGCATTACATTGAATTTTAATCAGATTGTTCGACTTCACTTTTCCTTATTCCACTAATTAAAATATATTCTAATTATAAAGATTAATTTATTTAAAATTTATTCCTAGAGAAATAAAACTTTAGCAAATATCCAAGTATTGATTTTGCAGCCATGATTATTTTTTTTATGCATATTTTATACAGAAAGTTATGTAATAAATGCACATTTCCATATAACATTTCAGTTTTTAATTTTATATTAATTATTGCAATTAATATTTTTTCTATTTAGTAACGATACTTGAGGTATTCAATCAGTAAACATTTTTAAATTTAATGAACGGGCAAACAGTTTGCTTATTATCTAACCAAATAAGTATCATTTAACTATTAATGTCTGTATCAGGTTTTATTTCAAAAAGCTTTGTGTAGCAGTATTTTTGTATTTTATTTGTGTTAAGTTAAAAATGTTAAACTCTTTTTATATATAACTAGAATAAATTATGATACTATCTGAAAAAGCACTTTATATGTATTTTTTAAATAATAAATTGTTTAAAGTATCTCCTTTTTTTAATTCCTGCCAATCACTTAAAAATAAATTAATACTACTACTAATAATAATAAAGAAATTCTTAAAAAAATTCTCTGGACTTCATTATTTTTTTAATTCTTAAGCTTTATTGACAAATAGGAAATTAAGTAATGTTTTACAGTAAGGTAAGTATGAGCTGAAGAAGAAGAAAAATAAATTTTATTCAGGAACCCTCTGTCCCCCAAGAATAACAATAAAGTACAAAACTGAGTATTATGTCTGGCATAAAAATAAAAACAAACTAAAAGTTCTACTTATATTATTTATAAAAATAGTAAATATGATTGCATAAAAATAGTTAATACGATTGCTTGAACGACATATGACTACTACTTGCATTATTTATAGAGTAGTAAAAGCAATAGTACATTTGTGTATGACTATATAATACTGAACACGTGCATGCAGAAATACTATAATTGAAGCTCACACTGATATCATAAAGTCATTGAAAGAAAAGTTTTTTTTTTAACTTGAAATATGACTATTATTCTTAATTTTGTATACAATTATTTGGATATATTATACAAAATTCGGAAGATTGATTACTGAGGAGATGATGGAGTTGCTTATTATAGTATTGACAATTATTTTATTTCCAATTGATATTTTTTAAAAATCTTCATAAGAACATTTTGCATGTGATATTTCATATGATACAGGATCTTCATAATGTGATAATGTGAAAATTATCAAACTACACAAAATAACAATATCAAAATATATTACATTTTTTTTTGTTTTGTATTACTGTATTCGCTACTGTCCTTTATAATCTTATTTGTCTTAAAGAAAATTTATAATGGAACACTTGTTAGTGCTATCATGAAATCCGGGATGTTCGTCTGATGACTGTCAAGGATAGTGACTTCTTTGAAGTATTATCTCACGTTAACTCTAATGGACACTTATAGAATTAACTAGGAAAAATTAGTTTATTATTACCCATGATTTGTATCACTTCAAACAATACACACATGTTCACCGCTTCTATGAATCTGTTAACTTAATTTTTAACATTAAGAAAGTAGTATTGAGTCAACAAGTTTTACATTTTTATAGGTGAAAATAATGCATTAAAAAAAAAAAAAAAATACAGATAGGACTTTATTTTCTTATGCGATGAAGCTCAGTCATTACGCCTATAACTTTAATTCTAATTCACTTTTCCATCAACCAGACCATCATGGTATGTATATAAATTTTTTTTTTTATTTTTATTTTTTTTTTAATTCATTTATTGAAATTTACAACTGTATGTTCATACATCAAGTAAATAGGCTAAAATGATAATACACATGAAAAAAAACATGAAGAGAAACTGCCCATTGGCAGCACTCTAGTAGTAAATCTACACAAGAAGGTCTCGAGGCCATCTTCTTTTCAGACGCCTCGGCGGATTGTCAGGAATTGAAGTGGAAGCAAGGATTGAAACTAGTGGATTAGAGTGGGAGTGGAGTTTTTCATGGAAGGAGTGATACCTGGTACAGGCCAAATCAGCAACATATGGAACATTAAGGTCTTTGTGGATGATTTTGTTGGTGACAAAGTAAGGAGCGTTAAGGATTTTGCGAAGGATTTTGGATTGTAAGGATTGGATACGGGAAGAGTTTGATGGTTTAGTAGAGCCCCAAAGCTCAACTCCGTAAGTCCAGATAGGCCTTATGATTGTCATGTAGATTAGTCTTTTTTAGTAAAGAGAGAAAGGTTAGAGCGTCTGTCAAGTAAATGTTGAAGTAACCGAAATCGGCTGTATATAAATAAACACACACTCAAGTCAACGCCAACGAAGAGTGAGTACCATTAGGTGAAGCAACAATTTTACTTTATCCAGAATGCTAGATCCAAGCTGTAAGAACCTTCTAAAATCTTGAAAAATTGTACTCAGCAATCATTAAAATTTGAAATACAATGTTGGTTTAATTACTAATAAAAAATCAAACATCAGTTATCGCCTGCGACTTAATGTGTCTGTGTAATGTGTGAGTGACAAGCTAAGACTTTGCAAATAGTTTTCATTTAGGTAATTTCAATTAATTTTGTAATGATATCTTGTGGACCTGTTGGAGTTCGTCCTCAGACCGCTTATTGGAATCTCCTGATATAGTCCAATTCCTTATTGCTTACTTTATCAGAACTTCTCGAATGATATATTGACCGCACCTTATATGTGCATTGAAGGAGCATGATTCCTCTTACATTTTATTTATAATTTAGTTATAAAATATGACAAAAAACAATTTTATTTTATTGGTATTAATCATAACTAATTCCAAGCTTTGTGTTGGATAATGTTTTTTATTACATATTAGCATTCCAATGATATTCCTAAACCTAAATTATTCCTACTCATATTTCTTGAAAAAGTTTTTTTAACCTGGAAATTGTTGATTTCTTTTATATTGTAGTGGATGTAATTAGTTGACCGTTGAGAATTACTGGAAGGAATTAGTCCGGGTGGCGGTCATTAAATGTAACAACTAAATAGTTTCAATTATTTATTGTTTGCCAACGTTTCGACCCCCTTTGTGGGTCATCATCAGGGCGCATGGTGGGAGAATGGAAACAGTTTGACAGTGGACCTCCACCCGGACTAATTCCATCCAGCTTTTATATTGTAGTTCTAATTTTTTTTATTACTGGCAACTATAATATTATTTAAAACAAACATAATGAAAGGTACTAGGATGAAATTTGTAATTTAAGCCCTTGCCTACTTTTTCTATGAACATAAAACGTAACTAATATTATATAAAACTTATATAGCTATATAATAGGACATTAAACTAGACTGTGTAATTATATATACATATTTTGATTATAAACCATAATAAGGGATTTTTTTGTGCAACTACTGTTATGATGTACTTTAGATGAGTTTATTTTGGTGGATAAGTTACCATAACGTACTTATGTTAAACAAGTATTTCGCTTTTGTGTAATTTTTTTTTATTTTGAGCTAGACTTACCACATACATACACACTCAGACCTTATAAAACATGTGTTTTCATTGACAACTCGGATAACAAAATTTTTACATTTGCAATACTTCTACTATATGTTTCATTTACAAGTAGCTGGTAGACAATAAAAATGCATTATGAAAACAAACAACTACAAATTTTCTCTTTATTTTTTGTCAATTTCACAAAATAGTCTTATTATGTTCACAATTTGTAAATAAAGAAAGAGAATAAGATACTGAATCGACAGTTACTTTTCTAAAAAATTTAGATGATTAATTTAAAATTATTCATTTTTTAAAAAGTTTTTAAATTAACTTTTTTAATATGAACATTAAACTTTTTAATTAGAAATAAAACTGAGGATTCACTATTTATTGTCTAGGAATTAATATAATCCTAATGAATTTCCATTCATATTGATCTGTATTAATGTCCAAATTCGGTAACAAAAAAACAACACTTATTTAAAAATGAAACAAAAGGTTTAAAAAGGAATCATATTTCACTATTTCTAATCTACATATTATATTATGCATAGTATAGTATAATAATAAAAACTTATTATACATTATTTTATCTTAAAATAGTACCAGGTTTTTTTAGGATTTCAGTATATTATGTTATGTTTTGTTTATAAAATGTATGAAATTGCCCTCTTAGGGTTGACACACAGTATACCGAATCCATCTGAAATCAATGAAGTTATTTTTTCTGTTAATGCATTGTGATATTACAGAACTATAATATTTGAGTATGATAGTGTTCTTTAGATGCTTCTTTGACCATATCACTCTAGAAAGAAACCAAGATCTGACATAGTCTTATCTATCCAGGGTCGAGCATAGGCTACATTTGCGTATACTGCTGGAATGTCATCTCCACAACCGATTCCCCAAGCAACTAAGCCAGTAACTTCGTATGTTCCTGGTTTATCTTTGATTGGGCAAACTAAAGGACTTCCCCCATCCCCCTGTATAAAAAAAAAAAAAAAGAAGAAGAAAATTAGATGATAATAGCAAGTTTTTATTGTCAAATAATTGTTGGTTATTAATTATTATGAGGACATTAATCAATATCTAATTTATCTTCCTTCAATTAAGATTAAGGAGAAAATTATTTCACAAAGAATAATTTTTATTATAATAATGTGGTGTAATCCTTCCATAAAAAATGTTATAGAAATCAAATCACCAAAAGATTCTGATAAATGAGTTACTTCCATGAGAAGATATTTTTAAATCATTGGGAGTTGTAATTGTAAGGATTTGGATGCAATGTCTGCACAATTTTATGTTTTGTTACGAGATAAGCCAGATAGCCAAATGATTCAAATTTATTCTTAAATTAGATTGCCTCATTAAATTCGTTAGGCTTATGATTGTTAGAATATTTTTGATAAAGCTTTAAGCATGTCAATAGGTTCACTGAAAGAATGGTTATTCTTTCAGTGCATGCACATCAAACTTAATAGGCCAATGTTATTAGTGAGACATTGGATTTACTTTCATAGTATGTTAGCATTGCTTGCCATCCTAGCTGACTTTTCCAAAAAAAAAAAATGAACCAAATTTGTAATGTATTAAAAATGTATGTTATTTTGTAGTTATCCTCTTGTATGCCAATTATAATTAAATTTAAGTTACAATTTGCACAATGCAAAAAATTAGACAAAGGAGCCAACTCTTAGATTCCTTCCTCCCATCCTAGTAAATCTTGTAAATTTCTGTGGTCTATCAAATCTCTTCAATACCATCTTGTCCTTCCTTTTTGAACGATAACTTCTGCGAGATTAGGTGCAGATCCCATGCCTCGCAAAGAGTCATAATTCAGTCGGATTCATTTATCTAGAATTCATTTATGAATTTATCTAGAAATACTGAAAACAATAAAAACAAAGTATACTTGTTATGAATATGAATCAAATATTAGGACTTAGGAACTTCTTAAAAAGAGTGTTGTCCTGAATATTCTTGATAGTACTTTTATTTAGATCTTGTTGACATTTCATAACTGGAACTAATTGCTCACACTGATAAGTTCTTCTAAATATCGAAAAAAAGAAGTGAGAAAAGAGGAATTTTCCATGCTTTTGAATAAATGTAAAAATAGTGTTGTTTCATATTGCATAAATAAATTATGAGTTGATACATTTTGGAGTAATGTCGTAAACTGCCTCCATTAATATGTTTTTTTTTTTAGTCTGTCAATATGAGATGCCATTGCTTTATGGAGACCTTGCTTCTATCAGTCTATATGATTCTTGAATTGGTGAAGTATTGACTTTTTCTTAATAGACTTTATCTGGAAACGGGTTCTTGGTGGTTCAAACATTTCTGGGCAATAGGAGGTATAAAGAGGCAGGTTATCCTTACTGTTGATTTAGAATTTATACTGATTATTCCATGGCATTGACTTTGGCTTGATATCCCTAAGACTAGATCTCTGCGACCAACCAATCATGTCACTATTCCATCACGTACAATGATATAAGAAGAGTTACTAAGTTATAAGTGGATACTTATACATGGCTTTAATAAATGGTTACTAGAAAAAAATCATATAGGAAAATTGAAATTCAATAATTGAAGTTAAAAAAAAATAAAACAATGACTGTTTATGTTTAAATTACCTTACAAGTATCTTTTCCTCTAACCCCTCCAGCACAAACAAAGCTTTCATGTAACCTGAAGTACCTGCCAAGCCTGGTTTTACGAAGCCTATAGGTGCACTGATCCTGAGGTACTATTGGTTGATCAATCTTCTTCAGAATTACTTGATAATTGCCCATTTTACCTTCATCAAAATCACTTGATTATTTGAGTTGACAGAATAATTTGATAAATATGACATATAAAAACTGTTGAAAAGCCAACCATTTTTGGAGAAGGTATAACTTTAATAAATAAATAAGTTTATTGAGTCCCATCTTAATATCATGGAAAGGACAGACTTTTAAATTACTTCACAAAATAATTTTTCAACTTTTGTTTGACTTTGTTGACACAAAATTTTATTTACTATTATTGAGCCAAGTTACGTTTTGTGCATTACCATTCAGTTTTAATTGGGCTTCAACCTAGACTGACTACTAATTAGGAAGCCTCTCATTGAACAAAGTGTTTGAAAATCAATGAATAGGCAGACCTATTTTCAATTATCTCATTAAATATTTATTGTTAAAAATCTGTTTAAGACTCCCTCCTAAAAAATGGAAAGCTAACTAAAAAATGTTAAGAAAAACTTACAAAACCTACTTCAGACCAATATTGGAATATGGAAGGGAAGTGACAATCACCTCCAATTCTACAGCTGCACATGGGATAAGCCATGTTCAAAATACTACTCTAAGAATGGTGACTAGTACTGCTAAATCCACCTCAGTAGTTGCCTTATGGAGGTCCAAACCAAAATGGATTCCCCTCAGGTTTGTTGAAATAAAAATATAATGTGTTTCTAGGAACCTCCTAGAAGGATATACGAGTGTAAGTGATATTGGGACAATTGCCAACAAGCTTATCACAGGATCAAAACTAAAACTTAACCTTTGACATCCCATTGGAAATTATTTGAGAAATACTGTCTGACAACATGCCAAACAAAACTACCAAGATTTTTTAAACCATCTACTAATAGTTGCATGTAATATAAAATTTCATTAACTGACAAAACATAAAGCAGGCCACACTCCAGACCATACTTAAAGATTACTCAGAACATGAGCTGGGTATTATTGCCATATCTTCCAGGGGCACCTTACAGTTGGCGCTCCACAAAGCAACTATTACAGGGATATTGGCACAATCCAAGTTGCTAGGATATTCTCCCAAAAAAAGCAGCATTCTTTGTTGTTTCACAAGCAGCCATGTGAAATCTGACATGCAATTTGTTAGTTGACTTCAGAAGAACCTTGGAGTACAGACAAAATCTGAATGACCTAGGTTGTCTAGGATGGTAGTTTAAATTTTTGTGGATTCCTAGTCGCGTTAATTTTCTCATAAATGAAATGGCTAACAAATTAGCAAAGTAGAGGGTATTTATAAACTCTGCCGGTTAAAAGTTTGAGACCATGTGGTCAACATCAATAAATTATGAATAACTTCTATGAAAACCAAAATAAAAAATATATATCTTATTATTATTTGTATATACAAACAAATGGAACAATGGATACAGATCAATTAAGAAATTGGCATAAATCACAAGGAGATGGGGAAGACGTTGCCTAAAAAGATGCTTAACTATACTGGTCAGTACAAACACAAAGTCATTCATTCAACAGCCAAGAGTGGGTGTTGGATAATAAATAAATTATTAATAACATTTTTTTTTTTTGTAAGAGTACAATGAATTAAGTGGTTGGGCCACGTAATCCGAATGAGTGAAGAAAGGACAGTGAGAAGAACGTGCTATGGAAATTACGACCGAAGGAGGCCTCTTGGAAGACTGAAGGACAGTGTCTGCGAGGATCTGAAGAAAGCAGGAGTATCTGTGAGGCTTGCTACTGATAGGTAGGACTGGAAAAAAATGGTTAAGCTGGGCAGGGACATAATTCCTCACAGATTTTATATTTGATCACTAAATTGGCTTACTATTTCTCTTTTTGAATAGTTAGCTACTCATTAATCTTCTAGGGAATGTGAAAATTCCATATGAGAACTGAAGATATTAAAAATGTTTCTTTTGAGTACTATATTTCTAATTTCATTAGCAATGGAGTTACACTGTATCCCTGAGATATATGATATAAGAAATATAGGAAGTAAAATAAATGAAAAACAAAACATAAAAAATTGGGGAAATATTTATATTTTAAAATACTTGGTCTTATTATGTGAATTCAAAGGCATTTATAGCTCTGGTGCACTTTTACTTATTCTATCGGTACTTTGGTTCAAACTTATTATGTATATATGTATTATGTGTATATATCAATTATTTATTAAGTCAGGTTTTAAATTGGTGAAGTTTTCTAAAAATTAAATCAAAACAATCAAACTTTTTTGTTTTAATTTGTATGATTATCTTGTTGTTTTTTCCCCCTGTCTTATAGTTGTAAGCTAGCTTATTCTCTGATTTTTTTAAAAATAATTAAGAAAAATATTTACCAAATTGGTCTTTTCCCCACCCGCTGGCATAACATTCTTTGCTGAGTGGTACGACGCCTGGAGAAGGTAGGCAAACTGTGTCTACATTTTCAGCAAACTCGAACGGTTTATCGAGCACTAGCAAAGCAAAGTCATTCCATAAATTCCCTCTGAAAAATCCAGGATAGATGATTTTTCGAACAACTTTCCTGTCCTGATGAGGAAAAATTTCATTTGTTCTTTGAGTATCCCATTCTCCTGCTCGAACTCTTATCTCCTGATCATCTTTTATACTACAAATAAGTTTTATCTCCAGTTACTTCATCAGATTTGATTATCCTTTTAGTTTTTTTTCCAAATCAGCTAATTGCTTACAAGTACATAATTATTATTAAACAAAATGCTTATATATTATTCAGATTAAATATTTTTCTATTAATTTATTCTTGATAACTTTTCATAAAAATAAATCAACTTTAATGATATAGATGTTACAGGAATGCTTACTTGCTGACACAATGAGCTGCTGTTAAAACTACACTTTCATGGATAAGTGCTCCTCCACATTGATAGATCATTAAATCTGAGCAATTGTTAGCATTACTTCGTTTCAGCAGTGCCACCTAATAAAAAAATTTCACATAAAAAAACAAAAACAATTAAATGTTCATTTCTTTCACTTACTGAGTTTTTTGCTATTAAAATCACAGTAATAATGGGACAAGTGAACTTCTTGTACCATTGCATCTGGATTTGATCCCATCATTGCATTTGAACTTGACTAATGTCAATGTTACATTGTTTTATAAATACCATTTAATTAAATTGCTTTTCTTACCATTTTTCTTGTACCAATAGTACTCACCTTTACATGTTAAGCCTGCATTATTTATTCAAGGTGGTAATGAAAGCCTATACTTTCTAGACTAATTCAAAATGAGTCCTTTTTCTTCAATGATTAACTTCATATTCTTTTTAAAAAAATAAGGTAATATATTTCGTGATCTAGCTGACCACAATGTGTAGAATGCTATATTTTAAAGTACTGAGTAGTTTTTTCAAAATTTATTCATTTATATCTCATATCTTAATTTATATTTTATTGAATTACTTGTTTTATATGATACTATTTAATAAAATGATCACCATCCAAGGAAATTCACCAAATTGTGCTTCATGGTCTACATCTCCTACTATTCTGAAGCCTACACCATCAGGATTGCGTTGGCCGCACCCTTTCCTTTTTTTACGTATAATCTTACTAGGGGCATCTCTTGGTTCTTTACAACATTTTTCCATAAAATCTTCACAAACTCCTCTCATTCTGTAATCATTGTGTAAAAATGAATCCCCAGGGAATGAATTGATAAATTTCTGAAAATAGTTGTCCTGCCTTAAGTAGATCTTGATTATTTTCCAGATTTTCTGTTACTGTGGTAACTTTCTTTTCCCTTCATACCGTGAAATGATTTAGACAGAAGACTTGGAAGATTATTACTAAACACATAAGGCAGGAGAACCATTTTCTTGTTTAGCAACTTACTCTCTGGATTACAGATTTTTAGTTTATATTATTAATAATTGGTTGAATTGTGTTATATATTAGAGACATAAATATGCTATAATATTCATATATTTATACATTTAGAAGTATTTTCCATTTATTAATATTTTAGTGATCTAAGCATTAATCTTAAAGTGTATACATAACTGTTAAATCTGCCTGTTTACAAAATAAGTTATTGAAATGATTTAGGATTTACGTGCTGTGGCTGAAATGTTAAATGTTACATAGTTTTGAATTTTTGAGGCATTTTATTTCTTAAATTTAGTTCAATCTTAAAAAAACATTAAGAACCATATTTTTTTTTTTCCCATGTATTATAGAACACATCTGCACAAATATTGATGGATGTTTTAAAACATTGATTGGAACTCCATTGTAATCACAATTACAACTTATTTGTTAACATTTATTTTGTACATCAATTGTTTTTATTGTTGGTAAAAATATTAAGAACCATTGTATAACTGCAATTCAATGCTCATCTTTATGTTTAGTTTACAGTACATGAACTGATTAATACTGTTTTTCTTACTATATATTACTTTTATCAAGCCAAACTTTAATTACATAAAATAATGGATTTAAAAAAAAAAAAGAAAAAAATATAGCAATATTTCTTTTATTTTAAAACTCAATTCATATTTTTTTCTCCACAGACTGACTCCATAGGAAACCTAAAGTCGTAAGTAGTATACTCAACTGGAATTAGCATTCCTGTAATTTTTCTGATATTATTTTTACTGAAGATAAACAAATAACTGATAGAATTAATATCTTATGTTTATGTTATGCAACAAAATATCATTGGTTGACTGTATATGAAAACATATATAAACATAATTTATAGCTCATTATTATCATATTGGCATGGTATAGTGGATCAAGCACTAGTTTACTGACCTCCGGGTCCTGGCTACGACCATGGGATACTGAGAATCTCCTGGGGCATACTCTGTATCTATAAAGTGGATACCCAAAAATCGGACAAAAAGACCTGGAGACTGAGCTCACCTCATTGCAAAATCATTGGCCCAGAAACTACACAAAATGTACATGAACTGAACTCAAGACCCTTCACCAGTTGTAGAGGTACAGCCTTTATTCTTTTATCATTTAGCTCCTTAAACACACCCATAGATTTCTCTACTAACAAATCAGGTACAAAATAAGATAGAAGAGTTATGCATTCATTATAAAGCAAAACAACACAATTCAAGAGTTTAGTCAAACCTCTGCCTGAAAAAATTTTATTTCATGAAAATTGTGGTTGAAAGTTTTTAATTATTAAGATTTAGATGACAAAATATTTTTATTAAGATTTTATTTCATAAACTAAATAATAGTGATATATTCTGATGGTCTAAAATTTAATCTGCAAGCATCTAAAGGTATACTGAAGCAGCTCTGGATTTGGTGCGGGATGAAAGTGTGGTCCAAATCCAAAAAATATGATAATTAAAGGCTGTGAGGATCTATTGGAAAGCATCCATATTCAATTAAGAGAACATGTAAGAAGGAATCTTGATCATTCTAAGACGCAATCATTGAATGTTCATTGTATGTTGCACGGACATCTTATTTAGGCAGTCTTAACCTTGTATTAGTAAAAAAAAGAAAAGAACTGTTGAGTTGTAATAATTGAATGAATGTTATATGGATACTGATACCAATCATGGAACCCAGGAGGTCATGTAATTTTATGAACAATGTAGCTGATAATTCAGCATGAATTTTTAACACAAATTTACCTGATATCTAATATTCCCGTACCATCAGTGATGATGGTCTCATTTGAACAGAGGTAGTAAGGAACACAAGTGCACTCTTCCCCATCCTCATCAACTGCCCCTCTAGTTCTCAGTTTGCTACCTGAATTTTCTGGTTCTTTTCCAAGCACACATCCTATTAAGGAGTCCAAGTCTACTTGTGATCTAGTTAAGTTTACTAAAAAGCATAATAGTAGAATCCTTACAATCATTGCCTAAAATTGCAGAAAATGAAAGAGTTATTTTCCATGATTAAATTTTACTTTCAATTAATACAAAAATATAATTAATTCAGAATTGTTATTAAGTAGATTGTTTTTGGTTGATAAATTTTAATGGTAGTTTTTTTTTATATACTAGATCCCTCTTCTCTTACTAATTTTCTCTGGTCTGTTATAAGTTTTTATGCCATTTAAATGGTTGATTGAGTAAAAATAACTGATCCAAGAGGTGGAATGAAGTTTATTTTCCTCACACATAAAGTTTCTTTCTAAATACACTCCATTATGTTCTATAAATAGTTGAATGAAAAAGAACTTTATTCTGGGACTAAGTCCCTTGAGAATAATACACATAAAATAAATTAAAAACATTACTAAACTTTAAGTTTTGTCACATACATGACTGTGACAACAATTCACACACAAAATAACAATATTTGGTAGGCAATAATAAAATTGATGTTGACAAATTTTCCTTGAAAACAAATTATATGCTTCTTAGAAGGGTTTGAAATTAAATTGATTAAAGAAAACAGGCAACTAATCTATTTATGAATAGTGAAAAGAAAATGTTTTTACAAGGCAGATTCAAATCATTGTGGCATAATCCCTCATTATCAGGCAGCACTATGAAGTGGAGCCAGTTTCAAACCCAGCCTGGACATGTTTAATTTTATTTTGTGGTGACCCACACAATCTGATATTGTCAACACACGCCGATTACATGCCTTGATTGATAAAATCAATTTAAGAACTAGAAGATAAAGTTAGATTTGAAAAAAGTTTAAGGAATTATTCTGAGTTTTGTTGGAAACATATATTTTGGATTAAATGGCATAACAATGTGAAATTGTTATTTACAATAATCACTTAAGTTATGCCCTTTTATTCACTTTGCATTCCCTTCACAACTTTGTATATTAGATAACATTTTTTCTAAAATCTTTAGCTTCCCAATGGTACCTCTATATCACTATTCTTAAGTTTGAAAAAATAAAATTAATCTAAAAAAATAATTTCCTCTTTTCTTCTTTAGTTAGCTATCACATTCGTCCAAATTGTATATTTAGCTGTTTTTTTATGAGTGGTAATAATGATATGGTTATTTTTTAGGAATCTAAAAAATTAAAGGTATCTTACAGGAAGAAAATTTTTAAATTTGGCATTTAAGCTCTGCCAGACTGTTTCAATCAGAATAAAACTAACATGATATTAAAGTCCCTTAAATTTTTCATCAACATAAGGAGTTTAATCAAAATTATTGTAGCCGTTTTTGAGGAAATCAAAAATGTGCGAAATGCACTAGTTCAGGCACCAGATGTTGACTACTTCATCGAGTATACATCTAGAAATATTAAAAAAAAAAAAAATTGTACCATAATTATTACAAAAATGCATTTCTTGCAGTCTTAAAGCTCTTACTAAGCAGCTAATTAATTTGATTAAGTGATCAATTACATCCGAATTTCTAGCCTATCAAACATACGATTAGTTTTGGTTTTAAATAATCTGTTATATTTCAAAAATGACAAAAATAAATTTCTTGTGGATTAGAAACCATTACTACTAACTGCCAGAAGAGCAAACGTCCAGCGAAACCTTGTGGCGGCCCACACGTTAATAGTGTGACTATTGACCACAATGACTATGACCACACCTTGGTGGACTATTTCAGTGCAAATTGACTTAAAATAAGACTAGATTGCGTCGATAATAATTATATTATACGATTTAGTTCATTTATGATTTAAATGTAAAATATCTAGGATTTTGTGATTTCTTCTGCAATAAGTAGGCCTTTTATTATTCATAAAAAATAAATTATAAAGAACGAAAACTTATTGCAATAAATTTAAAAACTAAAATTCATGAAAGCTGTAGTTTTTAACACATTTATTGCTAGGAGTTTTAATCAGATCTCGTTTATCTTGTTCATTCATAAAATACATAGTTGAAGCATCGGATATATTCATATATTAAATAAAGTACCAGCATTTATGTTTGTTTGTTCTTATAACGCCACTTTTATAAAACTGTGGCTGATCGGACAATGATACAGTGGGAGTCCTAAAATTTTTAAATTAATTTTAACTATATAAAAAATTATTTTCAAGAAGCCACCGGAACCTTTTTTTTAATTTATTTTTTTATTTAAAAATTTTTTTTTTTTTTAATTATGCCTTCCCATTTCTACTTCCACCATAAGGGATCTGGCAGCCCAGTACCACTCCGATCTGGATGGGGTTTCACCTCTTATGTTTTGTAATCGGGGGCGCTGCATCCATTTCACTATTTGCATGACAAAGGCAGCAAAGTGGAGACCCTACTACTTCGATCAGATGCAAGTGTTTTGCGAGGTAGTCATGGCCGGTAATCATTCTGAACTGTGCAACAGCATCTTTTCTCTTCAAATCTAATGGTATTCTTTCTTCTTCTATAGGGAGTTTGGCTCAATGCTTGTTGATCGAACTGAGCCTTTGGGAGTCCGTTAGTAGAGCATGATATGCCCTCTTAACTTCATCCCTAGCTCTAAGGTAGGAAATTCAATTGTCCAACTGTTCCGAAGCTGCACCTTCTTTTGCAAGCTTGTCGGCTACTTCATTTCCATGGATACCACAGTGGCCGGGTACCCATTGGAAAACCACCTGCCTACCTTGTTGAAGCAGCAGCTCAATTTTTAATTGGCAGTTCACAACGTCATTTTCTTGAGATGCATTTGGCTGTGTAGCTGCTATGATGGCCGCCTGTGAATCCACAAACAACACAATTCTCTTTGCATCTATATTTATGAGAGAGAACCTTTTGTTTAACTTAACATATTTATAAATTTTATATTATATAGTAAATTAGTAGCTTTTTTTTAGCACTTTAGTAAATAATGCGTTTAAAAGTATAATTAATAAAATCAAAACATTAGCACTAAATGGATGACGTAAGAATAAATATACACCATTTATCCACTCGAAAGGAAACAGTGTAACGAAATGGTTTTATCAAAAAGCAATCACAAAACGTTAAGATAGTATTACTTCCTTGGAAACGAATAGATAGTAAGAAACAAAGATAAGATCAAAAATGCATTAAGAAAAATACAAAATTCTGATTCCTTTCTGAGATCCATTTTGAAAATATTTGGGTAGAGAAAATTAAAGTTAATTATCGTTTCTTAATTGATACTTAATTCAACAAGGTAGGACTTCTGTTGATCAACAATCTAAATCTGTTGAACAAAGCTGAATCATATGGTCCGCTTTCTGTTAAAAAAAAAAATCTGGTCCAGGCACAACACACGACTTTCACTTACCTCCATTTTTAAAATCAACGAAAGAATTTTCAAATACAGTTAGAGATAAAAATTCGTGAAACTATTAAAGAATTAATTAAATTGAATTTATATAGAAACATGTGTTTTATTAAAAAATCTATTATATTGTTATCTAGAATAATCAGTTAGTTTTATCTTCTTTTCATCACTCTCTATTAACTTTTAAAAGTTTGAGTATAAGATAATATTTTTTCTAAAATCTTTAGTTTTCAAACGGTATATCATACATGTATATTACTGTTCTTATGTTCAAAAACAAAAAATTACATTAAAAAAATATGTTTTCAGTTTTCTCCTTTAGTTGCTTTTCAAATTCACTCAACTTGCATATTTAGCTGTTTTTCATCAGTTGTAACAAGTTAATATAGTTATTTTTATAAAATCAACAAAATTAAAGGTACTTTAGGGGAAGACAATTTAAAATATCAGCATATAAGCACTGTCAGACCATTTTAATCAGAATGAAACCTACATGATATGAAAGCCCATTAAATTTTACATCGATACAGCGAGTTTAATCAAAATCGTCGGAGCCGTTTTCGAGAAAATCGAAAAAAGGTGCAAAATGCATGGTATAAAGAGGCTCTTCTGGTAAGCTCATTTTGATGAAAAAGGTTTTGTAACGTCTCGGGCGTATATTTGTCATAAATATGAAGTTTCAGTTTCATAGGACTTACCGTTTCCGCCCGGGAGTTACCACACACACACAGACCTTTTTTCGATACTTGGCTATTTGGACTCAGGGGACCCTAAAATGTGTATTTCCATTGAAAACTGGAATTATAAAATTTTCACGATCGCAATACTTTCTCTTACTATATATAGTAAGTGAAAGTAAAAAACACGATTGATTTGAAGAAAATTAACCACTTGAGGTTAACGAATAGCCACTGTAGCATAAAAGCGACCTTAAATAAGTAAACAAAAAATGGTAATAACATGGGGCGCATCAAGCTTATTGAAGACCTCATGATTTTATATGCATCTTCATTTCCCATCTGCAAGTACTGGGCCTTTTTATTTATTAAATTCTTTTAATTATCTTTCGTTCCAACAGTAAATGATTGCGCTCCACATCCTTAGTTGTAGTCCAGATCTTAGATCCAAAAGTCAAAACAGGTAGGATAGTAGTTTTCCATGGGATTATTTTGCTACTATTTTTCAATAAGTGTCTTCCAATTAGCCCTTAGTAGCAACGGTTAGCTATCATAATCCTTTTGATATCAATCTATAGCTATGGTTATCATTGGTTACCTACGAATCCAATTCCGAAAAGTTTTAAACCCGCTCGAACTTGGACCCAAAATCCATTCTCTATTACCATCTATTCACTATCCAATCTTGGGATATCCAGGACCTGCCCCAATCCTCTTTTTTTTACTACAGCACTCGGGAAATGGTAAAAAAAAAGTTAACTTCCTAATATATTCGAACACCGGTTCTAATGTGTCCGTCGCTGACAAGTATGCGGTTCATCTATTTGACTTCGAAAACATTTAGTAATGTCCATGTACTCTTGAGTGTGTTTTATGTCGAAATAATGTTCTTGAAATTTTAAAACTTACAGGTACTGCATAGTCGCTCGGCTTACTTCATATGTTTATCATTGACGAAGAAATAGATTTCTTCTTGGCCTACTGCATAATTTTCATTACGAGATAGTCTATTTTATCCTAGAGCAGGTCGTAAAATTCATCCTTATTCTCCTTATTCTCATCCTCGGTTCAAATTTTTTTTTTTAGTTTCACACTAAGTACTTTTCGTTTTTTAGAGAGACTTCTAAACACACACACAGGCGACTTTACAAGAAGAATATTATACGATATTATAACTCAAGGGATTCAAAAACGTTTATTTCCGTTGAAAATGTTCACGTTCACAAAACTTTCCCTTGCCATGTTCTTTCTCATTCATATAGAGCTAAGTAAAATTTCCTAATAATACTGAAAATGTATCAATATCATATGTCTGTTGTATTATTGAACGCATTTTCATTATATAAATTTAAAGCAACAAGTTTTGCTATTAAAGTACAAATAAGTGTCAACTATAATCGGAACATGGTTAGTATATTAATGAAAACAAAATACAATGATTGGCTACGTACAGTTTGTACCACTTGTTGGAATGGACCTTTTATGCTGAAAATACGATGGCTACTGAACGGCAGGGATTCCCTTACTAATCTTTAACCTTTCACCTTCCTATCCAAATAATCGGCAGTTATCATTTTTGCTATTTCAACATCAACATCAGTAAAGTCTGTTTTTAACTTGTTGGATCTTATGTTTCGTTTTGTTCGAAGGAATAGTGACCAAGGTTTTTGTGCAAAAATATCGGGACGCTTTTTAATATTTCTCCCCAGCTCGTGCACCAAGACCAATACCGATCTGGTATTACTATAAGAGATGTAGTGTATTGAAAAAAATCTGGTGTTGGCAACACACGACTTTCACTAACCTCTGTTTTTGATATCGATTAAAGAATTTCCAAATGTTATACATCTATATTGCTATTGTTGTGTTCAAAAACACAAAAATGATTAAACAAATATTTGTTCAGTTTTATCCGTTAGTTATCATTTAGTTGTATCGGCTTTTCATCACTCTCTATTAACTTTTAAAAGCTTATCTATGAGATAATATTTTTTCTAAAATCTTTAGCTTTCCAACAGTATATTAAACATGTATAGTACTGTTCTTAAGTAAGAAAAAACAAAGAATTGCATTAAAAAATATTTTTAAAATTTTCTCCTTTAGTTGTTTTGCAAATTCGCTCAACGTGCATATTTAGCTGTTAATTATCAATGGTAACAAGATAATATAGTTATTTTTATAGAATCTACAAAAGTAAAGCTACTTTAGAGGAAGAAAATTTAAAATATCTGCATTTAATCCCCATCAGACTATTTCAATCAGAATGAAACCTACATGATATTAAAGCCCATTAAATTTTACATCAATATAGCGAGTTTAATCAAAATCGTTAAAGCCGTTTTTGAGAAAATCGTAAAAAGGTGCTCAATGCATGGGATAAAGTGGGACTTCCGGTCAGCCGATTTTAGTGAAAATCTTGCTGTAACATTTTGGATGTATAGATGTCTTAAATATGAAATTTCAGTTTCGTACGACTTACCGTTTTGTCGCTAGACTTACCACACACACACACAGACCTTTTTTCGGGACTTGGCTATTTGGACTCAAGGGACCCTAAACGTGTGTTTCCGTCGAAAACTGGAAGTCGACAATTTTCACGATCGCAATTCCTTCCCTTACTTATGTACTCGTATAGTAAGTGAAAGTAAAAATAAGCTTGTTTTTCAATACAAGTCATATTATTCCATATTTTACGCTTATCAATATTATTGTTACATATGCAAATATTTAGCGAGTTTATTTATTATTTTATTATTTCTTAAATAGATTTATTTAATTAAAAATATAATACACTGCTTTACTAAAGTATGTAATTTCTTCTTTTGAAAATGTTATATTCAGTAATGCTCTGGAAAAACTTTACCTTCCTTTTTCTTTTTTTGTTTGTATTTAGCATCAGTGAAGGATAAGTGATTGGTGTTTTCGATAAGCGCAGACATACAAACCCAAATAAATCAAGAGCAGAATTATTGGGTTATAAAATAACCTCCTGGCGTTTTTTACTGGTGATTTCAAAAACATCATATTCTTGTAAATATTTTTAATCAATTATATATGAAATACAATTTCACGACAAACTTTATGGGCATAGAGACAAACTTGTACAAAACATGGCTACAACTGACATACTATACATAACTTGACGTAGACTGAAAAGGAGTTGGATGAGGGACCTCCTAGCCTGAAAAAATAGTTTGCTTTTGAATGTCAGGAGGATGCACCACTGGGTGCTGTCTCCCTCTCGCCAACCCATGCTATGTTTATCAAATATAACTCATTTGATGATTGTAACTTATAAAGGTGCAAATAAAATTAGTAAGTTAAAAAAAATATATATATATGACCTAGTTTGGTCTATATCTATTTCATGTAGCCATAATTCTGGTGTTTTTTAAATTCTGTCCTCCCATAACTTATCAGGATGACCAGAGCATTTTACCTCTGCCAAGCCAAAATTTCTGGTTCTCCTAAGGCATTATCGACATACACACAGAAATTTTGTTAACTATCTGTGCATCGTATTTACCAGGAAATGACTGAGAGACCTACCAAATTAATTTTCACAATCTAAGGAATTTATTTGGAGGATCCTGATCCTCAAAATCATGGCAAAATTAATATACCACATTTGCCAAATACTTAGCAGCACACTTGTAAATACAAATAATAAAAATAAATATTTTATTTTATACCCTCTTGGCTGGCTCCCTAACAATTCTTAACCTACTAGAGCCTCTCCCCTCCATTAACGATTTTAAACCTAATTTCTTCTTCATTAAACACAAATCCTGCATATGCCAAAGTGAATTAATATAGGATATAAAGAAGGAATTTAGGATAGGGTTGAATTGAAATGGTGCTGTGCTAGTCTCGTATTGTATTGCTATATTAGGAGCAGGTGTCCATAATCATTGCTCCATAAATTATTTCACAGGAATTAATTATAAAACATAATAAGTACAATAAAACTTTATATTATTAGAAAACTACCTTAGATTAATACAAATTAAGACTAAACCTTAGTGTTTAATGTTCTCTCCATTAGACTTATTTTCTTCCTTTATCACCACAGACATAGTCAATAACTTGTGATTTTGGCGCTTAATTATCAAAAATTGTTTAAGAAACGCTTTGTTCAGTAGAGGGACAAATTCCTCTGTTGGTTACTTAAACAGTTATATAAATTGTTGTACCCTAATATAATTATTTTAAAATAATAAACCAATGTAAATTAATAACAGCAGTTTTTAGAAGTGGATGTAAGTATGTAAATATAAGAAAATGTACATATTATGCATTGGTTAAAAAAAATGCACAAATAATGGCTATTTCATTTTATGATAATTAACCCAAACTGATTAAATTCCACCAAAACTAAATGTTTAAATTCCATATTTTAAAAATGGTTACCAAAAATTATAATGTTTAACTATAATATACATGTATGAACACCTGAAGAGGGCAATTTCATGTGATTAATACAAATTAAGACTAAACCTTAGTGTTTAATGTTCTCTCCATTAGACTTAATGCCTAAAGAGAACCGGAAAAAACAATAGCCCAATGACTTTAATACTTGTGATCTTTACTTATGTATGTGTAAGATGCAATGCTTGCACCAAATTATAATTAGTTACATATGGTCTGTAGTTATATCCCTATTAATGTGTAAATCTTGGTTTAAGTAATTTAAATGTTAATAAAAAAAATAAAATAAAACTAACAAGTAACATCATTACTGCAAACTACCTGCAGATCATGGTTAAATTCTGGAGGGCAGGAGGGAGACAAAGGGGAGAGAATCACCTGTAGTGCAGTGGCTAGCATAACAGTCTTCTACGTCCAAGGAGTGTGTTCAAACTTATCAGACAGCCCTAGGATTTTATAAAGAGAGAGGTAAAATGCTCGATCCTATCTAATTAAACCTGGGTAGGCAACATTTATGACTTCCATTGTTAGCCATAGTACCTAACATCAGCATAAACTGATGTTACATGAATAAACAAACTAATACTATCAAGTAGCTTTCATCTTCTTTGAATAGTTTGACGAGGTTTAAATTACAAAGTTTCAAAATATATTCCTTTAAGCACGTTTGATTTTATTTATTTTATATACTTGACTGTCTCTTATGTTTAGTAACAGTGATAAATGTACAAATATAAATCAGAAAAAATAGATTACAAAAAAAAAAAAAAAGAAAAAAAAAGAAAAAGAAAAACTAAACATTTCTCGATATTCAGTATTTTGGCATTAAAAAAAATGTCTATACAAAATATTTTATTAATTATAAGTCTCTTTACTGTACAATTTTATTACATTGAACATACACAAATAATTACATAAATTTAATAGATAGTTTAAATACAATGAAAAACTGCTTTATCAGTGGTTAAAACAAATTTACTTTATCAACTTAATTAACAATATAATAATTTATTTTTAAGAATAAAATATTTACAAATATTTGGACATATAAATACATTTATTTATAACATAGTTTTCTGCATTTACCCAAGTAGGCTATTAGCAGAAGAAAAATATTTATTTTAAACTTTCCTGGTTACAAAACAAATTTTTATATCCATTTGATGGAAAGTAACAGAACTAAATGTACACTGTCCGCTTTTTACTTGACTGCTTCTTCAGCTGGACCCTAATAAAAAAATAAATATATATAAATAGATTTTGAACCTGTGTGATCATCTAAAAAAATATATTAACTTAGCAAGGATCAGAGGTCTTTATTTTTTCTATTGAATTTATGGCAATATCCCTGTAGGAACTTTAAAGCAGTTTATTTCATCTTTAACCAATCAAGTTGTTCTTTATAACATAACATAACATTTTGAAATTAACAGTGGTGATATACCATTTTTCTTTGGATTATTTCTTGCTTTTCATATTATTTAGTTTCATATTACCAGCTATGTAAACAGTTATGCCCTTATTTAATTATTTGGAAATAATAAACCATTGTGTAATAATTCGCAGCAGTTTTTTAATTAAACTGAAGTTACTATAGTATATTAGAAAAAAACAGAAGTAATTTTCACAAAACCATGTGTGTGATAAGTTATAGAAGTGCACTATAAATAATATTATTATAATTAAAGATGCCAGTTAATACCATCAGCTTCGTATGTATATAAAATAGATTGATAACATTAATTTATTATAATAAACTATTAGAAAAGAAACAAAAATTAGTAATGCAAGGAAATTGTTGGCATCTCTGGGTTGCACTTAAAATAATGCAGAATTTTGGATTTAATTTAATTTTTTTTTATGGAGAAGACCACTTTGGACCTAAAAGAAATTGAATTACCGAGGATCTTATCTTCACTCTGAGACAAACATTGGAAAAGATCATTGAAAAGGATAATAAAGTCTTTAACTGTTCTGTAGACCTCACAAATGGGCTTCGATAGGATAAGAAAGGAAAATACCATTAAGGTTCTCAGGGAGAGTAAATAACGGAAGGTTAGAGCAAGTGAGGGATTTTAAATATCTGAGTGATCACCTTAAGGAACAAGGCTGTATAGATGAAAAAATAAATAAAAGGATAAAAGCTACCAGCAGATGTTTTAGTTCCTTTAAGAAAGGATTCATCAGGAAAAATAAGGGTAAAAAAGAAAAAAGATAGTCTATAAAAACACTTTCTCACCGATTCTTACCTATTCAAGTGAATCTTGGCCTCTCACCATAAAGCACAAGGGCCAACTGCAAGTGATGGAGATGCGTTATATAAGAAGAATGGCGGGGAAGACGTGAACAGACCGAGTGCGAAACATGATAATACGGTCAAATGTGGGACTTAGATCAGCTTTGGATACTATAGAAGGACACCAACTGAGATGGTTCGGCCATGTTTCCATAATGGCAGATAACCGAGTAGTGAAGGCCATATTTCAGACAAGGGTGGAAGGCCTGAGACTGAGAGGAAGACCCGAGGAAGACTTGGGAAGGCACGACCCAAGAGGCCTTTGAGCGAAGAGGTCTGGAATGGAGAAGAAGAAAATTGGTACAGGGTAGTCTTTCTTCTTCTTGGATCAGGCTTTACAAAAGGGATCCTCACACCAGGCAGTAGAAAAGGAGAGGATTAAATAAATACATTTAAATACCCCACTATATAATAAACTATTCAAGTTTGCAGGATTATTTATTTGTATCAATGTCAACACTTATTAATCCTCTCTTAAACGAAACTGTTTCTTTACCTCTATAGCATTTATCTGCTTGGAAATAATTCAATCTTTAATCAGATGTTAAAGTGAGATTTTCGTATATTTTTTTTGTTTTTCAAGTTTAAATTTGCCCAGAATAGTGTCCATATAGCTATGAACATCAACAAAGTGTAGGGTGAGGGTATTATTAGAGAGTGCACTGTTTATTTAAGGGTGGTTCAAAACATTTCAGTAGGGAGCCTTCAGTCTGGTTGACAAACAAGGTTGTAAAAGAACTTCTTCCTTTAACATTATGTTCTGTGAAATTCGATGTAAGCAAAAGTCTATCAATGACCACCTTCAGGCGATAGAAAAGGTGAAAAAACTCTAAAGATGGGTTCCTCTGCAATGACTTCTGAAAAATTCATCATTATTTAATTTTCGTCTTACTTCTTTGCTGTAACAAAAACAATCCAATTTGGTGGAGAATTGTTGCTTGTGATGAAAATTGGATTTAGTACAATAACAGCAGTGGCTCAAGAAAGAAGTGACATCATTTTTCAAAGTTCCCAACTTATATAAAAAAAAAGTGATGGTTACTGTTTGGTTGACTTCATCTGGTTTAATTTTCAACAAAAATCCCAACAGGTTTTGGAAAAGCTGCCAACACATCAGCAGAAATGTTTTAAAAGTAATATTTTTTTTCTTTTAAAACAGTAATCCTGCATTATTTATCATTGGACATCCCAATAATTCAGCAGCTAAAGCATATATCAGGCAAAATCACTAGTGATACATATTTGTGAACACAAAAGAGGAAATCATGCATGATACTAATATATTATAAGTATGTTTAGAAATCATGAAGTAGTTATGCAAGCAAAAGGAGAAGATACTCTATAAATAACGCAAAGAATCAATAAAATATTTATATTGAATTCAATGATGTTTTGCTGGCTGCCATCAGGACAAAAACAATTTGAAACAGTTGTTGTTGTTGGGATTTGAGGCGTAGAACCAGATGGTCATCAACGCCTAATTTGAAAGAGTTTCACATCAAGGATAAAAGGATAAAAAAAAAAAAAGGTAACCCAACGTTTTTAAATAATACACAGCGGTTATGTGTTTAATTTTAAATCCTTTGCTCTGACCATAGTCCTTCATGTATAAAAATAGTCAACTACATAATTTTTAAGTATAATACTAACAAAACGTACCTCATTATTGTGGAGTGAAAGCAAGTTCTGCCATGACCTTATCTATCCAGGGACGAGCATATGCCACTCCAGCATAGACTCCTGGAGTTTCATCTCCACAACCGATTCCCCAAGCTACTAAACCTGTCACTTCATATGTTCCTGGTTTACCTTCGATTGGACAAACTAGAGGACTTCCCCCATCTCCCTAAATACATAAAAGAATTATGTTATAGCTATAAAATGAAGTTATAAATCTAGTTAATAGAATTTCTTCTTTTATCGTGAAATGTTACAACTATCACTACAAAAATAATTGTATTATATAAATTAGAAAAAAAAAAAAAAAGTTTACATTGTTTTTAGTTTATACATACAAGAAATAGAAACAAAACAAAAATATTAAGAAAAGAATGGAGCCCTAAATTATATCTGCTTTTTGTGTTCAACTCATTTTTCATAATTTCAAATTTTGTGATTACCTCCATCGAAACTAAATTAAGAGCCAATTTTAAATGATTCAAAATTTTCAACTTTTTCTGTCTCCCATGTCTGGTTGTAGTAGAGCAAAAGTCTTGCCTATAGAAGAATTGAGTGTTTTTCTAAATAATACGTTTGGTGCTTTCACACCGAAGGCTACTCGAGAACTCTGTCAAGATATAGGAAATTCAGGTACCTGAAGAAGCTTGGATTCTGTCCCTCCAAGGTTGCCATCACACTCTTTATTATTACGTTTTTAGTATTTTTTAAATGCTTTATTTTTTTTTGCAATGCTGCCCAAATACATCAGGTTGCTAAAATATTTTTTATAATAATAATTTTTCTATTTTTTTTTTTTATTTCCTAGTGTATTCTAACACTAATAATAAATTTCTAATATTTATAATTTTTCCCCTTTATAGTTATTTACATTTTTAAAATTTATTTCTCTCTATAACTGTATTTCAAATTTAAACTTTAAACCTTTGGTGCGCACATTATATAAACAAAATATAAATAAATTTACTCTTTAATTACCATACAGGTGAATGTGGATAGTCCCCAGAGATTCTAAAATTACATTTTTCACCAACACGGCTACATCTTTGATATCGACACCCAGATCTTCCAAAAAGCTCCTTGTGCTTCTAGGGATTGCTCCACGAGACCAAAACCATAGACTCCTAACGGAGAACTGTCTCTCACCAAAGGTCTAACAGAACTTTTCTTTTAGGAAAGGGATGCATTTCTTGTAGATGGCTCTCTTCTCCCTTTTCACTCCACCTGTCTGGTCAAGGTCAATGTTTGTAGGATCCAGGATTAATTCCTTCCAACACCGCCGGGCATAACTTTGTCAGGTGCGCTGTCTGGAGAGAACATAAAAGCCTCAGAAACAGGTATTGATTGACAATTTTGGGCTTCTGTTCTGGTTTTACTAGGGAAGAGGTAACCAACTTATCCAGGTTGGTATTCAATTTAGTCACTGAATCTTCATTAAAAACTAGCTCTCCTGAGAACGTGCAAATACTAAATTAATTTCTCCAACATTCCCTCTGCTATCTCTTGTTTTCTGAAAATAATCCTCATACAGAATTCTATGGCATCCTGAGAGCCTCTTGGCCAGCAGGTGGGCTTTCATAACTTTTCTGAATTCCCATCTCTCATCCATTGGAGAGCGAGAGAGAGACCGAACCACATAAGATGTTGATTTGCATTAGAAGTCTTTTGTTCAGAAACTTGAAAGTAATACATTGTCAAATGATTTCTTATACAGTTTCTCCTCTTGAATTTTCCACGACGCCTGCTTGAAAGTGAGAAATATATTTAATTTTTAGTGAAAAATAGTTAAGTAAAAGCAGTATTTTAGTATAACTCTTGCATAATGGCTCTAAGATATTTTGTAAATAATTTAGAGTAAACGGATGTTCTTGGTTGGTTTAGCATAAAACATGACTATTTAAACATCCTTTCCTGAAGAGGTTCTATATATCTGTAAAGGTATGAATAATTAAGCAATATTTTGTTTCTGTTTTTCTAGTATTTGTAAAGTATAAAATAAAACAATTCTACTAAAAGTTTTAATTCCTGAAATTACCTTACAAGTATCTTTTCCAATGACTCCTCCTGCACAAACGAAGCTATCATGCAATCTAAAGTAATTGCCAAGCCTGGTTTTACGAAGCGAGGTGGTGCATTGAACCTTAGGTACCATTGGTAGATCAATCTTCTTGAGAATTACATTATACTGGCCCTGATGTCCTGTTTCACAATAATTTGATTATTACAGTCATAAAAGATATGAAGTTTCACAAACAGTAATATACATCTATAATGTACCGTTGGAAAGCTAAAGATTTTAGAAAAAATATTATCTCATACACAAGCTTTTAAAAGTTAATAGAGAGTGATGAAAAGCCGATAAAACTAACTGATTATTTTATATAATAATATATTACATTTTTTAATAAAACACATGCTTCTGTAGAAATTCAATTTAATTAATTCTTTAAAAATTTATTTTTATCTCTAAATATATTTAAAAACTCTTAAATTGATAAAAATAACGAGGTAAGTGAAAGTCGTGTGTTGCCCGCACCAGATTTTTTAAATTTAGAAGGGATGATTGAGCCTTGTTTTTCAAAACACTGTTTGATAGACTTTAAAATTTGATTCACTTCTCATTTTTTTACTACTTCCCTTAAAGTTTCTTTTGATAGAGCAAAAATCTATCCATGATTCTATCATTGTCAACCCCCTTCAAAGAAAAACAGCCCTAACCATCACCAATCAGTATCCTTGTTTTACATTTATGTACTAAATCCTTTATTTGGTTTTTCCTAAACTATGATTCTTTCATAAGAACCATTTATGCAAGACTCATCAGTAAATATACATATTGATCAAGCTCCTTTAAAAAAAAACGAGATGTTGAAAACATTTTATCTTGGCAAACATCTTACTTACTTGGCTGGTGAAATGCTTTTTTTTTACTATGGGAATCATATTCCCTTTAAATGCAACAAACAGTTGAAGTATTATAGTGTATCGAGAAGTTCTGTGGAATTCAGAAATCAGCTAGGGTGTGCTCATTTGAGGATTTGTTTTAATTTAACTAACTGTCTATTTTTTTGGCCAGCCTTTTTTTTTTTTTTACTTATGTATTTTATTAGTACATACCCAACACTAGACAGACATCCACATGTTCTTACCATGTCTGTAAAGGTTTCAACCTTTTTGTTTGTTTGTTTATTTAACATCCCTTTATGCTACAGTGGCTAATCGGACGGTTCTACAGCAGGAGTCCTAAATTTTGCCTAACCAGGTTTTATTAGGATAGGGATCTTTAACGAGTAACTGACATCGCACAGGCTCGGGACCACCTTTTAAGGTTCCCTCCGAAGGACGGCATAACTAAGGATTTTTTACTCCCATTAAAAAATCCTAGAACCACCTGCGGTTTCGAACCCGTGACCTTCGGCATAGGAGACTGTTATTCTAGCCACCCAGCAACAAGTGATCCTTCAATCTCTTTGTTTAAGTCATTTTAATTTTAATTTTGAAAAAATTCCTTCAGGTTAGGCATCAGTTACATAAGGAAGAAGTATTATTTTGAAAACAAAATTGTTTTGAGGATTGACGATTATATCACCATTTGATATTTAGCAAATCTTGTGGCTTTTACTTTTTGATCATATTTTGGGTAGAAAAAATATACTTTTCCGTTATCCGGTTAAGTGATTTTTCTATAGAAGAGTTTTTTAAAAAAGATTTATAAGATAAAAAGAAATAAATGAAGTAGTTGCTGTGGGAAAATATTTATAAAATGACAAGAAATACGAATCCCGAATACTTTTGATACTCACTGTACCTCTTGACCATATTAACCAATAAAATCACAAAAAATGATTACTTAATACGACAATAGGTCCTAACAAAATCATGAAAATGGAACTAACATAAGAAATTTAAAAACATAGTCAGTAGTATATGATTGTCACAATGTTTTAGAGAATTTCTTCGATTGATTTTTAAACATAATATGATACATGAGGCTATCAAATAGTTACCAAATTTATCTTTTCCCCATCCACTAGCATAACACTCTCTGCTAAGTGACACGGCGCTTGGATTAGGTAGGCAGACTGTGTCTACATTTTCTGCAAACTCAAACGGTTTATCGACCACTAACAAAGCAAAGTCATTCCACAAATTTCGTTCCTGAAATCCAGGATGAATGATTGTTCGAACGACTTTCCTGTCTTGATGAGGGAAAACTTCGTTTTTTCTTTGTGTATCCCATTCCCCTGCTCGAGCAAGAATGTCCTCATTATCTTCTTTCCTGCATTAAAAAAAAAAAATATTGTAGAATTTATCTTATTTTCCTAAGTTAACTTCATTATTCTTATAATTAATTGGCACCTTATACCTATAATTTTTTAGATCAAACACCAAAAAAGACACCAATATTACAAGATAATTATTGCAAGATTTAAAAAATGAATAATAATGATAGAGTTTAAGAAATATTAAGATCTTACTTAGTGACACAATGAGCTGCGGTTAAAATCACACTTTCATGGATTAGTGCTCCTCCACATTGATAGATCATTAGCATTGTGCCATTTCCTAAATCAGTTTGTTTTATCAATGCTACCTGTAAAAGAAATATATAACGATGTAAGAGAAGGTGCATTTTTATTTTAAGATTATGTAGAACTATATTTTTAAATGAACTGACAATGGTTGACTGTGTGTATATATGAGAGAAGCTGGTTCAGGGTGCAGTCAATTTAACACACAATGAAGCGTAAACTTAATTTATTGGTGCCGAAGTTTCGTCCTAAATTACAGGCCTTCTTCAGGGCTATAAGAAAAACAAAGATAACAACCAGCAGTGGAATACAATATATAAGGATGATAAGAAAAATAAATTGTACTGAACATTACAAACAAAGGGAAATAGTAGTAATGACAATTGATAAATGTAATAATTTCTACAAACAAAAATAAAAGGAGGGAAGAAATTTTAATAAATGTATTTTTTTCTTACCATTAAATGTATATTTTTAATTTTTTTTTTTTTTTTAAATTTTTTAACTTTATAATGTCTCACTATTATAACTATTTCATCACTATTTTTTAACTTTCATAACTTTTTTTATTTTTTAACTTTATAACGTCCCACATTAATTAAAAGTAATTAATTAATTAAAAAAGTAATTAATTAAAACTGTAAAATATATCACACCATTTATTTAAATGTCTTCCCCCCTTTTGTTTTTGTTTGTAGAAATTATTACATTTATTAATTGTCATTACTACTATTTCTCATTAAGAAATTATTACATTCATCAATTGTTTTCACTATTATTTCACTTTGTTTGTAATCTTCAGTAAAATTTATTTTTCTTATCATCTTTATATATTGTATTCCACTGCTGGTTGTTATATTTGTTTTTTTGTTTTTGTTATAGCCCTGAAGAAGGCATATAATTTAGGCCGAAACGATGGCACCAATAAATTAAGTTAAGGAATAAAATCATGTTCATTATACTAACAGTAAGTATTTTACTAGAAAAATGAATTGAGAGACAATAAGGTTCATATAACTGTAAAATATAATTGTATAAATAACGATTGGCCTTTGGTTGATGTAAAAAGGGATTCATACCAAGTGTTATCCAAGGCAAGATAACTTGATTAAGATAACCAGGGTGTAGAAGAGCGAGGGAAGGGATGAAAGGTGATGTCCTTCCCTGACTTACAAAAGAACGATTACTTTCTTTGGATGTATAACGCTTTGCATCTAACTGTAATATAATGCTGTCAACAGATCTGTTCTCTTTCGAATGATCTTAATAGTTGTTAATTAGTTTTGGTTAGTTAGTTAATTGAAAGATATGACATTCACACATTAATAAATTCATGAAAACAACGACTGATTTTAAAAAGGTCCAGCATCTTTTAAAATTTTTATTATTTATTGCGAGGAACCTAACCAGTGGTTTTGTGATGTGAATGTTTGTTTATCAACATGATTTTCTAGAGGCACCTGGTCTATTTCAGAACCTAACCTATATGTATTATGTATATTTATTACAATCCAGTTGTAACATGCTAGGAGCAGAGTAGTTCAGTTGAGGAGCACTATGCTACTAATATCCAAGTCCCGAGTTCAACTTTAGTAGAAGTAGAATAATATTTTATTCTCTTGTATGAGCTGTGGATTGACCACTGGGCTCAATTAGCATCTATATAGTAGGTACCTGTAATGGGAGGAAACCTGATAGTTGAGGATGGTCTTAACCAAGTCACCTTCCTGCACAGCCATTGACATAGAAACAATATGGTCCTTCTTAGTTACTGAATCAAAGATCCTCCATGTTTATAGGGTTCCTCTCAATAAATGATGACATTTTCTTTTATTTTATACTTCAATTTTTTATTTGTAATATACAGCTCACAAAAATGTGTCCTGCAATCAGTTGGAAGCATCTTCCAAATCTGAGTACTGCAATCATCTAAAATTTCTTGTTTAACTAAGAACTTTATTGTTGTGGCAGAATTTTTTGAAGTATAACAAAGGCAAGGGAATAGGCAGGATTTTCGTTGGGGGAGGCCAAGTTGGTTGAAAAAAAGTTTGTTTTTTTTTCCCTCCAAACCTGTCTCTATGGACATTGATTAGGAAATTAAAAAAAAAAAAGAAGTCTGGTGCACACGACTTTCACTTACCTCCGTTATTTATATCAATTTAAGAATTTTTAAATATATTTAGGGATAAAAATAAATTTTTAAAGAATCAATTAAATTGAATTTCTACAGAAAAATGTGTTTTATTTTATTAAAAAATCGATTATTCTATTATCTAAAACAATCAGTTAGTTTTATCCCCTTTTCATCACTCTTTATCAACTTTTACAATTATCTGAATAAAATAATATTAATTCTAAAATCTTTAGCTTTCCAACGATATATCATACATGTATATTACCATTCTTATGTTCAAAAACAAAAAATCTGGTGCGGGCAACACATGGCTTTCGCTTACCTTCATTTTTAAAATCAATCAAAGAATTTTCAAAAACAGTTAGAGATGAAATGAGTGAAACTATTAAAGAATTAATTAAATTAAATTTCAGTAGAAACATGTGTTTCATCAAAAAATCTATTATATTATTATCTAAAATAATCAGTTAGTTTTATGTTCATTTCATCACTCTCTATTAACTTTTAAAAGCTTGTGTATGAGATAATAT
The DNA here is from genome assembly GCA_023052935.1 of Piezodorus guildinii. NCBI lineage: Eukaryota > Metazoa > Arthropoda > Insecta > Hemiptera > Pentatomidae > Piezodorus > Piezodorus guildinii. The sequence continues at coordinate 25,977,203 of CM041294.1, forward strand.
TTTTTCTGAAATCTTTAGCTTTCCAACGGTATATCATACATGTATATTACTGCTCTTATGTTCAAAAACGATAAAATGCATTAAAAAAAATATTTTTTCTGTTTTCTCCTTTACTTGGGTATCGAATTTATTCAATTTATATATTTACCTGTTTTTCATCAGTGGTAACAAGATAATATAGTTATTTTTATAGAATCTACAAAATTAAAGGTACTTTAGGGGAAGAAAATTTAAAATATCGGCACTTAAGCCCTGTCAGACCATTTTAACCAGAATAAAACCTACATAATATTAAATTCCATTAAATTTTACATCGATATAGCGAGTTTAATCAAAATCGTCGGAACCGTTTTCGAGAAAATCGAAAAAAGGTGCAAAATGCATGGTATAAAGAGGCTCTTCTGGTAAGCTCATTTCGATGAAAAAGGTTTTGTAACGTCTCGGGCGTATATTTGTCTTAAATATGAAATTTCAGTTTCATAGGACTTACCGTTTCCGCCCGGGAGTTACCACACACACAGACCTTTTTTCGAGACTTGGCTATTTGGATTCAGGGGACCCTAAAATGTGTATTTCCATTGAAAACTGGAATTAGAAAATTTTCACGATCGCAATACTTTCTCTTACTATATATAGTAAGTGAAAGTAAAAAAACAAAAAATTGCATTAAAAAATGTTGTTTTTTTTTTTCAGTTTTCTCCTTTAGTTGGAGAATATCGAATTCGTTTAACTTATATATTTTCCTGTTTTTTATCGTTGATAACAAGATTATATTTTAATTGTTTTAGTATGTAAAAAATTAAAGGTACTTTAGAGGAAGACAATTTAAAATATCGGCATTTAAGCCCTTTCAGACTGTTTCAATCGAAATGAAACCTACATCATATTAAAGCCCATCAAATTTTACATCGATATAGAGTTTAATCAAAATGTTTACGGTCGTTTTTAAAAATATCGTAAAAAGATGCTAAATACATAGTATATAAGTACATCTTCCGGTCAGCTGATTTTGATGAAACAGATTTTGTAACATCTCGGAGGTATATTTGTCTTAAATACGAAATTTCAGTTTAACAGGACTTATTGTTTTTGCTCGGGAGTTATTACTCACACCCACACAGACCTTTTTGCAGGACTTGGTTATTTGGACTCAGGAGACCCTGAAACATGTATATCCGTTGAAATCTGGAATTCGAACATTTTCACGATCGCAATACTTTCCCTTACTATATATGAAATATATAGTAAGTGAAAGTAAAAGGGATTGTCCTCTTCTCCCTCCTGATCTTCCTTGCCTACGCCTGTGCCAATAGGTATTCTCATACAAGTTCATACTGAGCTAACATTATATTTATTATATCTGGCGCCCCTGTCCTGCAAAAATCTGGGCCTCTCTCATGCCCTTCCTACAACACTTACGCTGTTTAATTTCATTTACTCTATTGTTTAAAAAATATTGAAAATCAATTTTACCATCCAAGGAAATTCTCCAAACTGTGCTTCACTGTCGTTTGCTGTTATCCTGAAGCCGACACCACCCGGGTGACGCTGGCCACATCCCTTCCTTTCTATACGAGGCGGCATGATAGGGGTATCACTTGGTTCTTTACAACATTCTTCTACATAATCTACGCAGATGTTTCCCATCCTGTAATTATTTTTAAAACTTGTATAATGTAAATTTAAAAAACAAGCAGAAAGATTGGGGAAAGTTCGATAAAGTCTTTTCAAGTTTGTTAAACTCTCGTATTTTGGCAAGGCGATCACGAATATGAGGTTTTCTCATAGTTATTCTATCCGGGCAAAACATAACTTGGGTTTTATTTTTTCTACATCTCGGTAACTTATAAGATTTTTTGAAAATAACATACCTCCATAATCGTATTTTAAAAAATAAATGGTACGATGATGAGTGCCAAAAATTTAAAAGAGTTAAAACAGCAAAATACAGAATCGTCAAATATAACTACAAGGAACGCCAATGAAAAATCCAATCCATTCATTATGATCACAAAAAAATTTGAAAATTAAAAAAAAACAGTAGTTAATTAAAGAAAGTAATGAATTCCCTTAAACCAGTTAACATGCAAACTAATGAAAAAAAAATACTGAAGCCAAACGTTTTAAAATCTTACCTTAAAAGTGAATAAAGTGGTTAAAAAAGTTCTCGAAAATTAACAAAAAATGAGACTTTTAGCGAGTTAAAAGTCTATAAAGGAAAAGAGACTCACCTTTGATTATTTTTTCATACATAGCTTATTCACAGCTCAACTTGCTGTAAAATTTAGATCTTGAGAACATGGTCCTTTTTTGTATGAGTTTTCAAATTTTAGGGTAAACTTGGCGAAAAACGAGTTTTTGCCATTTTTGAAAATTCATTTACAATAAAGGACTATGTTCTAAAGATCGGAATCTTTACAAGTAGGGCTTTGAATAAGCTATGTATGAAAAAATAACCAAAAGTGAGTCTCTTTTCCTATATAGACTTTTAATTTGTTAAAAGTCACATTTTTTATTAATTTTCGAGTATTTTTTTTAACCACATTCTTCACTTATAAGGTAATCAGTTGCAAAGACAAAAGATATAAAGAATATCCTTATTTTATTGTTAGTTTTTATTTTGAATAGATATCTGCAAAATTCCCAGAATTAGAGAGCTTTTCCCAACACATGTTTTCATTCGCGAAGCTGACTTTAAACGGCTGCTACACTAAAAGTATTTTCCAAAAAAAAAAAAAAATATTTTCGGTTTTTTATTCACGAAATGATAAAGAATAACTGGTTAGAAAAATCATTAAAATCAGAAACGTTGAGTGGCAAGGTCTGGATGGTTTCGAACGGATTGACCCATATATTTTTTTCAATAAACTTTTTTTCCTCAACTACAATTAATTTTACTTTTCTAGTAAAAAGTTGGTTAGTAATTTTTTGAAAAATACCTTTAGTCATACATAAAATAAATAAGTATTCTCATTCACCTTTCATCATGATTACCTGTTTTTCTTAAAGCCATTAAATTATGAATTGGGACAACTGTTTTAATCTGGATGTGTTCTTATGTTTTTAGTAAATCGGAGAAAAAAAAAAATCTATAAATCTGCTTAAAATGTTTTTGTTTTTCTCAAAATCATATATATTCATCTAATCTCAGCAGATGTGTCATGACTAGAATCTTAAAAACATGAATAAGAACAAGAGGCAAACATCCATATGCTATTTTTCATTGAACAATTTAACGTAATATTATCCAGAATGACTGGAGAACTAAGACTCTTGGTTGGCAAAATAGTTGAGGGTTGTTAGAAATGTCATATGTCCAAATCAAACCAAAGAGACTTCTGTAAAATGAATTACATGTATTCATATGTTTAAGATATGAATTACATACATTCAATCTTCTATTACTGTTTAACCTGCCCGAAATGAATGTTTCTCCATGTCCACTTTAACGACAAGAGCGGGCGTATGCGCCCGCTGGCTTAGTCCTCCCCTGGCCTGCTCCCTGGTTATGTGGAAGGCGAGAGGGACCACAGCGGACGTATACACCAGTGATGGGCAAATACTCAAAACATTTGAGTACTAATTACTGTAATCAAATGATGCTCGCTGCTGATTACAAAATCTACTCAGCTTTCCTCCTGATTACTTTCTATTTTCCTCTGTAATCAAAATTTTCGTACTTTGAGTACTTGATTACATTTTTATATCAGGTGGCCAAAATAGAGAATATTACATACATCTATTAATTTAATTCATATTAATAATTTCTTTAAGCCATCTTTTTTTTTCATATTGTCGATTATTTTAAACTTTTCGTAAAAAATTGATTAGGGTAAATTATTATTATTAAGATGGTGGGTTTATATATTAATGTAAACTCTTCAGATAAAATCGTATAAAAAAATATAGGGGCCTATTATTATGTTTTTTTACACTTGGAATTTCATTTTAACTTTTTCGTATTTACTGGATATTAGGCTCAGTAGCTGGTTTACCAATGGTTCGTTACCGATTATACTATTAATTTTAATCGCGCTCGCTCAAGAATAGGTTTATTTTAACTTTTTCGTTTTTATTCGATACCAGGCTCGGTAGCTGGGTTCCCAAAGGTTCGTTACCGATTATACTATTAATTATAATCGCGCCTGCTCAAGAATAGATGTATGTAATATAATCTATTCTGGCCACCTGATATAAAAAAGTAATCAAGTACTCAAGTAATCAGGTACTCAAAAGTACGAACATTTTGATTACAGAGGAACATAGAAAGTAATCAGGAGGAATGCTGAGTAGATTTTGTAATCAGCAGCGAGCATCATTTGATTACAGTAATCAGTACTCAAATGTTTTGAGTTTTTGCCCATCACTGGTATACGCCCGCTCCCCTGCTATCCTACCAGCCTCCAAGCGGGCGTATACTTCCGCTACACAATCGGCTTTTCTCATCCATAAACGTTGGCTTAAGAACCAGACGCCCGCTAGATAATTAAAGAACCAGACCGACCGCGTTGGGTCCTAGAAACACCGAATATTTTCTATAATCGAATATTTCTATTCGGTTTCTATGAACACCGATAAGGACAAATAGTAGTGTGCTATGAAATAAAATGATGGGGGATATATGAAATAGCAATTATATAATGAAAAAAATAAGCCTTGAAAATGGGGAAACAGCCCCGAAACGTCGACAAATATGAAAAGCTTATGAAATAAAGTGAGAAATGGAAGTCAAAGTGTACTCTTTTAAGTGTTTATATTAAGAAAATCTTCCGAAAAAATCAAAAAATAAAAGAAACATTACAATATGTAACAACTTTTTCAATTTATTTTTTGTACATTTTGCTTCATGAAATTTTAAATAGCCCCCCTTACAGTATTTTTTAACTTTATTAAAGAGCCCTAGTTCTTTATCAAATATATGCGACCGAAGAGATCGTCGACTTACTGAAGGTGAAGGAGCGCAGTCACTCAGAGGATTTTTTTCGAGAAGTGATTTTACAACCTCGACTTTAACATTTGTCATGGACATTTTCCTCGCCTAAAGCATATATAATTAGGGCATTTAGTAGAGAGGCTCCAAAAATAAGATCAATTGCAATTTTGTGATACCACTTAAGCGTTCGCCGTAAGCTTGTGGAATAGGACGACATTTGGTCTGACGTATCGATTGACGATTTTCAACTATTATAATCGACAATCATCCTTTGTTTTGTAATGGTTAGTCTCAACTTCAGTCATTTCATCCGTGCGTTTAGAAGAGAGAATAAGGACACCTCTTTTATCCTTCAGAGAGCATACACCCCTCTAGTAACTTCCTCGTAGGACCGCAGCCCGCTTCCTTTATTTATCAATTTTTTAAACTAAAAGTAATTTTTTTCACAATTTTTTCAAATACGATGCGGTTTTTGGGTCAAATAAAAAACAAATAGCTGATAATAATGTTTTGGGCCATTGAACCAAAATAGCCAGTTTTGGTCGGTCCCGGTTGGAACCGCTGCAGCGGACTCATACGCCCGCTATGGTCCACACGACGAAGTGCTCCTTACAGGTGTGGTCGTTAAAGTGCTAGAAAGCCAAAAGTAATTTACTGAAAATGGATTATAAATTATATTATAATGGTTTGCTTTACCTGGGATTTAGAAGTCCTGTACCGTCAGTATTGACTGTCCCATTCTGACACAGGTAATAAGGAACACAAACGCACGTCTCACCATCGTCGTCCACCGCTTCCTTGTTCTTGGGAATTTCCGTGGTAACAGGAGGTTTTACTGTAGTTTTTGTGTCTCCTTCGCCGAATACCTTCTTTATGAGATCGTCGGTATCATCCGATACGACTGCATTTATCAAGAAGGCTAGCAAGAAAGTTCTTAGAATCATTACCTGAAAATTGAAGAGAATAATCAAAAATAATTATCTAGTATTTTCCATTCAATTTGAAAAAGTTTGAAGTCTTAACATCATATTCAACTCATCTCAAGTAGAATATTTTGATGAGATTAAAAGAACTATTAAACTATTTTCAATAATACGATTAACAATTACTTCCAACTAGCCCATCCTTTTTGTAAATTTTTTTTTTTTTTTTTTTTTCTACACGAATGGCCAACCGCAAATATATCACAAAATTATTACAAATTCCTCTCACATACACACGGTCTAAATCCGTAAAATATCTTGGCTTAACCCAGGACATATTTTTAACATTCATCGAACACATTGATTCAGCAAAACAGATTAGCTGAAAAATGTTTCTATATTTTAATAAAATCTCTAAACTCACATTAAAAAAAAAAAAAAAATCATGTTGTATAAATCAGTTATACGATCACAACTTGCTCATGGTTCACCCCTGTGGAGTTCCACTCGTCTAACAAAATATAAAAAGCCCGAGAAAATCCAATGTCCATTGATGAGAATAATTAACAATTACGCTCGTGGGTCACCCATAGCGTAGTTGCTAGCACAACAGCTTTCTATGCCAAAGGTCGCGGGTTCAAACCTGCGGGTGGCCCTAGGATTTTTTAATGGGAGTGAAAAATCCTTAGTTATGCCGTCCTTCGGAGGGGACGTTAAAAGGTGGTCCCGAGCCTGTGCGATGTCAGATACTCGCTAAAGATCCCTATCCTAATAAAACCAGGATAGGCAAAATTTAGGACTCCCACTGTAGCATCGTCCGATCAGCAATAGTAGCATAAAGTGACGTTAAACGAATAAACAATAAACAACAACAACAATTACGCTCGTTACACAAAAATATACACAATGACTGTAGACTTGAAACATATTTTAGATGCCTGAGATGAATTTTTCCGCTATCTTAAATTGTATTGTAGATACCTATGTGTTGACATTTGAACTTATTGTTAGTTTATTTTCAAAATTAACGTAGTAAATGTGCATTTTCTTCTTTTATTTCAGCCGTGGAGGTTTAGAGACCCTCCTTAGGCACACGCTGCCTCTATAAAGTGGGTAGCCTTTTTTAATGAACTTCAAGCATAGGGAATAAATAAAATGGCTAATAATTTCCTAAATATTGATTTAGGTTTTTCTACATAAAAATTGACTTAGTTTAAATGAGTTAAACCTCAATCATTTATTCCTCACGTCTAATAATTGAACGTAACTCATGATTTATTGCAAATAAATAAATGCAATTTTTTCATGAATTATGATTTGTTTCTTAAAAACAAAACAAAAAAAAAAAAAAAAAACCTTGTTACATAGCAAGCAGTTATCACAAACAAGTAAAAGGGTAACTCTCCTCATGTTTACTTAAGCATACACTCATTTATTGAGCTGTGTCACATGAATGTCCGTTTTCAAGGTAAAGGATTTTTATTAAAAATACGATATGAAAACAAGATAATTTTATTCGAAGTATTTACCTTCTTTTTCTACACATATTTCCCAACGTGACACCAACTTTTTTATCCCCGAACTGAAAACTCTGAGCATTGAAGTGAAACAAAATCTGAAAACGCACTTTTCACGTGATCATCATTTTCAAAAAGTTTTCCTTTGACGAAGTTGTCTAAATTCCTGAACAGTGGTGGTAATCTGTTGGAGACAAGTCGGGAGAATGTGGTGGGTGCGGAAGAACTTCGTAGCCCAGTTTTTTCAATTTTTGCAAGGTATGTTTTGAAACAGGCCGCTCAGTGAGATCATGAGGTATCCATGTATCGAGCTTTTTTACTTTCCCAATACACTTTAAATGTCTGGAAACGGTAGATGCACTTGCATTTAGTTGTGCTGAGAGTCCTTTAACTGTTAGGTAGGGGTTTTCTTCTACTGTATGTTTGAGGACATCGTTGTCTGATACGGACGGAGGTCTTCTTCGGGGCAAATTTTCCAAGTCGGTATCCCCAGCTGAAAACTTAGCAAACCGACGGCGAATGGTCCGTTCATTAACACTCCCTTCCTCAAACGCCTTGCAAATATTTGTAGCGGCCTCAGCTGCTGAATGGCCGAGTTTAAACTCGTACAAAAATATTACTCGAAAATCGCGTGTTTCCACGTTCATATTTGGAGGTATACTAAAAAGTGGCTAATTGATTGGGAAGCTAATTTTTATAATTCAAAGGTAGAGGATTAGTAACTGTTTACTATAAATATGTAAACATTCGGAATAAAACAACAGAAACCTGCGAAATCCTTTATGTATTTCAGAAACTATAAAAACGGACATGTCATGTGAAACAACCCAATATTTCAAAGTATCGTACTGAAAAAGTATTTTTTCCAACGCCTTTCAGCATATAAATTAATATGCTGATGGTTTTTCTGTATGTATGAACTCTAATGGCTATTAATTCTTTAATCCAACGTCTTGCCTACCCACGCATTCTAACGCCTAAGAATAATATAGCTTCAATGCTGAAAAGTATAAGCAGTACCTTTTTCTTCCCCTCTCACTCATCGGATCATTAATCACTTAGCTGCACATACATTTGCTCCTTATACCAGTTAAGACAACACAGTCACATAATTCTGCATATCATTCTTTCTCTATTACTTTGTAAATATGTAATGCAGAAAAATGGTATGCGCCTAAGGAACATAATAAAACTCATCCATTGAATGGAGTTGGTAGATCATCTATAATCTATATTTTTAAATATAGTCTGCGCATCATGTTTCCAAGGAAAAACGTGCATTTTTTTTTAAAGTTTTGTTTGGAGATAGTGCAGAACCAAGATAACATTTAATCTAATCGAATGTTTTTAGGGCAGTGTCAATGCCATGATCTCTTTACTGTAAGGATTCTCTTTACTGTATCTAGTATTTTGTTTTTAAATTTGAAAAAAGACTAATGCTAATTATAAAACCCTTAATACTGCTACGCATTGGTTTGTTATTTTAAAATAATATTACCAACCATTCCTCTAAAAACAGTATTATATCACCTCGACCTTATTAGAACCACTAAAAAAGAAGAAGGCATACTTGAGAAATTCAAGTCCTTGGCTCGTGAAACAAAGGCTGAACGCTATCCGGTCCTCCTTGGATCCATGTGTGTACTGATGGTTCTGCCCAACAAGCAAAATACAATGGAGGATAAGGCTCTCACTCGCATCTCTTTAGCATATCATAACAGGTATGGAAATGGACCACCAATTTCGACAACGAAATTCTCGTAACTCTATTGGTTTTCAAGATGCCAAGGGCTTTGCTCTGTAAATTGGTTCTCAGATGGTTAGCATCGCAGTCTTGTCAATTACTTGTTCTGAGTTCGTTGGAGCTGTCATCCCATTATTGAGTGGTTGCTTCTTCGGAGAAGAGCACTAATATTTCAATATGTCACTGTTGTCTCCATGATAATTCAATGACAAATAAACTCACAAAGAGTGGTTCAACATTGAAGCAGTCAGAAAACCGGTTTTTCTATATTGTTGGGAAAAAGGTATAGATTAATAAGATAAACCATACTGTGTTACGTGAGTCCATTAAGATTCATTGTTAACAAACAATGAGGCATTGTGGTTGTTGAAGAGCGAGTGCCAGTGGAGGAAATTCCACGGGTCCTTTCTTTTCTTCAAAACGTTATTTAGCCAGGTTAGGGCTCTTCTATCTATTCACATCTTGACGATTTTGACTGTCATCCCATACCGAGAGAATACACCTCAAGCTATCATCAATCCAAGTTTTGAGTAATTTAACTCTAACAGTGCCATAGCTATGAAATATGCGATAATGAAAAGTCAGAACCATCTTTTATTGAGTCATAAAAAAGATAAAGTAGCTAAATTTATTTAATAAAGTTTTTGAAAACAAAAGAAAAAATATATTGAATAATTTTGGACCTATATTAATGTTTTAAGTATAGAAGTTTGTTACACAATGTTGAAAATGAAACAGTAGACTTAGCAAACCAACTTCACTTACTTAAAATTTTCCAGAATTGATGTTCTTGAGGACCTACTTCTTACTTTTTGCTCAGAGTTATTTAAATTTAGTGTTGTAAAAATTCCTTTTAAGGTAAGAAATTAAGATTTCATTGATACAATGTTCTGATATTTAAGGAAAGAAAATTTTCTCAAATCTTCAAGAAGAGTCCTAAGAAATTGAGACGTTGATTTCCAAAAGGCACTATATCCATTCTAGGAAATTTTACAGGGGGCGCGAAAATCACTATTTATTATATTATTAAATTAGCTAATTTGATTCTGTTAGCATTAAAATCTAGAATTGTTTTTTTAATATATTAATAACATCATATTAAAGTTATGAAATGAGATGTTTTGGTGTAATTTGGAACGAAAATAAATGTGTAATTAGTTCCTTTAGAAAATAATTATATTTATAAATTTCGTGGATAAAGGACTTAGGTGTACATTAGATAAAATCAAATAGGATATTTAGATACATTTAAGTGATGAGAATACAAATATGTAAAAAAATCAATTTTGTAAAAAATGTCCTTTAGTACCTTTTGGAAATCAACGTCTCACTTGTGTACAGTATATTTTCATGTAAGTAATTATATATTAAGATTGTTGGGCTACGGTAGCTAGAAATAGATACTTTTTCAGTACGGTACTTTGAAATATTGGGTTGTTTCACATGAAATGTCCGTTTTTATAGTTTCTGAAATACATAAAGGATTTTGCAGGTCTCTGTTGTTTTCTTCCGAATGTTTACATATTTAAAGTAAACAGTCACTAATCCTCTACCTTTGTATTATATAACGTTAAATTGATATGATTGTATTATTGTGAGAATAAGTAAAAAGATTTTTACAAGATAAATGTTCTTATTTTAATTTTATTAATAAATATATACTCTTCGTGTTTATAATTATAATGTTAAATAATAAAATAAATAAAATAAATCAAACCGTTTTTGGCGCACATAAATCAAAACATGTTTGTTAGGATGAAATGTTGTTCGGAAAATGTATTTTATATACTTGTTTTATTCGTTACAGCTTACTTTTTCAAATGTACCTTTGACCTATGAAATCCATTAGTTTAATAAAAAGTTTGACCTGTAAAATTTGAATTGTCATAAAATCCTGTTCATACTTTATTTAATTATCAAACACTACTAAATAAAGGAAAATTCCGTTTAAATGAGAAATAAAATAAAATAATTTTAAATATTCTTGTTATTTTGTTTACGATAAATATGTATTACACTGTTTACAAAAAATATTTTTGAAATATGGTATGAAAAACAAATTAAAGAATCTTCTTAATGTCTTAATTTTGTCATATTCAGTTGTCAATGTTCAAAGATGGGTATATATTAGTTAATTAAAGTAAAATATCATAAGTTAATTTCTTTAAGTAATTTAATTTCAATATTGAGATAATAAGGATGTTATTATCGGAAGAGAATAGTGTTATTTTGTTGTTTACACTGACTTTAGGTGAATACATACGTAAAATAAAATATTGATATTTTTTATAAACACATATAAATAAATAAGAGGGATTTGTTTATTTTTAATTTCGTAGCTCATAATATTATGCTTTGTAGCAGTTATTATAAATATGTATGTTCTTAAATTCCTTTTGATTTTTAAAATTATTATTTGACAATTATGATAAATAGCAGATCGGTCGTTACACATTTTTTTTTTTTTAGATACAGTTCGTATTATAATTTAAAAGGAACCGAAAGTAGATGTATAGATTAGTTGCTTATATCGATGTAAATATAAATTGTAGATGTAAATCGACTTACGTACAGTGAAATAAGATAACTATTGAATACGATAACTGGGAACACTGGCGACTGAGCTGTGGAGAATACTCAAATCCTTTCGTCATCCCGTCACCTTTGCACTCCATAATCAGAAGAATTGTCTTTAAAAGATATCTTTGTTTTGGTTAGATTATTTTCTTAGACACTCCTATAATTAATTGAGTACATCAGGACGGAAAATGCAGTGGAATCATCAACAATTATTTCAGTATAAAAAAAAAAAAAAAATGAAATCAGAGATAAAAACTTAGAGCGGACTCTAATTGTAAAATATCTTGATTGTGTTAACCTGGTCAAGGAAATAAAAAAAAGATCGGAAAGCAAGCCGATACATTGCTCTAAAAAAATGCCAAACTTGATATATTTTAACAAATCATATAAGTAGAGACAGGATTTTCGTGCAGTAAAAATCTCGAAATGAGCGAAATAGTGTAGGAAAACCCCAAAATATAAAATTAAATGTACATATTCCTCAAACATACAATGCTAATGCGTATAAATAAATATGTGGATATAATTAGTTGACCGTTGAGAATTACTAAAATGAATTAGTCCGGGTGGCGGTCGGTGAATGAAACAATTGAGTAGTTTCAACAATTTATTTTTTGCCAACTTTTCGAACCCCATTGTGGGTCATCATCAGGGCGTATTGTGGACGAATGGTAACTCGACACAATTTTCACAGTTAGGTACAATTGTACCTAGTTTCCATTCGTCCACAATACGCCTGGCCTGATGATGACCCACAATGGGGATCGAAACGTTGGCAAAAAATAAATTGTTGAAACTACTCAATTGTTTCATTCACTGACCGCCGCCCGGACTGATTCTTTTTAGTAATAAATAAATATGGTTTTACAGTTTGGTTTAAACCACAGCCGATATATTTAAATTAACATGTTTTGTATAGTTACTTTTTGGCGGGGGTAAAAGCTTTGATTTCGTAACCATGGTGACGTTATCGACATGCTATAGAATGGCGCATGCGCGGTGGTCTGTGTATGCCTGTCCACTAGAGGAAGGATATCGATATTAATTTGTAGAAACGTTATCACTACCGGTGTAATATCGGCACAAAACTATCGATATTTATAATATTGATATTTCTGTATTTAATTCAATTAAAATCAGTTGCTAATGAAATAAGTAAAGACATGATAGATAAACAATGGCTTAGAAGTTACCTCTTGCTGTATATAAGGACAATATACAAATAAATATCTTAATTCTCTTGACACTAAAATATTAATATTTGTAAATATTATTAAAACGTTACTTTGCATGAAAATATTTAAAAATACAAAACAAAATCATGATGATCTTATTGATAATATTTAAATCTTAGTAAAACAAAATTGAAAAAAATATCTTGATTATACTAGCAAAGAAATAAGACATTTCAAAATTAAATTAATTTTAATTCTAAAGAATTCAATTAAGGACACATAAACAGCAAAATAAAAAAAAAAAAAAAAAAAAATAAAAAAAAAAATATATATATATATATATATATATATATATATATTTTTTTTTTTTTTATATATATATATATATATATATATATATATATATATATATATATATATATATATACTTTATTTATGATTAAAACATAAGGTTTTTTTTTTTTTTTTTTTTTTTTGCTTCGAAGAGAGACTGAGGTTACCTCTGTGTTGCACATTTATCAGTGTTTTTAGAGTTTTCTTTTCTACCAGCAGTTCCTATGACTGTCAGACATTTTTTCTCTTTTCAACTAATAATTTAATTCTAGATCTAATGATTAAATAAAATTGTAAATATTTATTAGTACATTCCTGTATTTTTATTAGCGAACATTTGGTTCGATCAATGCAATAAAAACAAAAAACGTGCAATTTCATGCAGTATAAAATTGTAATATATTATTCCCTAATACATGAACGGTATAGCTGTCCGGGTTTGAAACAGATACAAACAAGTAAATAAAACGTGCAAAATCATGGAAATCCGGTTTCTATATAAAGTTAATAATATTCTGACGGAAAATTAATCCTTTTTGATGAAGAAGTTGGTAGGAGGTGCTTTCATAAAAAAATCTCTCTAATAAGAAAAATGTATTATATCTGTTTATATGTACATTATAAGCCTTTATCAGGGCTGAGAAAAAATATGTTACCTACCAATATAAAATAACAATAAGTTAAAAGTATAATAATAAGATAAAAATAATAAAAATGGAAACAAACAGTATACAAGATGAAACATTTTTTTTTTTTTTTCAGTGGCGTGACAGGCCATGCAGGGCCTTGCGGAGGGCCTCCCAGGAGATTACACTCGCGTTTCTTGATGCAATTTGTAGTGTAGGGTCATTACTCCTTGCACCTAATTTTGTGAGGGGCCACCATTTGGCTGATGGTGGTCCCCATTTAATTACATGGGACTGGGATTCTAACTCACAAACTGTAGCATGAGAGACTAGCACACTAACCACTCAGCCACGGGCTCCCCTCTATGAAACATATTTAACATTGAAAAATTTATTCTCCTACAAGTTATTCGATTAGAGAAAAATTTTGATTGAGGAATTATGTGAACGAAATAAAAACTTCATTTACTTATTTATTAATGTCGATAGATATTTAATTTTATATACATTTTCAAGAATTAATATTAAATACTTATAAAACTTATTATAAATCATATTATTTTACAATTTTTAAAAGATACTTTTGAGTATTTACATAAATGACAATAGTTTTAAAATATCGTCTTGATATTATGGCATGTTTAATAAATATATTTATTTTTTCAAGGACCATTTGCTATTTTGAACAAAATAGTCTGAAAACAATAAAATACTGCATAGTCGACAAATCTTTTTTTAAAACATTAATTTACATAATTCACTAAATATAACAATAAAATAATTTAACTTTTTAAAATAATATATTTACAAGTAATTTGACCTTTGACATAATTTTTTTAATTTTATTAGTCACAAACATTAAATAGAATGTGATGACATTTAAAGTTAATCTGGATGAATAAAAATGAAAGCTCTGTAGTTGACTGTGTCTTCCACTCACAGTTCTTTTCTAAAAAAACAAAAACATTTATTAAAATAAATACAAACATTAGACATTTAATCATAAAAAAGTTTATAAGAAATAGAATAAAAACTTTTGTTTGAAAATTTGGAGCATTACACTATTATTACAAAACATATAGTTAACTAAGTGTGTACCTTTTTCTTTATTATTGCAGAGGGAAACCAATATCTGCCATGACCTTATCTATCCAGGGACGAGCATATGCTACTCCAGCGTATACTCCTGGAGTTTCATCTCCACAACCAATTCCCCAAGCTACTAAACCAGTCACTTCGTATGTTCCTGGTCTGCCTTCGATAGGGCAAACTAGAGGACTTCCTCCATCTCCCTGTAAATAGAAAAAACATGATATGAAAATTGATTATAGTCTCATTTATAATTATTATGCAATTAGTAATTTTAATATAATGTAACTTATGTTTAATTGAAGAAAAATTAGCTTGTATGCTAGCAGTTAGTTGACAAAACAATACTGATTCACATCATTGAATAATGGGCCATCATTACCAAGCAAATTTCAAGTCATCGAGGTGTCATGTTTGAGGAAAAAACTAGATGCGAAAAAAATAAGAATAGCATGTCAAAGATCAAATTTGATGTAATATCATCTGATTTTTTTTGAGAATCTTAGGCTCAGGTGGTTTGTATATGTCTCTAAACTGACTAAGGAAATTATAGTAAGAATTAGTTATGAGTTGGAAAAAGAAGAAAGGAGACCTAGGGAAGAAGGAGTGAACAAGAACAGCAAGGAGGAAGAAATGTGAAGTGGACAGAGACAAGAGATTGTCCAGAAAAATGGCTTTTGGACGAGGCACTACCAGTGGAATTCTTACCCCATTGTGTGGTATAGAGCATTAGTGAAGAAGAGCAATGACAATTACAAAATTGATTGGTTTATCCAATGGTTAATTATGAGATGCCCTATACAGTTATTTATTTTAAGACTCACAAAACCATAAAGATAAACAGATATGTATCAGCCATAGGTAAAGTTAAGATGACTATTGATTTCAAATGGCTGTCAGGTTCTGTCCTGTACTTATTAGGTATTGAAGAAGAACAATAAGTCAAGAAAGAGCATTAAATTAAAAAAAAATGACTAGATAGCATTGGCAAAGCTACGAATTTCATTGTTTTAAGAGTTGAAAGTCTCTCAAGTTGTAAAAGGGTTGAGATTAATAGTGAAATTGAGGATTCGTTTTATAAAGTCTCCATCTTGATGATTTTTATGAGCTAAATAGATGATAACAGTTGAGGTATCTATAAAAGAAGTTTCTAGAGAGGTACAGAATAAAAATGGACTATAGATATTCTTACATAATTAACCATAATAGAAGCATAGACAAAAAATTTAAAAGGATTTTGTTTCTGAAATTACCTTGCAAGTATCTTTTCCGACTATTCCTCCAGCACAAACAAAACTTTCATGAAGCCTGAAGTATTGACCGAGCCTGGTATTGCGGAGGAGCTTGATACAGTGGTCCTTAGGTACTATTGGCAGATCAATCTTCTTGAGAATCACCTGATATTTGCCCTTCTGACCTACATCATAAACATCATCTTAGAATCAATAGAATAGTGAGGTTTCACATATTAATGTTGATAGAATACTCTAGATGACTTTAAAATTTAATTTGAGAGTAAAATAAAATAAATTAGTTACCAAATTTATCTTTTCCCCATCCACTGGCGTAACACTCCCTGCTAAGTGGCACAACGCCTGGATTAGGTAGACAGACTGTGTCTACATTTTCAGCAAACTCGAATGGTTTATCAACCACTAATAAAGCAAAGTCATTCCATAAATTTCCTTCCTGGAATCCAGGATGGACAATGGTTCGAATAACTTTCCTGTTCTGGTGTGGGAAAATTTCATTTGTTCTCTGAGTATCCCATTCCCCTGCTCGGACAAATATCTCACTTTCTTCATTTTTTCTGAAAGAAAAATAGTTACGTTATAAATTGTATAATAAGTTAAGTATGATTATCCTTTTACTTTTAAAATTGAGATCTTACTTGATAACACAATGAGCTGCTGTTAAAACTACATTTTCGTGGATAAGTGCTCCTCCACATTGGTAGACCATGAGCTCTGTGCCATCGTCTAATTTACTTTGTCTCAGCAGCGCAACCTAATTTGAAAATTTTAGTACAATATTAATGTTAAGTAGAAAATTTTATTATTATGGTAATGATTTGGAGATGTGTTACATGATTCCTCCAAAAATTCTTTAATACTAAAATTATATTGATGGAAATTAGGAAAGTAGTGGAACCAAGTGATTATAAATTCGTACAACTCCTGAAAATTCCTAGATTTTATCAAAACTATTACTCTTGATACCACGCACACATTACATCAAAACTGTTCTATTACTTATTACTTTTATTCAAACATTGTGGCCTCTTGATTTTGAAGCTAATTTCTTCTAAATTAATTTGTGTGCCATAAATGAGAAAAATTGATCCAAAGAGCTGACTTTTAATCAAAACTACAGCTTCATAGAGAATAAAGACTGATAAAAGGTATTTAAAGCCCTCAGTAAATAATTACCATTATATTATATTATAATATTACCACAATATGGAAAAAAGAATCAAAACACTCAATGACTCACCGAAGAATATTAGGTCAAAGGTAAATTATTAACAACTAAACAAGCAGAAAATAAATAAAAAATTATGTATACCTATAAAAAAATAATTTTAACAAAATATTACCATCCAAGGAAATTCTCCGAACTGTGCTTCATGATCGTTGTCACCTATAATTCTGAAGCCAACCCCATCAGGGTGGCGTTGACCACAACCCTTCCTTTCTTTAGGAGTGGGCTCAATAGGTTTTTCTGTCGGGTCTTTGCAACATTGGTCGATATAATCCTCACAAATACCTTTTATCCTACAAGAAACAGAATAAATCACAATTTTCAATTCATCTTTCTGCATTTAAGAAGAATTTATTTTCAAGAATAACAAAAGATATAATACATAATTTGAAAAGAAAATAATTGATTTCTAATATCATTAGTTTGCATATTATTTATTTTTTTTATTTTTTTCTTACCCTCTGGTTTTATTTTCAAACAAAAATAAAAATACAAATGTAATATGTATAGATGTCACATTTTGTCCTTCTGTTACCCGGAGGTATTCTAAAGAGGATTGCTATATGCGCTGGATGCACTAGTAATCTTTCAAGGGCTTCTTCTATGCCTTTATTTATCCATTGCAAAATGGGAGGGACCATTCTTCAGGGTTTTGGCAATAAATTGAGTTCAGACATAGTCCGAACTCCTTTCCTCGGCGACAACGTCAACGAGAGGTAGTGATCCTTGCCACCTCCCAGGCTTGGATGGTGGGGTGATATCAGAAAATAATGGATTAGCACAGGCCTTCAGCCCATCAAGGCATATTAAACCGTCTTTATAAAATTTCATGTAATGAGGTAATATTCTTATAATGGGTATAAGTGATAATATATAGTTACTAACGATAGACAAAAAGCAATTCAAACCTACCTGATATCTAATATTCCAGTGCCATCAGTTACTATTTTCCCGTTGTTACACTGGTAGTAAGGGACACAAGTGCATTCATCTCCATTTTCATCTACAGCTTCTCTGGGCTTGTTTTTGTTGGTGGTATTTTCTATTTGTTTATTCTCTGGATTTGCAGGATCTTTCCCAAAAACACCTTCAATTAATGTATCCAGGTCTTGTGATATAGCTAGGCCTACTATGGAGGCTAGCATCAAAATCCTCACAATCATTGCCTAAAAATTCCAAATAATTATAAAATCTTAATACAAATTTTTTTTCAGTGATTGACAATACACGAAAAGGACAATTTGACCTTTACAAAGGATATATATTTAAGGATATAATATTTGAAGGACTACTTTATTATTAATTTTTTAACTCCCCATTTTAGTTGATAAGATTATAAACAATGAACATATCCATAAGTATGATTCAAAATAAAAGAGTACCGAATATTTCTGATTCGATTCCATTTTAAAAAAAAATATGAATTGAAATATTTTTAATGGTAACTAAGTTACCCCACTGAATGCACATTTTATTACTGCAACTCTCTCCCCATTCAATAATATAATTTATGTAGAGAAACCTTACTTATCAACGTTAAAAAAAACAAAAAACAACCTTGTATAGTTGTGCTAGAGAAAAATTGGATGACAAAAAGTTAAATGCATTGATTTCATACTGAATAAAGTTGTATTAAATTAATTAAGTGTGATATTTCCTAGCTTAACTGAGTTTTCTTAAAATCAAATTACAATTTAACATAAAAAGTTGACATCCTTTGTTAACTATTCAAAGATAGGCAAAGGTATGGGAAGGGTACTTAAGATATCATCCTATTTTGGATACAACCAGTCATTTCTTCACCAATTTTAAAATATAGTTGAAAATCTTATTTTGTCATGTTTTTGGACTGAAGGGCAGTCAAGATTTCTTATACTGACCACGTTCATAGAATATTTTTGTTTATGTTTATATTTTTTCTAGGGATGACCTTTTTTAGAAGATTTAATTTTTTTAAACACACCTCATCGGATTATCAGGAACAAAGTGGGTAGGAACATGATAAAATAGAGGTTTTGTATGGGAATGAAGTTTATAACCGAAAGAATGAAGTTTATATACTTATTAATGCAAGTTTCAATGGATAATTGAATATTCAAGACTCTTAATTAATGATTTTTTTTAAGCTCAGGATTAGAGTTAGGAATGATGATTAGGTGTTTAACTCTGAGGTGTTAATTATTTGTTAAATTATGTGGTATGAATATTAGTTTAACAATCAAAATATGTTACCCCTTTATAAAATTAAAGTTATTTATCTTGTATACAGATAAAGTAATAATAATTTTTTTTATCGATTATTATTATTATTATTTTTATTTAAATCTTTTTTTATTTTATTTTTTTTATTATAATACGTTACTTATAACTACTACAATTGGAAAACATAAAAATGTTAGCCACTAAGAGATTTTTTTATTTGTTATTATTTTAAGAATTTTTTAAGATTAAAAAGAGGATAATTGAATCCAGGAATTAAATTTGTTTGATGAATTACAATTTGATTCTTTTTAGTTGTACTCTAATTGTTTCTTTTGATTGGGATGCCCATCCAGATCTTGTAGAAAGATTCTCATAAATTATATATTTATGTACTGGTATTTAATGTTTTGATTATTTCTTTTGTAATAAAGTTAATTATAAGTAAATGCAGCCGACTAGAAAAGTGTGAATAGCTGAAACAATAGTGCATGTTACTTCTGCATATACCAAGTTTATGTAACCTACTTTATATGTTGTTAGAATACAAGTTAAGATAGTAAATGAAAAAATAAAACAATTCTGTGGTAATTTACAAAAATATTAGAAATTGCAAGAAGTGATTTATTATTGTTATCACATTAAAACAATTCAATAGTTGCTGTTTTGTTATTTAACTTTCCTTTTGTTTTGATGGTTTATGAATCTACATTTTTCAAAGAAATATTTAGAATAATTCCTGTCTTGTATTTTTGTAAATTAAAGATCAAATGTATCTTTTATTTTTTCACAATGTTTTTGGCCTGAAAACTGGTAAAGACTCTATGTTCATAAGAAGTTAATGTTAATTTTTTTGAATTTATTACTGAACAAGGGACGAATCCACAAAACGTTATAATAAGAACTAATATGACTATGGGTACTATAGTTATTTTATGGAGAAGGTATTGTTTCACTTATTTGTTAATTCGATAAAGTTTCGAGAAATGAAGGACTGAAGAGGTAATCATAGGTTTATCCAAGGTGTTTACATATAGATCCATGTACAAAGTACCTTTTGTAAATCAACATCTCAATTGTCTGTGTATGAATAAAACTTTGATAGTTTATACAGTGTAGCTACTATCATGAATCTCTCAATGTTACATTTTTTTTTGGAAGGATCTACTTTAGAACAGAAGAAATAATTCAGATTTTAAGTTTTAATTGTCTAATTCTGTGAAAATTTAATTGCACATTTCCTGTTATTTTTTATTAGTTACTTGATAGGATGATGGGTGTGTGGGACTTCCTGGTGAAGTTGAATGACTAATGTTCTTTGTTTGAGGGCAATTAATTCGTTCCCGTCGCAAGTTATAGATAGCCTCATTGCTAATATAAAAAATGCATTTGTAGTTCAAAAACTTAGCTAGTAAGCGCTATTTCTCGACCAACAATATTACAGGTAGGTGGTCAGCATTCAGGTTCAGTCGCCAATTTTTTCCGTCCAAGTGGATCTGCTTGTTAGAGGCAGGGTGTGCCCCAGAAGGTTCTGTGTGGTCTCAGTTATATAAGTAATGCCTTGACCAATTATCTGTCACAATCGGACTCGCACTATCTAAACCATAATAAACACCAAGCAAAAACGTAGGTAAATTGAATAGTAAAGTCTCCCTACACTGTTCCCATATTGTCGCGATTCATATGTCTCCAGTCCAAATATGCAGAGAGTCTGTAAAATGCCTGGATAACTTTCTTGATGTGATATTGAGCATTGCGTTAAGAATTTTCTGAAATAAACATGAAAAGATCTGTACATACTTAGTACTTTTAAGGATTTAATAACACATCTGACCATTCGGTATGACTCAAGTGTAATTATCCACGGATTGTTCTTTAATTTATCTTACCTTACAATGATCTCGGCCCCATAAAACCAAAACAAATCTACGTATATTGTTTTTAATATTTCTATTTTCTAATCGACAAAGAAAATATAAATGTACTCATCCTCGGAATAGGAGGTATTATGTTTCAAATATTCTGTTTTAAATGAGAAAAAGCATTTGCCAGAATGCTAAAGTTGTGAACTGCCATCTTCGACTGATCACTGAGTTAAGATCCCGCATCCAACAGAGATCCGAGAAAGATAAAAAATTATATTATTTATTTTTTTGCACAATTTTACTATGTTTTACATTGTTTTGTTTCAAAATGGTGGTCGATGAAAAATTGGTTTCATATATTTCTCATTTTTCAAATACAGTGAGTATCAAAAGTACTCGAAATTCACTATCAACCTGTAATTTTCATCCTTTTAACTTATTTTTTCTGTTTTCAAAGAGTTGTTACCCAATTTATAATGTAATAAGAAGGGTATATAATAGCTAAAACGTAAAAGCAAGACAAAAATCATTCGATTTTCAACGTTTTAATAGTTTATTTACGAAAAAATTAATTAATAGAAGTGTCAAAAGTATTCGGAACGGGGGTCACCCATAGCGTAGTTGCTAGCATAACAGCTTTCTATGCCAAAGGTCGCGGGTTCAAACCTGCGGGTGGCCCTAGGATTTTTTAATGGGAGTAAAAAATCTTTAGTTATGCCGTCCTTCGGAGAGGACGTTAAAAGGTGGTCCCGAGCTTGTGCGATGTCAGGTACTCGTTAAGGATCCCTATCCTAATAAAACCTGGGTAGGCAAAATTTAGGACTCCCACTGTAGCATCGTCCGATTAGCCATAGTAGCATAAAGTGACGTTAAACGAATAAACAAACAAAGTATTCGGAACTAACACATTAATCATATATAAACATCCAGTCGGCAAACATTTTTTAAAATTTTATGTTTGAGCCTATTAGGAATTGATCTAACTAATTAATTAATTGTTAGTTGTGAAATAGTGTCCCACTCAGTCACTTATTCTTCCTTGAGGAAATTTTCATTTTGAACATCGTATTTCCTGATTTTACTTTTTAGTGGGACTCAAAAATCGTTAATTCAATTTAAATGAAATAAGGGAAGAGGGATTTCGATAAATTTTAGAAAATTGTGCTGCAACCAAATCTGAATTGATAACGAATATATGTCCTGACTTAGTCGCGCTTATGTCGAAAACTGGATTTATCCTTCATTTTTCTTCTACTTTTGAATATTTCTTTTCATACTGAAAAGAATCTATCAATAATTCTGTCCAGGAATCCAAGCTTGTTAACATTTTTCGAAGAACCACCGCCTTAACCATCACTGACTGCTCAAGGTGTTTTACTATGACATAACAAATCCTTCATTAGGTTACCTCCAAATGATTAATGGAACTCATATGTAAAACGATATTTTAAAAAAGTTTTGTTTATTTGTTTATTTATTCAACGTCACTTTATGCTGCTATGGCTAATCGGACGATGCTACAGTGGGTGTCCTAAATTTTGCCTATCCAGGTTTTATTAGGATAGGGATCTTTAACGAGTACCTGACATCGCACAGGCTCGGGACCACCTTTTAACGTCCCCTCCGAAGGACGGCATAGGTATTTTAAAAAATAAGGGTTTAAACGTTCACCTAATTTTCTCTGAACTTTTTGAACCTCAGTTTTTCATTTTAAACAGTTCATATTTTTTTGACGGACTTTTTGCTTTCATACTTTATAGTTATATCCTACACACTATACTCAACCATCCACATATTGAGTATAGTGTGTAGGATATAACTATAAAGTATGAAAGCAAAAAGTCCGTCAAAGAAATAAAGAAAAAAATAGAGAAACGACAAAAAATAAAGAAAGAAAGAAAAAAAAAATATAAAAATAATAAATAAATAAAGAAAAAATTGGAATAAATTCACTAATTCAGAATGTGTCAACAAAAGAATAATAAGAAAAATAAATAAATAAACAATAAAAAAAAAAAAAAAAAAAAAATAGAAGGAAAAATAAATAAATAAAAAGAAGAAAAAAGAGTAAAACAAATCTGTTACTACATATTTATTCGGTGCTAATAACCAAGAGGTTGAGCACCTACTCCAATACCCTAACCCTAACCATCCACATATTCTCATAATTTTGTTTTTATTTTTTTAGATTTCAATCATTCCTCTTTAAAAAAAATTTCGATGTCGCTGTTCGATCGATATGTTTTTACTTTAACGCATTATTAAAAAAAAAAAAAAAAGTTTCTTTCTATAGTTGGGTATCAATTAATTGATGAAGAAGAATTGTTTATAACATAAAATTATTTCGAAGATTAATGAGAATAAGAATATTTAAGACCATTAAACAACAGGATATTACGGTTTCCGAATACTTTTTACACAGCATGATCTTGTAATTTTACATTATTAATCGAATATTTTTAAACACAATATACTATTCGGTTATGTGGTTAGTATTAGTATGATTTTGCTTTATGGGAGTCTCTTTTAAGGATTTATTGGTTAAAAAGAATTATATAAATTAATAGTTACGAAAAATACTAATTGAACGAAAATAAATACGAATTCTGAATACTTTTTACCCTTACTGTATTCATGATAATAAAGGAAAAATATCAATTTATTTGTAATAAGTTTATGTATGTTAATAACTGTAATGATGTATGTACTGTATGTATGTACTGTATGTATGTTAATGTATGTACTGTATGTATGTTAATGTATGTACTGTAATAATTCTCAGGGTTTTAGCTTTCAGGATTAGTTTATTGTTTATTTATTTCACGTCACTTTGTGCTACAGCGAGAGTCCTAAATTTTATCTTTCCAGGTTTTATTACGATAGGGATCTTTAACGAGTACCTGACATCGCACAGGGCCACTTTTTAACGTCCCCTCCGAAGGACGGCATAACTAAGGATTTTGTACTCTCATTAAAAAAATCATAGGGCCACCTGCGGGTTTGAACCTGTGACCTTAGGCATAAAAGGCTGTTATGTTAGCAATTTGCTATAGGTGAAGCCAAGGAGGAATCTTTTTCTTATTTATTTAATTTTTTTTTTTTTAAATAAATGTAGTTATCCGAAAAATGATGCAGTATTTTACGTTTTTTTTTTTGTTTTTTTTTAATTCCCTCTATATAAAAAACTGATTACGTTTACTGGATTATTCGTTAGTTTCATTCGAAAGTCACACACCTATTAATCCTCTTCCAAACGAATTTGTTTGTTTACCTCTGTAGCATTTCGCTGGTTATAAATAATGCTGTATAAGATCTCAATGCGTTATACAGTATTATTTCTTTTTACCAGTTAAAACTCGAACGAAACGGATCCCAGACTGCTAGAAATATCAAGCAAGTCAAAAACTACCCTTTCCTTTCCAGAATTGTTACTGGTGATGAAAAGTGGATACGTTTAAGATGTTGGACCTGAAAACAGTAGATGTTGGACAGTGGCTCGCTAAAGTAGAAGCAGCACGACATTTTCAGGTCCAACAACTCATCAAAAAAAGGTTATGGTTACTGTTTGGTGGTCTTCATTTGGGATGATACACTGCAGCTTCGAACCTCTTGTACAAACTCTAGCCGAAGGACGGCATAACTAAGGATTTTTTTACCGTCATTAAAAAATTCTAGAACCACCAGTAGGTTTGAACCCGTGACCTTTGGCATAGGAGGCTGTTATGTTAGCCACCCTGCTACAGGTGATCCCGCTTTTAGAATTAGTCAAAGCCATGACAATAATCTTCAAAATAAAGATGTAATTTATAAATGGTACTTATATTGTTATGATATTAATGTCCTGTTAGTTATTTATATAAGCAAGATTTTAGATACCTGATAAACTCTACAAAGCCCAGCATATGACTGAAACAACCAATGTGCTAATTTATTTATTTTTTTAAATTATTGCTGTACAATATCGAAAGTTTCATAAACTATGTGCATTTAATCTTGTTTAAGATTCGTAGAATCGCTAGAATATTTCCAAGCCCGACGAGGATATCGCTTTTCTTCCTCATTCCTTTTTCCTTTCTAAGGTTTGATTTTTTTTTTTTTAAATGATGTCAGCCTGATGAATAATGTTATTTCCTAATGAAAATATTGTTCATAAAAATTATGTTAGATATAATACTAAACTATGTTTAAAAAAGTTAAAAATAGAGAGAACAAAAAGTTTAACGCAAAACGAATTTAATGTATAATAATTTTGCTGCTCGACATTTCTGATTTTCTGACTATTTTTTTTCCGATTTTTTGACTAGTTATTTTATATCTTTTCGTGAATATAAAACCATAAATACTAAAAATTTCTGTACAATAAATTGGACTTGGAGTGTTGCGACCATTTTAAGTTAGCTACACGGGCAAAAAAATTTGATGAGAAAAAATTTCTAATTCCTGTAATTTTTTAGATATCAAATCAAAACAAAAATTAACAATAACATAAGTACAAGCGTTCTATTTTTTGTTCCTACGACTCATTACCTAAATACTGAAGAAAGTTGTTTGACAAACTCTCGAAAATTAATAAAAACTAGACTTTTAGCGAGATTAAAGTATATAAGAAAACAGACTCACTTATAATTATTTTTTCTTATATAGCTTAGTCCTAGTCCTACTTAATGTGAAAATGTCGATCTTGAGAACATAGTCTTTTTTCGTATATGAAATTTTCAAAATTGGCAAAAATTTATTTTTCGCGATGTTTACAAAAGGGACTGTGGTGAAAGATAATGAAACTAATACGGATTACCTATCTATACGATGTGTTTAAGTGATACAAATTTGGTATTTGCTAAGCTAGTTCCGGATTTATGAAATTCTCGCAACTGTTAAAATAACTTTTCTTTGAAAAATATTAACTCCGGTAATTTTGAATATTTAAGAAAAAAATGAAAATAGTAGAATATCTCAAAAAGGACTGATTGAAAAACGATGGAACTCATAAAGGTTGTGCCTCTATACAATAACTACGATATAATACAATTTGGCTTGAGAGCCGTTTTGTTTTTTAAATAAAATAAATCATAAATATTAAATACTACTTGTCTACTATTTACCTTCTTTTTCTACACATATTTCCCAACGTGACACCAACTTTTTTATCCCCGAACTGAAAACTCTGAGCATTGAAGTGAAACAAAATCTGAAAACGCACTTTTCACGTGATCATCATTTTCAAAAAGTTTTCCTTTGACGAAGTTGTCTAAATTCTTGAACAGGTGTTTGGAGACAAGTCGGGAGAATGTTGTGGGTGCGGAAGAACTTCGTAGCCCAGTTCTTTCAATTTTTGCACGGTATGTTTTGAAACATGGGATCTTGCTGCCGCTCAGTGAGATCATGAGGTACCCATGTATCGAGCTTTTTTACTTTCCCAATACACTTTAAATGTCAGGAAACGGTAGATGCACTTGCATTTAGTTGTGCTGAGAGTCCTTTAACTGTTTGGTAGGGGTTTTCTTCTTCTCCATTTGGTTAGAGGATTAGTAACCGTTTACTTTAAATATGTAAACATTCGGAAGAAAACAACAGAGACCTGCAAAATCCTTTATGTACTTCAAGAACTATAAAAACGTAAATTTCATGTGAAACAACCCAATAGTTCAAGTGTTAATAATTTGGTTTATCATATGGTCGGTTGATGATATGAGAGACACTCTGACAAGACAATAATTCCGTTTCCTGACATTTAAAGTGTATTGGGAAAGTAAAAAAGCTCGATACATGGGTACCTCATGATCTCACTGAGCGGCAGCAAGATCCCATGTTTTAAAACATACCGTGCAAAAATTGAAAGAACTGGGCTACGAAGTTCTTCCGCACCCACAACATTCTCCCGACTTGTCTCCAAACACCTGTTCAGGAATTTAGACAGCTTCGTCAAAGGAAAACTTTTTGAAAATGATGATCACGTGAAAAGTGCGTTTTCAGATTTTGTTTCACTTCAATGCTCAGAGTTTTCAGTTCGGGGATAAAAAAGTTGGTGTCACGTTGGGAAATATGTGTAGAAAAAGAAGGTAAATACTTCAAATAAAATTATCTGTTTTCATATCGTATTTTTAATAAAAATCCTTTAGCTTGAAAACGGACATTTCATGTGACACAACCCAATAGTAGAGCCTCAGTCACTAAATTTTATCCTATAGTACTTATCATATAGAGGTATAATCTCTTTGAGTTTTATTATTTTTCACTCAGTCCTTTTTGAGATATTTTACTATAAATATTACTGACCTGGAAAATAATCCTTTTTTGAAAATCTATATCAATTTGTATTATAATTGTAATTTGTTTGAGTGAATAAATGTATTGCTAGGTTCTTTTTAAATAAATTGATCCATTTTCACTCGACATTCCTTTATTTATTTCTCCCCACTTTCGGACTTTGCATTTTCAAGGATTTTTAAATCATTCTTTTATATTACACATATATAAAATACATTTTGACCCGTATTAAAAAATCTATTACAGGCTGACTTAGCCATGTCAGCATGTTATTATCAACTAGCCAGTTCTTTTCATCAACGTTTTCATCAAAATCGTCGTCCCAGAAGACCCACTTAAACTTTATACCATGAATTTTATTCCATTTAATGATTTCCTCCGAAACGGCTCTAACGACTTTGGTCAAATTCGCGAAATTTGTGTAAAATTTAATAGGCTTTAAAATGATGTAGGTTTTTTTCTGATTAAAATAGTATGAAAGGGCTTAAATATCGATCTTATACACAAAGTTGTGAAATTTAATGGTTAGTGATGAAAAACAGATAAAACTAACTGATTTTAGTAGTTAACAATTGTTTATTGTTATATTATTAAATCTAAAATATATGTTTCCAACGAAACTGATTATATTCTTTTAAACCTTTTTGAACACAATTTATTAGTTATTCGACTGATTTTATCAACCGAGGTAAGTGAAAGTCATATATTGATCAGATTTTTACTTTCACTTACTATATATAGTAAGGGAAAGTATTGCGATCGTGAAAATTTTGGAATTCCAGTTTTCAACGGAAATACACATTTTAGGGTCCCCTGAGTCCAAATAACCAAGTCCCGCAAAAAGGTCTGTGTGTGCTAAATTCCGGGCGGAAACGGTAAGTCCTATGAAACTAAAATTTCATATTTAAGACAAATATACGCCCGAGATGTTACAAAACATTTTTCATCAAAATGAGCAAACCAGAAGAGGCACTTTATACCATGCATTTTGCACATTTTTTCGATTTTCTCAAAAACGGTCCCGACGATTTTGATTAAACTCGCTTTATCGATGTTAAATTAAATAGGCTTAAACGTCATGTAGGTTGCATTCTGTTTAAAATGATCTGCCAGGGCTTAAATGCCGATATTTTAAATTTTCTTCCCCTAAAGTACCTTTAATTAAATAGATTCTATAAAAATAACCAAATTACCTTGTTATCACTGATAAAAAACAGGTAAATGTATAATTTGAACGAATTCGATATCTAATGAAAGGAGAAAACTGAAAAAATATCTTTTTAATGAAATTTTTGTATGTTGAACATAGCAACAGTAATATACATGTATGATATACCGTTGGAAAGCTAAAGATTTTAGAAAAAATATTATCTCATACACAAGCTTTTAAAAGTTAACAGAGAGTGATGAAATGAACATAAAACTAACTGATTATTTTAGATAATAATATAATAGATTTTTTAATGAAACACATGTTTCTATAGAAATTTAATTAAATTAATTCTTAATAGTTTCACGTATTTTTGTCTCTAACGGTTTTTGAAAATTCTTTCATTGATTTTAAAAATGGAGGTAAGTGAAAGTCGTGTGTTGCCTGCACCAGATTTTTTTAAATATGATATACATATGGCTTATCTTTAATAATAATTAATAAGCCTGAAAACTTTTAAGTAAGAAGTCTATAACGCTTAAAAATCCATAGAAATAGAGCAATCAAGCTAGAAAACATCGACGACGGTTTAAATCCGGTCTAGGCGGTTAAACATTTATATCGTGACTCCAACGGAATGAATTTCCGCCCTCTGCGGTTGGAATGGGTTGGTTATCTATTGGATTACCCACCCATACCGCTTGTCGTAGCTGGAATAGGAAAGGAAGATTAATATCGTAGAAGAAAAAAAGTATGATCCTTAGAGGCTCACGTTAGATCTATAGGATAGCGTCAGATGTTGAGAATACCTTTTAGGGTTTTCTGAAGATCATTCTAATTGAAAAAATCGTGATGAAATGAACATAAAACTAACTGATTATTTTAGATAATAATATAATAGATTTTTTAATAAAACATGTTTCTATATAAATTCAATTTAATTAATTCTTTAATAGTTTCACGTATTTTTATCTCTAACTGTTTTTGAAAATTCTCTCATTGATTTAAAAAATGGAGTTAAGTGAAAGTCGTGTGTTGCCCGCACCAGATTTTTTTTCTTGTGATCGAAAATTGACAGAACTGAACTGCTAATGATGACATACTGTATTTATAGTTATTTTGTAGCTCCCAAGTACTGTCTGTAATGACATTATCACATACAAATGTGGCTCAGCTTACACAATAGTAATATGATTTCCGGAAGCAGGCCATTGAAAACTGTTCATGAGAACAAGGACGGTCCGGGACCCATGGGATATCTTCACTTTCTCATCATAACTTCTCCATCTTAATTCCTATATGTTTAACCATAAAAATACAATCAAATCTTAGCACATTAAGTCTTCGAAATCTTTACTGATCATTTCTGTAAAATACATTAATGTCATCCTTCATTTAGAGCTCATGATCTATATACCTCTTCAATAATATCTTTCTAATAATGTATTCGACCATTTCTAGAAATCTCTTAAAGAATATTTCGATATTCACATCAACGAAACACCTTTAAATAAGTCAAGTTATATAACACGAAATTGTAGAGTAATTGGAGACAAGAAGTATACAAATACGAATTATCTCCTGCAGTTGAGTGCTAAATAGTGTGTACTTATACATATGAAGAGGGAATTTCATCTTGACTTCTTGTATCTTTCTAACATCTAACATATATGTTTGTTCTTAACGTACTTTCCTTCTCCAATTATGACAACTAGGATGGTTATCCTTTATGACTTCTTCTTTAACTTCATCCTTTGTAAATTTCGGCTTGAATGTGCCTCAACCAAGCCAGTCAATGTTCCCGGTCAATAGTTTTCAAGGTATACAGACTATTTAATCTATTTTGTCTCAATCGAGCCATTCGTCTATCTATCACTCTTGGTCAGGCTTTCAGGAACTTGCTTGCTTTGAAATATTCGCTCATTCTACACACATGGCCGAAGCACTTTTGTTGTCTCTTCTCTAATATCTTTGTTCAGAGTTTCACCTCTAAATCCTCCTTCGTTCTTTCGTTTCTTTGTAAGATCTCTTACATGAGCCACACTTCTGAGATATTTTATCTCTGCTGTGGTGACTCAGCTTAAATGTTTATATAAAGGAACTCAGCTCTCACACCCACAGAATAACATAGGAAGGTAACCTGCAGTTTTATCTTTTATCTTAACCGCACGTTTTCCTACGACAGTATTGCAGATTCGGTGATATACACTATTTGTTTCTTTAATTCTGTTTGATATTTATCCTACTTTAGATATCGTCCTCGTCGGAATAGAAGATTTATATCAAGAAATGTTCTTTATGTTTCTGTTGTCCTTTTTGATGAGATTTTCAGGGCTGTACTAACTCTACCTATTCCGCTGAGTAGTGTATACATACAATTAAGTATGCCTTATGCCCCATTAAGTGACAGATACCTGTAATATGTTTCCAGATACCTGTAGTATGTTTCCAGATACCTATTAGATACATTATACCTCCAATTTCTGCTATTTACCACCTCGAAATATATTAGGAGCTAATGCTGTCATAAATTTTTGATATATGTGTTTAAAACCGGAATAAATAATATCACTACCATCAAACCAACCACAAACCAATTGGAAACATCTGTGATTATTCTATCATTGTACACTAGTTTTATGAGAAAACTATAATAATAATAGATGAGGAAGATGGTTGGGGGTGCGGTCATAAATTAGAAACACACATTTAAAACAAGTGCTATTAATTATGTGCCGACGTTTCGGCCTACAATGTGGACCTTCATCAGGGTTGACTCTGAGACTCTGTCTAAAGAAGTCTTAAGAAGTCTATTTTTTTTTTATACATATATATTTTTTTGTCTTAAGAAGTGAATATATGACCAAATAACAGCTAAAATTATCGAAATATTTCTTGCGGATCTGTGTGAAGTTTATCAATCAGATGTAGCTTCCTTGTTAGAAAATATTTACAAAGATATAATTAATATTCACAATAAATAAACAAATCCTTAATTATAAAAAGAAAGTTTAAAATCGATTTATTAAATCGAATACTCGTGATAATATTAAATAAATATATTATTTTTTATGTTTCCTACTCATTCCTGTTGCACTGTAACCTCAAATAGGGCTATTGTGCGCCATCCTTAAATTATACGAATTGTTAGCATAATATAAATTTGATTTTTTTAAATATATTTTTTATTGAAATTTACAACTGTACAAAATACATCAAGCATACATCAAGTACAGCATATAACATAAATATGCTGAAATGTTATAACACATGAAGAGAAACTGCCCATTGGCAGCACTCTTTGGTAGTGAGTCTAAACAAGAAGGTCTCGAGGCCATCTTCTTTTCAGACGCCTCGGAGGATTATCAGGAATTGAAGAGGAAGCAAGGATTGAAACTAATGGATTAGAGTGGGAGTGGAGTTTTTTAATGGAAGGTGTGATACCTGGTACGGGCCAAATCAGCAACATATGGAACATTAAGGTCATTGTGGATGATTTTATTCGTGACAAAGTAAGGAGCGTTAAGAATTATGGATGGTAAGGATTGGATACGGGAAGAGTTTGATGGTTTAGTAGAGCCCCGTAGCTCAACTCCGTAAGTCCAGACAGGTCTTATGATTGTCATGTAGATGAGTCTTTTTTAGTTAAGTGAAAGGTTAGAACGTCTAGTAAGTGTTGTAGTAGCCGAAATCGTCGTGCAGTTTCTTGTCTTTTCAGTCTTGTATGCGGATTCCATGTAAGTCTTTTGTCAAGCTGGAGTCCTAAATAGCGGATCTGTTCAACCAGGACAAGCGGAATATCATTAAAGGACACTTTAGGGCAGAATGTCATAGGTTTTCGACGAAGGGTAAAGGTAATTTGTTGGGATTTATTGGAATTGATTTTAATTCTCCAATTCTGACACCATACCTCTAAGGTCTCTGAATATAAATTTTTAAAAATTGCATAAAAGAGATTTTTTAAAATTTATAATTAACGAATCCTTTTCCTGGCCTAGATTAGACTTTTAAACCCAAAGCATGACATATAATAAATATGCAGCAAAACTTTTATATCTTTCGATAATTCCATTATCATTTTTATTACGAAAAAATACCATACATGATATTCCTTTTGAAATTTTCAGAGAATAACATGTATAAACTAAACCGGATAATTCTTCAAACCCATTTTAAAAGTTGTTTTTCCTATTAAATAAAATTCAGATAGATTTCCTTCTCTGTCTATAATCACCTTAAACAGGGTGGGGTTAATTACCATAATTAAGGAGGCTCATGGCATGTTTTCTGGATTGAAATATGCATTTTTAAAATTTATTCTGAATGAATATATCTATTTTAATTCTGCATAAAAACTAAAATAATATTGTTATTATTAAAATTGGTACACCATCAACACACGAAAATAAAAAATCTGGTGCGGGCAACACACGACTTTCACTTACCTCTGTTTTTAAAATCGACTAAAGAATTTTCAAGTTCAGTAAGAGATGTATAAATGAGTGAAACCATTAAATAATTAATTAAATGGAATTTCTATAGAAACATGTGTTTCATTAAAAAATCTATTACATCATTATCTAAAATAATCACTTAGTTTTATCGGTTTTTCATCACTCTCTATTAACTTTTAAAAGCTTGTGTATGAGATAATATTTTTTCTAAAATCTTTAGCTTTCCAACGGTATATCATACATGTATATTACTGCTATTATGTTCAAAAAGGAAAAATTGCATTAAAAAAATATTTTTTCTGTTTTCTCCGTTAGTTGGGTATCGAATTTATTCAATTTATATATTTACCTGTTTTTCATCAGTGGTAACAAGATAATATAGTTATTTTTATAGAATCAACAAAATTAAAGGGACTTTAGGGAAAGAAAATTTTAAATATCGGTATTTAAGCCCTGTCAGACCATTTTAATCACAAGGAAATCAAATTATATTAAAGCCCATTAAATTTTACATTGATACAGCAAGTTTAATCAAAAT
This sequence comes from Piezodorus guildinii, assembly GCA_023052935.1. Taxonomy (NCBI): domain Eukaryota; kingdom Metazoa; phylum Arthropoda; class Insecta; order Hemiptera; family Pentatomidae; genus Piezodorus; species Piezodorus guildinii. Next base: position 26,011,077 of record CM041294.1, read on the forward strand.
CGTCTGAACCGTTTCATCTCATCATCATCTATATCATACATGTATATTACTGTTGCTATGTACAACATAAAAAAATTGCATTAAAAAGTTATTTTTTATTTTTCTCCTTTCATTAGATATCGAATTCGTTCAAATTATATATTTACCTGTTCTTTATCTATGGTAACAAGATAATATAGTTATTTTTATAGAATCTACAAAACTAAAGGTACTTTCTTAAAATATCGGTATTTAAGCCCTGTCAGACCATTTTAATCACAAGGAAACCTAAATTATATTAAAGCCCATTAAATTTTACATTGATACAGCAAGTTTAATCAAAATCGTCTGAACCGTTTTCGAGAAAATTGAAAAAAGGTGCAAAATGCATGGTATAAAGTGGCTCTTCTGGTAAGCTCTTTTTTGATGAAAAAGGTTTTGTGACGTCTCGGGCGTATAGTTGTCTTAAATATGAAATCTCAGTTTCATAGGACTTGCCGTTTCCGCCCGGGAGTTACCACACACACAAACACAGACCTTTTTGTGGGACTTGGTTATTTGGACTCAGGGGACCATAAAATGTGTATTACCATTGAGAACTGGAATTCGAAAATTTTCACGATCGCAATACTTTCCCTTACTATGTATAGTAAGTGAAAGTAAAAAATGATAAAAAATAATTTTTATGAAATTTCGTTAATATTTCTTGGAGAAGGGTGCCTCAGAACATTTTTAATTTTATATGATAATTAAAAAACATCAAACATATTAGAATGATATATTGATACTGCTATGCTAAATCTATAATAGTTGAAGAATTATCAGGAGTATTATTTCTATGAAAGGAAAAGGTATATTGCTATATGAGTGTGTATATATATATTATATATATATATATATATATATATATATATATATATATATATATATATATATATATGTGTGTGTGTGTGTGTATATGAAATTTAGTTTTATAACAAAATCGGATATATTTTTTTTCAATATTATTTGCTATCATTGCTTATTTATGACCAATACAATTAATCAATCTTCATTTCACACAGCTATTTTAAATTGAATAACCTTGATATTTTTGGTAATTAATTATTCGGTTAAATTTTAGTTTTAGGTCGTAATCCACATTAAAAAAAAAACTTGTTAATAGAAAATATTTCGATGAGAAAACAGCCAATAACAGAAAAGTTTATTAAGGAACTTAATAATTTTTATTTTTAATCATAAACTTTATTTATTTATACTGGCTTATGTTATATAGATTTTTTTTTTTTTTTTTTTTTTTTTTGGAGTGACATGTTTTCTTGAAAATACGAGAATGGTGCTTTGATTTAAAGATTCAAAAATTGTCATTTTTATTGTCTAGTACTAAAAGGTACCACAAGAAAAATAACAGAAGAATACTTGAGACACTGCAATAGTAAAATTTTGTCATTAAACTTAAAACTTTTTATAGTTATTATCAATTGAAATTTGCAACTGTATTTAGCAAAACATCAAGTTAATATGCTAAAACACAAACGCCATGAAACAAACGGGTAGAGAAAATACCCAATGATATCAATCTATCACCTAAAACTCATTCTAACTTTGGTCATAATTAGTGATTCCGGGTTTGTTTCAATTGATTTATATTACAATAATGAATATATATTACAATAACAATTTTAGGACTAATTACCACTGTAGGATAATCTTAAGTAATTAGTGTAAACCCGAATCAAAAGTAATAGTTTATCATTAAAAAGAATAAAACAAAAAAAACAATGTTCGTTTTGAATAATACAGTTGAAATGAGTATCGTGAGAATCAAAACGAAGGAAGAATATACAACAAGGAAAATGTACATCCGGATTCATGTTTTGTGAATCAACATTTATTTGCAGATAATGAGTGTAAACGATTTACTAATTTATTTAGATAAAATTATTAAATCCGCGTATGTATTGTTTTATGTTAGAAAACAAAATTAATTATAATAGCGAATTAAAATGAACTAAATACATTGCTTATAATGGGGAAAAAATCTGGTGCGGGCAACACACGACTTTCAATTAACTCCATTTTTAAAATCAATGAAAGAATTTTCAAATACAGTTAGAGATAAAAATACTTGAAACTATTAAGGAATTAATTAAATTGAATTTATATAGAAACATGTGTTTTATTAAAAAATCTATTATATTATTATCTAAAATAATCAGTTATTTTTATGTTCATTTCATCACTCTCTATTAACTTTTAAAAGCTTGTGTATGAGATGATGTTTTTTCTAAAATCTTTAGCTTTCCAACGGTATATCATACATGTATATTACTGCTCTTATGTTCAAAAACAAAAAATTGCATTAAAAAAAATATTTTTTAGTTGGGTATCAAGATAATATAGTTATTTTTATAGAATCAACAAAATTAAAGGTACTTTAGAGAAAGAAAATTTAAAAGATCGCCATTTAAGCCCTGTCAGACCATTTTAATCCGAATGAAACCTAACTGATATTAAATTCCATTAAATTTTACATCGATATAGCGAGTTTAATCAAAATCGTCGGAACCGTTTTTGGGAAAATCGAAAAAAGGTGCAAAATGCATTGTATAAAGTGCCTCTTTTGGTAAGCTAAATTTTGATGAAAAAAGTTTTGTCACGTCTCGGGTGTATAGCTGTCTTAAATATGAAATTTCAGTTTCATAGGACTCACCGTTTCCGCCCGGGAGTTACAACACACACACACAGACCTTTTTGCGGGACTTGGTTATTTGGACTCAGGTTCCATCCGTTGAAAACTGAATAAATAATATAAATGTATTCATATTTATATTTTAAAACACATTGCTTGTACATAATATTCAGAATTGTATTTGTTAATATATTTGACATACATTATGTGTATATATTACACCTACATTTATATATATGTATATTCGTGAGTATGTATAATTAAAAATAATAGTGTAATGAATTTATAATATTATAATTCTTTCTTGAGGATAAAAACACAAAGGTGAAGTTTGCAGGCACAACATAAATTCCCGTGTTATTGTTCTTAGGGATATAATTATATTAAAAAAAAAATATTCTGATCCTAAAAAAAGTTTAATATAAGTAGGAGTTTTTATCATTATTATTTTCTTAACTTTAACTAACCTGTTAATGAAATGTGTAATAATGGAAAATATTTTCTAAATCCTTTTTCAACGGAGACATTTTAAGGTCTTTCAAGACTAAATGCTCTGTGTTTGTTTATTTGGGGTATGTCGAGCTCAAAAATCATAAACATCTTTTTGACACTATTAATCATCCTTGTATATAATATATTTTTTAACGTTGTGAGAAAACGGCTCTTATTATTTTGATAAATCTATATCAATGTGTAATTAAATGGTGATTAAATATCAGGATTATCCTCACGAACTTTGTTTCGTCTCTTGTAACGTAGGTAATTGCTATTTGTAATAATAAATATAAAATAACAAAGGATTTTATAATCAATAAGGTGAAATGTATTTTTTTTAAGAATAGGAATGTAGAATATACAGATGGGAAGCTAAAAAGTAAACCAAAAAGATGTTATCTAATATAATGTCTAATATCCTATTCGAAAGTGACTAAAAACTTCTACTTGGGTGATCGCTGGTAGTAATAATTTACATAGCTATATTATTCAAAGAAAAGTGAATTTTATCATAGAAAATATTTGTAATATTTGATAGAAACTAACTAAAGTTTTTCAAGAAAGTAGTGTTAGATGGCTTTCAAAACAATGTTGCTGCAAGTATTAAAGGGAAGATTTATAGCTAATTATAACTTTGATACGGAACTCGACAAATATTATTAAGAATTTATATACAGAATAGTGTTATTTATAAATAAATGAATATAAAATACAGTAATACTATACGTACAATGAGATAAACCAACTTGGAGAAAGGAACTTTAACGGGCGAAGACACACTGACAACTGAGCTGCAGGCAGAGGCCCCACTCCTCTGACGTCACCCCTTCACCTTCGCACCCAATAATCAGAAGAGTAGTCTTTTTGGTCCTTTTAGCAACATCTCCGAAGGCTATCTTTGTCTTCCTTGGATAATTTTCTGGAATAGGCCAATATTGAGGGGTTGGCTTCGGTACGCGTTGGGAAAAAATACATTATTAGACACCATGAGCGGTGACGTACCGAACTAGGGTTTTTCAGGCTGTGAAAGCCTCTGGTACCATGTGCAGACAGAATTAAATATGGTCTTTAAGGCACAGACACACTTAAGCATGCCACGAAAAGAAAAAGAAAATTAGTAGAAGGTAAGCTCATAATGTTAATATATGAAATTAAATGAAAAAATCTGGGGAACACAACGCACGACTTCCACTTATCTCCGTTGTTAAAATCAATTTAAGAATTTTTAAATACGTTTAGAGATGAAAATAAATTGTTAAAGAATTAATTATATCGAGTTTCAACAGAAACATTTGTTTTATTAAATCATCTATTATGTAATTATCTACGACAATCAGTTAGTTTTATCGGCTTTTCGTCAGTCTCCATTACCGATTTTGAATATAAGATAATATTTTTATAAAATCTTTAGCTTTCCAACGGTATATGTAAGTATTATACCAGTGTATATTTCTTATTATTTTTTTTATTTCCAGATTGGCTGCTTGAGCCATAACATTAAGGTCTTTATGGATATGTTTATTCGTGACAAAATATAGAGCATTTAGGATTTTACGGAGGATTTTGGATTGTAAGGATTGAATACGGGAGGAATTCGATGGTTTAGTATACCCCCATAGCTCTACTCTGTAAGTTCAGATGGTCATGTAGATGAGTCTTTCGTAGTTAAGTGGAAGGTTAGAGCGTCTGTATAGTAAGTGTTGAAGTAACCGAAAGCGGCGAGCAGTTTCCTGTCGTTTCAGTCTTGTATGCGGATTCCATGTAAGTGTTTTGTCAAACAAGAGTCCTAATTAGTGATCTGTTCAACTGGAACAAGCGGTATATGATTAAAGGATACTGTAGGGCAGGATGCCATAGGTTTACGATGAAGGGTAAAGGTTATTTGTTGGGATTTGTTGGAATTTATTTTAATTCGCCAATTCCGACACCATACCTCAAGGTTTCTGAAGTGGGATTGGAGAGTTTGAGAAGCAGCAGTTGGATCGTTATTGACTGATAACACACAAGTGTCATCAGCATAGGTAGAAAGGAAAGTGCCAGGACGGGTTGGGACATCAGCTGTATAGACTGTATAAATAATGCGTCCCAGGATGCTGCCTTGAGGAACACCAGCAGACTGAGAAAAGGAGGAGGATTAGGAACCATTGTGATTTATTATAAAGGGTCTATTAGTGAGGAATGACTGGATAATACGAAAATATGTAGGAGGGAGGAATGTTCGGAGTTTGTAAAGCAATCCCGGGTACCAATGGTCTTAAATTTAAGTATCAAATGGTAAACTCAAAACAAAAATTGATGTTACGATCTACGTACATACACTGCCGGTCATAATTTTGAGACCACCTATGGTTTAGATCAATAGATCATGAATAATCTCTATGAATGCCTGAATAAAGTATAGGTATCTTATTATTATTTGAAATAATACTTTCGAAACATCGTTTAGAAAAACAACAACACTTTTTTAATTACATGCCTGTAACGTTTAATTGCCTGCACTTCCTCTTCAAATTAGTTAATCGGAAGAGTTTTATTGTTACCAGTTGATAACCATAGCTACAAATTATATATATAGTTACCACCTTTAAGCAAGGTGGTAACTATATATACCTTTATGACTAACCTGGAACCCACACACTCGAATTAAACGACAAGAACTCAACAGGCGATACGGCCAACTATATAGACTACTAAACAGAACATCAAAACTTTCTGTTGCCAATAAACTATTACTTTACAAAACAATTCTAAAACCGATTTGGACCTACGGACTCGAACTGTGGGAGACAACTACATTTTCGAACATCAAGCGTATCCAATCCTTTTAGTCCAAAGTCCTCAGAACAATAGTCAATGCTCCCTATTATGTTACAAACAAGACCTTACACAATGATCTGATTATCCCATTTATTGTCGATCTAATTCCATCTAAATTCCTAAACTTCCACCAGAGGCTTACTCACCTTCCTAATCCTATATCCCAATTCCTATCTAGCTCCAGCCATCCCTATAACCCTATCGTAGGTTGAAGCGGCAGTGGCCTAGAGACCTCTTATAATAAGCAATGCTGAGTGTTGGCAATGGTCAGCTTCTTCATTCATGCCTGAGAGTCTGTGGCTCTAGCGCCCTCTCTCAGTCTCCACTGGCTTATTCAGACCGGTGATGCGACTGACTGAGAGGCGCTGGGATTTCTTGGCCTCGGGTCCCGACACCCACTTGTGGGCGTCGGGGGTTTGATTCGTAGATTCCAGGGGCAGTATGTAAATATTGTATATATTGTATATAAATAATATATAAAAATATATATATATATATGTATGTATGAATGTGGCCAAGATTATTATTATTCATTTATTTTATTTTTATCTTTATTTATTCTTCTTTGAATTTTTATTTTATTTTATTTTTTTATTTATTGTACATAAGGAATGAATGACTTCTTATAGCATTAATACTCATTTCCCAACATTGTGGCAGATTGTATTATTTCTAAATAAATAAAAAAAAAAATAAGAAAAGAAATTGTATCATTTCTTTATCTAAAACTTTCACTTACCTATGTATTAGCTATATATAGCCGCCTGGCTCTGCCTACCTCATCCGTACCGAGCCGACTAAAGAGGCGTTTCCCGCTTGCGACACGACTATTCCATTACTCACCAGTGGAGGGGTCTCTGGCTAGTTCCTACCCTCGGCAGACACTTTATAACCATATTGAACATAACATTAAATAGTCTACCGTGAAATGAATATGAAGGATGGAACGGTTCGTTTGAAGCTAAAAATAAAATAATAAAAAACTGTTCTATTGTTCAGCGTCTCTATCCACGTTGTGGGTCTTCATCAGGACCAGCCAAGAGTCAAGAAGCAACGTGGCAGTGGCGCGACGGGCCGTGTAGGCCATGGGCCTCGCGGTTTGATCTCCTGGGAGATTCCACTCACGTTTCACGAGGCATTTTACAGTGTAGGGTCATCACTTCATACGCCTAAATTTGTGAGTGACCACCATTTGGCTGACGGGTCTCACATACCCGGGGAGAGGCTGTGAGTGAATCCCCATTTATTTACATCCTTATAAAAGCCCCACCGGGACTGGGATTCGAACTCACAACCTGTAGCATGAAAGTCTAGCGGGCTTCTCCACTATTTATTTACCGACTGATAAGTTATTATTTATTTATTTTTATTGTTATAATTTATGGTAATATTGTTATCAGTCAATTTAATTGTTATCTAGCTCACATTTTTATCAACTGCTAACGGCAGAGCGAAAAAGATTGTACCGATAATTCTATTAGTTCCAATAGCAACTGAAATCGTGATTCTTTTTCACGCGATACTTACTTTAAAATATTGCTGCTAATCGGTTCCGATTGTTATATCTAAAAGGGTTTAAAACCAGACACGATTTCTAGTATTAATGCACTAATTATTAAGTATTTTTAGATTTTTGAGGAGGTGGAAAACTCGAAGTTAATTTAAAACTTGCTGTACGAAAGTAAAATAAAATTGACAAAAAAGAGTATACTTAGAGGATACTTTTACAGGATGTCTTTTGACACTGAGGTAGAAATAACGTTTATGTAGAAGTATTGCTTGACACACCAATCCTTTTACTGATCTTATAGTTTGTGAAAATCAGATATTAGGAGCTGCTTATTTCGATTTTGAAATTGTGGTTTTAAATGAATTAAAGGAATAAAATATAATTTCTGGGTATACGCCTCGTACTGGTACTAGTATTAATATATATCTATACATCAGGGCACTGGGATCTCCAAGCCCTCCCCCATCCAGCCTTGGCGGCCGAAGCTCAACTTATTAATAAATAAATTTAATAAAATTATTCTTGAAAAATTAAAAATAGATTACTTTTTTATATTATTTTTACTACAAAAAAACAATGGTGAAGAATGGCTTAAGAGAATAATCTTGATATTTAGGCCTTAATTTGATTTATAGGTCTTACAAATATCATTTCTTATGAAATGATTAATATGAAATTATTAATTACAGTTTTCAGAATAACCTTGTTAACGTTTTTTAACGTTTAGAAAAAAAAATTCCCTTGAGTATTCTGGAAAACCCCAGGTTCTGGGGATATAGTACTAAGTGTTTATCTATAAATATAATTTTACGGTTAGAAACAGTAAGAGTTCGTAAAGATATCCTTTATTGTTAAGGAATATATAAATTTTTATTTTATATATACATATATATATATATATATATATATATATATATATATATATATATATATATATATATATATATATAAAAGACATCACATACGGTTTCGTTGTAAAACTAACGACTAATTTAAAATACTAATGAATCACAAAAAAATGCTGCCAATTATCACATAATGGTTACATATATCACGTTAGACCTAAAATTTGGAGGGGAGATTCATTTTGTCTCTTGGTACATTACAAAGGTTCATTAATGAAAATATATTTTTCTCTACCTTAAAAAATAACTGACAATGAGTTATTGAATTAAAACGTTTTTAACCGGCATTACATCAACGTCGACGTATAAGAATCATAGATGGATGCCCCGTTATTTTTGTGTTAAATTTCCATATTCGATCCTCTACTTTTTAAACGTTTAATTGTTCACATATTTTTCTTTTTTTAACATTTAACTTTTTGCTTATTTTCTCTTTACAGTCTTCAAATATTCTTATTGCAATATTATCATCTTAATTTTATGTTTGCTTCCATACTTTCTTACTGTCTTTTTACATCTTATTATCATTTTACATTTAATTTTATGTTTGTTTTCATATTTTATTACTGTCAACATATTATTGTATCTAACTAATTACATTGGTATCTTTTTTTTCTTAGGCTCACTATGTAGGCCGAAACGTGTTCACGCAATTAAAATAAGTATTACTTATTAATGTGAGTTTTTTTTATGACCACACCCCAACCATCTTCCTCATTTAATATTTTCATCGGTCATCTAAACTCCATAATTAGGAATCTTTTTATTTATTGGATTCCACCAATCATGATACGTAAGAGATTATTATTATTTATTTTATCTTCGTGTTTACACAACAAAGTTCATTTTTGAAAATAATGAACCAAAAATATATTTACATTAGGCCCGCCGTTTTCAGGTACTACAACATTTACTTGAAAAACGCTCAAAACTACTAAAAAAGGTACATAATAAGGTCAATCTGGACTTTACATCTGGACTTGGAATCTGGGCTCTACAAAACAACCGAATCCATCCCGTATTCAATCCTTACACTCCAAAACCTTTCGTTAAATCCTCAATGCTTCTTACTTTGTCACGAATAAACTCATTCATCATGACCTTAATGTTTGATATCTTACTCATTCGACCTAGTACCATTCCTATCATGAAAATACGGTGAGTTTAGAATTTGTCAGAACTTCCCTCGACGACTATTTCAACGGGGTGGAGAAAGCGTTGCCATCACCCAGGGCTGGGTGAGAGGGTCACACAACCGAGGTTTGGGTTTTTAATTATCTCTAATGGATAGTGACTAAAAAGAAATTTGAATAAATCAAAATGGCGGTCACAGGGCAAAAGGCAAGGCTTAAACAACAACCCAATCGATGATATTCACATCTATCACTAGAGTTAGAGAGTTTGTATAAGATTGCCAATGATAATATTTTACATAATTGTTTTCAGTGAGCTACCTCTGAAGTTCTTTAACTTATTTGTTAAGACTTCTAAGCTAGTGGAAATCACTATGCATTGAATTTTTACTTTCACTTAATTCCAGTTTCAACGGAAATTTTAGGGTCCCCTGAGCCCAAATAACCAAGTCTCGCAAAAAGGTCTGTGTGTGTGGTAACTCCCGGGAAAAACCATAAGTCCTATGAAACTGAAAATTCATATTGAAGACAACTATACGCCCGAAACGTTACAAAACCTTTTTCATCAAAATCTGCTTACTCGAAGAGCCGCTTTATACCATTCATTTTTCAACTTTTTATGATTTTCTCAAAAACGATTTTGATTAAACTCGCTATGTCGATGTAAAAATTAATAGGCTTTAATATAATGTAGGTTTCATTCTGATTGAAATAGTCTGACTTAAGGCTTAAATGCCGATATTTTAAATTTTCTTACTCTAAAGTACTTTTAATTTTGTAGGTTTCCTAAAATTAATCATATCGTTTGATAAGCGTTGCTAAATAACAGCTAAGTTCATTCAAGTTGAGGGGATTTGATAACCAACTAAAGGAGAATAGTGCAAAAATATTTTTTAATACAATTTTTGTGTTTTTGAACATAAAAACAATAATATAAATATATAATCTACCGTTTAAAGCTAAAGATTTTAGAAAAAGTCTTATACACAAAATTGTAAAGGTTGACGGAGAGTGATAAAAAGACGATAAAACTAACTGATTTATGTAGATTAAAATATAATTGATTATTTAACAAAACGCATGTTTCTATTGAAATTCAATTTAATTGATTCTTAACCCATTTATTACTTTCACTTACTATATATAGTACGGGAAAGTATTGCGATCGTGAAAATTTTCGAATTCCAGTTTTAAACAGAAATACACGTTTTAGGGTCCCCTGAGTCCAAATAACCAAGTCCCGCAAAAAGGTCTGTGTGTGTGTTGTGTGTCTGTGTGTGTGTGGTAACTCCCGGGCGTAAACGGTAAGGCCTATAAAACTGACATTTCATATTTAAGACAAATATACGCCTGAGACGTTACAAAACCTTTTTCATCAAAATGAGCTTACCAGAAGAGGTACTTTATACCATGCATTATGCACCTTTCTTCGATTTTCATGAAAACTGTTCCGAAGATTTTGATTAAACTCGTCATATCGATGTAAAATTTAATGGGCTTTAATATCATTTAGGTTTCGTTCTGATTAAAATGGTCTGACAGGGCTTAAATGCCGATATTTTAAATTTTCTTTCTCTAAAGTACCTTTAATTTTGTAGATTCTATAAAAATAACTATATTATCTTGTTGCCACTGATGAAGAACATGTAAATATATAAATTGAATGAATTCGATACCCAACTAGAGGAGAAAATATAAAAAATATTTTTTTAATGCAATTTTTTGTTTTGGAACGTAAGAGCAGTAATATACCTGTATGATATACCGTTGGAAAGCTAAAGATTTTAGAAAAAATATCCCATATACAAGCTTTTAAAAGTTAATAGAGAGTGATGAAATGAATATAAAACTAACTTATAATTTTAGATAATAATATAATAGATTTCTTAATGAAACACATGTTTCTATATAAATTCAATTTAATTAATTCTTTAATAGTTTCACGTATTTTTATCTCTTACTGTTTTTAAAAATTCTTTAATTGATTTTAACAACGGAGGTAAGTGAAAGTCGTGTGTTAAGCGCACCAGATTTTTATTTCTGCTTTGAGCAAGGATGAACCTAGATTAATTTTTTTTTTTTTTAAGGAATTGTTTTATTCATGGATTTAGTTTTAATGTAGATCCAGCTCCCATTAAATTCTTTTGTTTAAATATTGTCATGCTATCTTTAAGCCATAATTGTAGTATTGGTGCTTATAGTAATTAGTAATAGAAATTCTTATTGTAAATAATCCAACTATTAAAGTAGTCGTTTTAGTTATTTTCTGGAGGAGGAAGTGTAGGAAATGTCTCCTTTTTTACCTTCTGGATTCGCAACTAGCCTGGATGACATAAGTTTCTGTTTTATGCACCTTACCTACATTGATTTTTTTCCAACGTAAATAAGGTGCCCAATAATTTTCCACTTTATTAGAAATATTTCTCTCTGATTATTTTTTCAGGATTCTGATGAGGATATTAAACAGCACTGGTGAGCGCTAGTTTACATGAAACTTACATTCATTCCGAAAGCGGATTTACCAAAAACAACTAATTTGGAAGTGTAATAACGCTTTTATATCGCTCTGTGGTTCCCTTGGCTTCAATGTGATTTCCAGATGGTGTCGGGATAACCATCTATTAGATATAGCCAGTCGAGTCAGAACCGGTTGTATTGTACTCTCATGTCAAACAACCGTTGCTTAGTTCAGTCCTTGCTTTGATAATTTTTTTGTTTTTTTCATTACTAAGAACATTTTGTTGTATATTTTAATAATTAAACAAGTAAAATAATATGGGTAAACTTAAAGAAACAAACCAAGATATATATTAACTGTATTTTAATTATAACCAGTGCAGTGGTTAGCGCACTGGTCTCTCTCGCCAAAGGTTGAGAGTTCGAATCCTAGTCCTTTTTAAACATTTAATTAATTCGGAATCACCCACAACCTCTCCCTCGGGTATGTGAGACCCGTCAGCCAACTGGTGGTTCTCACAAAAATAGGCGTAGGGAGTGATGACTCTACCCTATATTTCATTGAGAAACGCGAGTGTATTATCCCAGCAGATTACACTGCGCGACCAAGGGCCTACATAGCATGTCACGCATCTGGGAAAAAAATAATTAAAACTGTTTACTAGTATTTGACCATCTAAAGGAGAAGAAATGAACCAATAGTCTTTCTAATACATTTTTACTTTCACTTACTATATATAGTAAGGGAAAGTATTGCGATCTTGAAAATTTTCGAATTCCAGTTTTCAACGGAAATACATATTTTAGTTTCTCCTAAATCCAAATAACCAAGTTCCGCAAAAAGGTGTGTGTGTGGTAACTGCCAGGCGAAAACGGTAAGTCCTATGAACCTGAAATTTCATATTTAAGACAAATATACGCCCGAGACGTTACAAAACCTTTTTCATCAAAATGAGCTTACCAGAAGAGCCACTTTATACCATGCATTTTGCACCTTTTTTCGGTTTTCTCGAAAACGGTTCCGGTGATTTTGATTAAACTCGCTATATCGATGTAAAATTTAATGGGCTTTAATATCATTGAGGTTTCATTCGGATTAAAATGGTCTAACAGGATTTAAATGCCGATATTTTAAATTTTCTTTCTCTAAAGTACCTTTAATTTTGTTGATTCTATAGAAATAACTATATTATCTTGTTAGGACTGATGAAAAACATTTAAATATATAAATTGAACGATTTCGATACCCAAATAAAGAGAAAACAGAAAAAAAAATGTTTTTAATGCAATTTTTTGTTTTTGGACATAACAGTAATATACATGAATGATATACCGTTGGAAAGCTAAAGATTTTAGAATAAATATAATCGCATACACAAGCTTTTAAAAGTTAATAGAGAGTGATGAAAAGCCGATAAAACTAGTGATTTAATTTAGATAATAATATAATATATTTTTAAAATAAAACACATAATTAATCCATTAATGGCTTCACTCATTTTTATCTCTTACTGTATTTGAAAATTCTTTAATTGATTCTAAAAAAGGAGGTAAGTGAAAGTCGTGTGTTGCCCGCACCAGATTTTGATATTTATAATATATTTTCATCAACTTCTCACATTTACAATATTTATACACAATTATTATTAAAAAAAAATACAATATATTAAAAAAACAAAGTGTACCTTGAAGGGTTTTGGGTTTAATCAATACATACGGAGATATGTGCAATTTCTAGGCCTACAGCCTTGCAAAGATGTAACTAGACTAAGCTCAGGCGCTAGATTTTCCGCCAACATTCGGGTACCCACTTTATAGTGGTTGGATATGCACCAGGAGAACCTCCCTACTCCAGGATTGGCTCACGCCTGAATTAACAGAATAAATAATTAGGATTATATTTTACTCAAGCAGGTTCGAACAGGAGACCAGGATAAAGTAGTCCAATGCCTTATTCACAGAAAACAGAATTATGTTGTAGAAATTAATCCTGTATGGAAATATTAAATATTTTTTTTCAATTCACACATAAATGACTAATAAGACAACATATAAAATTTTGCCTAACTTAATAAATAGTGCTTCAGATCTTTAGAGTTATACTATACTACTATATAGATCGAAATGTATAGTGCTATTAGGAACTTTCTGCAACAGAGAAAAAACAAAACATTTTTTACCTCTCCATTTAATTGTAAAATTTTGATTTTATACTCAAAGTAAAAGATTTTTTAAAGGAAGATGTTCTGTGAGAAGAGTTTTGTAGGCAAATTCTTAATCTAAACGATGACTTTTCCTAGTGTTTTTCCTTCCTAGTGTAATTATAATGTGCCGGTTTCATGATAAAGTTTTATGCAGTTTCAATGTTATAGATAAAATATAGTAACTTAAAAAAAATAATTTCGTTAGTAATTTTGGAAAAATATATTTTATTTAGAACTTCACTTCCACAAGAATAAATATGTTCATACCGTTAAACCAATGAATACGATTCACGGTAGAAACTTTGTTCTAGGACTTTCATCTTATCTTCCACAAGTCATTCCCTATTGAACTTTACTTGGAGCCTTGAGTTATCTGTGATTGTGAATGATACAAGTTACTTTGTATCTACAAGTACTGTCTCTTTAATGATGGAAGGAAATCATGATTAATCGAGCCGGAGAAAGACGGAAAATCCTTTGAGGTAGGCGAGTTTCCTCTTCTGACGTCATTCAAAGATAATTACCTGCGTGATTCCTATCATTATTTGTATTTTCTGCAGTTTCAAAACAGTTTTGTCACAATGAATACTAGTTGGAAGTATATTGTATTCACGGATGGTAGAGTACCTAATATATATATATATGAAAAAAAGATGTTTATTTGCTATATATGAAAACAATATAGCGCAGATTAAAATACGATATATGTAGGGTAAGGCACGTAAGCTGAAAATAGTTAAGGCCCCAGGAGTGAGAGAGACAGGAAGTGGGTTAAAATGTTAGTTTTTTAAATGTGGTCAACTGTGGTGTAGTGGTTAGAATAACAACTTTTTATACCCAAGGTTGTGGGTTCGAGCCCGACAGATGGCCCTTGGATTTTGTAATGCGAATAAAAAAATTCATGTAGGAAGGAATCAGTCCGGTTGGCGGTCATTTAAACAAAAAATCTGGTGCACGCAACACACGACTTTCACTTACCTCCGTTATTAATATCAATTTAAGAATTTTTTAACAAAATAGAAACGAAATAAATTGTTAAAGAATTATTTACATTGGATTTTAATTGAAACATATGTTTTGTAAATTAATCTATTCTATTACTTTTTACGACAATAGGTTTGTTTTATCGGTATTTCATCACTCTCAGTTAATTTTTACAACAGCGTGTGTATGATGATATTTTTTTTTAAAATCTTTAGCATTCCAACGGTATATTATACATGTATATTACTGTTCTTAAGTTCAAAAAATAAAAATTGCATTTAAAAAATATTTTTGCGGATCAGCTGATGCGCTCGATGATAACAGTCATACGTTACTTCGTCTCTCAGATTTTTGCTTTTTTCAGTAGGAATTCGCTTGAGTTCAGTCTGGAAAACATCACTAGACCTCAGGAATACTACAGCAGTGAATATTGGAGAAATTTCGGTAAGCAAAGTTATAATTTACTTTGTACAATCACGAAAAAGTGAAAGGAGGGTCACTGATCAGCTGATTGCCGCTAGCTCGGCAAGCTCGGGCTTGCTTTTATTTTCCTTATCTTTCTTTTATTTATTTTTTTTCCCTTCTTATTCTTATTCCATTATATATTTATTCCTATTTATTTTTTTTAATCAATGCGATATTTTCATCAAGTGATGTCCTCGAAAGTTACAAGTAAAAGATCTAGATCTGCAGGTTCAAACTCGTCTCCCACAAAACAGAGACCTCGCCGTGATAATAATAAAAAAATGATTCCACCAGCGACTGCTTCAGCTACCTCTTTAGGATCTGAACCACAGCCTAGCACATCATCACAAGGATTATCTGAAGAATCGCCGTTTTTTACACCGAACCCATTTCAGATCCTTCAAATTGAAAAAGAAACAATGGAATCTTCTCCTATACCAAAAGAACCACAACCTCCACCAATATTTGTTAAAAATATTAAAAACTTTCAACTACTGTGTGCGCATCTAAATAAATTAACCGATTCTAACAGTTATTATTGTATAAGTAGAACCAGTGATACTAAAATATCCCCGACTACCGCCGAAACCTACAGAAAAATAGTAAAATATCTGACGGAGACCAAAGCTGATTTTCATACATATCAGTTACGCCAGGAGAGAGCTTTAAGGGTTGTAATTAGAAACCTACACCCTTCGACACCAGCAGCAGCTATCCAAGAAGAACTGACGGAGATAGGCTTTAAAGTGCGGCAAGTCACCAACGTCCTAAAAGATAAAATTCCACTGCCTCTATTCTTTGTGGACTTGGAGCCATCAGCAGGAGTCGAAAAAATTTACGACCTCAATAGATTATACTATACTAGTGTAAGAGTTGAAAAACCTTACACTAAGAAAGAAATAGTACAGTGCCACAATTGTCAGGCATATGGTCATACAAGAAGTTATTGTCACCACATACCACGCTGTGTGAAATGCGGTGAACAACATAAGTCAGAAGAATGTACAAGACCAAGATCAACACCCGCTGTTTGTGCTCTGTGCCTCAAGGACCACCCGGCTAGCTACAAGGGATGTCAAATCTACAAGAACCTCAAAAGCAGATACCAAAAACCTCAGAATCTGGATGAAACAGCTGAACCGATCAGAAGCAGAAGACAACCTTCAAAAACAATTGATTCCAATGTTACATTTGCCCATCTACTTGGAGGTGGGAACCAGAACAAAGAGGCCGAGGCCCTGCCGGAACAACGCACACTTCAAAATCCTCAAACCGTTCCACAACCAGCTATTCCTCAAAATTTACCCAACCCTCAAAAACCTCATCCGCATCAAATTTCTCATATTCCTCCTCCATCAAATGTCTCAGACCTTACAAGTTTGATGACATCCTTCATCACTGAAATCAAATCCCTCGTTATGCCGCTAATATCACTACTTACTAATCTTGTATCAAACTTAATCCCTTCCTTAAAAAATCCTTAAATGACTTCACCTAACTCCTTATCCATTCTCCTATGGAATGCGAATGGTGTTAGAAATCATACTGACGAACTTACAGCTTTATTGCAAGACAAAAACGTTGACGTAGCACTTATTACTGAAACTAGACTAACCACTAAACAGTTCTTCAAAATACCTCAATACGTAACATACCGTACGGACCACCCAGACGGCAAAGCCCATGCCGGTACTGCTGTCATTGTGCAACAGTCCCTCTCTCATCACTTACTCCCACTTCCTACCTATGATTTCCTACAAACCACAGCCATAGTAATCAAAACTTTTTCCTTTCCGGTAACCCTTACATCAGCATATTGCCCTCCCAAACACTCCATTTCCAACACCGAATTTGTATCCTTTCTAAATTCCTTAGGAAATCATTTCATTCTGGGTGCAGACTTAAATGCCAAGCATCAACAGTGGGGTTCGAGAACCACGAATTCTCGTGGACGAAATTTGCTGTCTGCACTCAACTCCCGTCATTTCAATCTCCTACCTCCTGATTCCCCTACCTACTGGCCAACCGATCCCAACCGTAATCCTGACATCCTTGACTTCTTCATTCACAGCGGATTAGGCTCCCTCAACTTATCTTTAACTCGACTTGATGAACTATCCTCAGACCATAGTCCACTGATCCTAAAAGTATCTCTCACTCCAATTCCAAAACCTATCCCACCGTCATTTATCCGAGGCCCTGTCAACTGGAACCTATTTCGCCAAATCCTGACCGATAATATTAACCTCAGAGCGACCCTCAAAACCCCAGAAGACCTTGACGAATCCGTCTACTCCTTCACCACCGCCATTCAGCAAGCTGTCTGGACTGCCTCCTCTCCTAAGCACTCCAATATAACTCCTCACCAAAACCATTTGCCTCAACACCTTATAGACCTAATCCATGCAAAACGCCGTGCCAGATCATTATGGCAGCGCACCCGACACCCAATAGATCGCCGCTCCTATAACTTCTATTGTAGACAATTCCATACCGCTTCCTTCCTCAGACACAGTCCGGTATCTTGACTTACTACTAGACAAAATATTGACGTGGAACCCACATACAAGACTTAAACGAAAAGAACTCAACAGACGATTCGGACAGTTATACAGACTACTAAACAGAAAATCTAAGCTTACAGTTGACAACAAACTATTACTTTACAAGACAATACTGAAGCCAATCTGGACCTACGGACTTGAACTGTGGGGGACAGCTAAACGTTCTAACATCAAACGCATTCAATCCTTTCAATCCAAAGTCCTGCGAATAATAGTAAATGCTCCTTATTATGTATCCAACTATACCTTGCACCACGACCTTAATGTTCCATTTATTTCAGACCTGATTCCATCTAAATTTTCCAAATTCCACCAGAACCTCATTCATCATCCTAATCCTCTAGCACAATCCCTATCCAGCTCCACTCATCCATACAACCCTCCTAGAAGGTTGAAACGGCAGTGGCCCCGAGACATATTGTAAACATCTATTCTGGAGTTCTGACACTGGTCAGATTCTCCTCTCATGTGCGGTGTGATTGTGGCTGTGGCGCCCTCACTTAGCTTCCGCTGGCTCTCACCAGTGATGCGGCTGAGAGGGAGGCGCTGGGATCCTTTGGGCTCTGCTTGTCCTTCCACAAGTGGGGCGACAAGCCCCGTCCGGGGTTCCCGAGCTGATTGTAAATATTGTACATAGGTATGAATGAGACATGTTTTGTTTATTTATTTGTATTTATTTTGTCTATAAATTTTGTTATTGTATACGTTTATTTATTTTGATTTTATTTTATGTAATTTGACTTTCCTTTTGTTTATATTGTAAATATTGTATGAATGAGATCCTGTAGCACTATTATTATTGTCTATTATGACAAATTGTAATATAAACGAATAAAAAAAAAAAAAAAAAAAAAAAAAAAAAAAAAAAAAATATTTTTGCAGTTTTCTCCTTTAGTTGGATATCAAGTTCGTTCAACTTCTATATGTACCATTTTTTTAGCAATGCTAATCAGATAATATGGCCAATTTCATAAAATCTACAAAATAAAAGATACTTTAGGGTAAGAAATTTTACAATATCGGCATTTAAGGCCTGTCAGAATGAAACTTACATCATATTAAAGCCCATTAAATTTTACATCCATATAAGGAGTTTAATCAAAATCGTTTGAGCAGTTTTTGAGAAAATGTATAGTTTAAAGTGGCCATTCTGGTTAGCCGATTTTGATGAAAAAGTTGCTGTAACATCTCAGGCGTATAGTTGTCTCAAATATGAAATTTCATTTACGTACAACTTTTCGTTTTCGTGCTGGACTAATCACAAACACACGGACACACAGACCATTTTGCGGGACTGGGTTATTTCAACTCAGGGGACCCTAAAACGTGTATTTTCGTTGAAAACTGGAATTCGAAAATTTTCACGATCGCAATACTTACCCTTACTATATATATTTCATATATAGGTATGTGAAAGTAAAAATTAAATAGTTAAATAAATATTACTAATAAATATTAAATCAAAGATTGTTGTCGACAATGAGGGTCGAAACGTTGGCAGGCAATAAATAGGTGAAACTATTTAAATGTTTTTCTCTCGGACTAATTCCTTCCTCTAATTCTCAACAGTCAACTAATTATATTGATTATGTTAAAAAAATTATAGGTTATACCGACCTTCGGAGGCACCCTTTAAGATTCCTACCCTAATTAAACCTATTATTATTGTTGGTTTGGCGCTACAACACGTTGAACCAACCAATCAACCAGCAACCACCAGAGGTTTCTGTCCCGTTCTCCAGCCATCCAGTTGTGGACTCCCGAACTTCTCGCATCCTCGGCCACACAGTCAGTCCATCGAAGGCGGAAGCGGCCAACTCTCCTCCGGCCATGGACTATCTCCGTTTTGTTTACAATAAATAATGATAAAGTTCGAATGATAATAACTTCTTTTTTAAGTGTTTAAGATCTACTCAAACGTCCTTTCATATACATTTCATAAAATATAAATCAAATCTGTCATTGTGCAAATAAAAACAAGCTGCAGCTTAATGCAGGTAAAACTAAAGCAATCCTCATCGGCTCCAAACCAACCTTGAACTCCCTTCCATACTGCCCGTTGCTCTTTCTCAATAAAGTCCCTATTCCGGTCCAGAAAACTGTTAAAAACCTTGGAGTTACCTTTAACCAAAACTATATACCCTGAAATATCCCGAAAATCCATTTCCATACTTAAACAGCTCTATAGATTCCGTGAGTCCTTACCTTTTAAAACCCGTCAGCTACTTGTTTCCTCTATTATCTTCCCCAATTTTGACTACGGTGTACGGGGGACTAACTGATGAACTAGAAATAAAATTAAAACGACTTATGGGCTGTTTTATAAGATTTATTTTCGAAGCCCGTAGACGTGACCATATTTCTGGCTATTATAGCATCTTAAAATGGCTTTATTCTTCTGTACGACGGCGATATTTCCTTGGTTCTTACCTAGTCCAAACATTATAAAATAGAAAACCTTCCTACATAACTGAGTTCCTCACCCTTCGATCTGATATCCTTTCGTTAAATACTAAAACTCAATCAATCAATATTTATATACCATCACATAAAACTGCATACTTTCACAAATCGTTTCTCGTTCGTTCCTCATCCTTCTGGAATTCGCTGCCCATCTCCATTCGTAAAGCCACCTCTTTTCCTTCCTTCAAACATCAAACTCTTCCACTACCTATTCGCATCTCAATCTTCCGCCCCAATGTAAAGTATAGATATATATAATGTGAATTTGCAAAGATCTATAGATATAATGAATATTTGGTCTTTTATATGTATAAATATTTTTTCTTTTCTAGATGTATATATATATTTTTTTTATAAATATTTTTTAAGTAACCATACCATAAGGATTCATTTTTGTCCATTGTTCGTTATTCTAAGAGGACTTGGTCCCAGAATAAAAAAAATTTTCATTTCATTTTCATTTAATTTTTATTTTTAATTATGAATGAATTAATGAGATTTAAAACAGACTAAGTTGGAGATGTTTGTTTGTTTTGATTTTAAGGCGTAAAACCCTATGAACCAAGCTAGAGAAAAACTAATAATAACTTACCCCCGCTGTAATTTAAAAGTCTCATTTTGTTTTTTGATCAATGAATTTCTCAAGGATTGAGAGTGGTAGTTTCTGTGTTTGATTAAAATTCATCCTATGTTTCCTATCTCAATGAAGTCGAACAAGGATTAAAATGGCAAGAGTTCAAATCGAATTTCTCGGAACTCTTAAAAGTAGGTCGATGACAATCATTGACGCAGGGGACTTGAAACCGCATATCGCTGCCAATGAGAATTCATAAAAAATTTCCTTGATAATGTCAACTCTAAATAGCGTTCTTTACACAACTCTAAATCACTAACTACCATTTCTACTTTGGATGACGTAATAGCGGTCATTATTCTCAGAATCTGAGAATTCGTTATTACCCTAAAGCTGTACTTCACAACCTTTGACGTCAGCATCTGAGGAGTGAAATCGATTCGGTTGGGAAATAATTATGAAATGATCAAAGTTTTTGAACCGACCTAGCAATCTGAGAGACAATGTGGTGCTGAATAAAAATGTACATGTAAGAAATAGCTCGCGAACTACAATTCATGAAAAGAGGATTTTTAGCTTCAGTACTTATAGTACCAAAGCCAGAGACCGATGAAATGAACATAAAACTGATTATTTTAGATAATAATATAATAGATTTTTTAATAAAGCACATGTTTCTATATAAATTCAATTTAATTAATTCTTTAATAATTTCACGTATTTTTATCTCTAACAGTTTTTGAAAATTCTTTCATTGATTTTAAAAATGGAGGTAAGTGAAAGTCGTGTGTGGCCCGCACTAGATTTTTTAATTAGCTCTCAAACCCAAGAAGAAATTACTCGCAATTATGGTGATGACCTAGAAACCTTATCTTCTTCAGGTAACATCTTCCTCTTCGTTTCTTCCTCCTCCACACCCCAGAGTTGCGCAGGAAACTGTCCTCTATAAACCTGTTTCTACAACCCTTTCATTTAGCTGTGCCTTATTGCAAAATTACTATTTTTCTTGAATCCTCTTCACGCTCAAGATCAATGACCTGCAGACTCCCATCCTGTTAACGACCCCAATGTCTGTCAATGACCTTCAAATTTACTTCTTTCTTCACTGGTAGTTGAAGATGCTACAAGGAAGGTCATAAGTTTGTCCAAGGCTGAAGGATTTGTGACAAAAATTACAACTCATGTAGATTAATATTTCTCGGCTAATCTTGATCGATTGGGTAAATGTAGCCACCCCACTTATACATATGGATAGGGTGGTTAGGTGTGCGGTTAGTCAAACGAAAGACACAAAAAAGAAAGGTTTATTTTGATGTGTGCCGACGTTTTTTAAGCCTAAATTTTAGTGATCTAGGCAGACTGGACAAATGTTCGTCCAAATTTATCATATAATCTAACTAAAAAGTAGATCAGATTCTCGTTGAGAAATGCTTGAATAAGAAACATTACAAAAAAATAAAATAAAAAATAAATTATATATGTGTATATATATAAAATAGGTGACTATAACATGACATGATATGATATGTATTGGGTTGTGTTACATGAAATGTCCGTTTTCAAGGTAAAGGATTTTTATTAAAAATACGATATGAAAACAAGATAATTTTATTCGAAGAATTTACCTTCTTTTTCTACACATTTTTCCACACGTGACACCAACTTTTTTATCCCCGAACTGAAAAACTCTGAGCTTTGAAGTGAAACAAAATCTGAAAACGCACTTTTCACTTGATCATCATTTTCAAATGTTTTCCTTTGACTAAGTTGTCTAAATTCCTGAACAGGTGGTAATCTGTTGGAGACAAGCCGTGAGAATATGGTGGGTGCGAAAGAACTTCGTAGCCCAGTTCTTTCAATTTATGCACGGTATGTTTTGAAACATGGGGTCTTGCTGCCGCTCAGTGAGATCATGACGTACCCATGTGTCGAGCTTTTTTACCTTCCCAATACACTTTAAATTTCTGGAAACGGTAGATGCACTTGCATTTAGTTGTGCTGAGAGTCCTTTAAGTTATTGGTAGGGGTTTCCTTCTACTGTATGTTTGAGGACATCGTTGTCTATTACGGACGGAGGTCTTCCTCGGGGCAAGTTTTCCAAATCGGTATTCCCAGCTGAAAACTTAGCAAACCAACGGCGAATGGTCCGTTCATTAAAACTCCCTTCCCCTAACGCCTTGCAAATATTTCTAGCGGCCTTAGCAGCTGAAAGGCCGAGTTTCAACTCGTACAAAAATATTACTCGAAAATCGCGTGTTTCCATGTTCATATTTAGAGGTATACTAAAAAGTGGGTAATTGATTGGGAAGCTAATGTTTATAATACAAAGGTAGAGGATTAGTAACTGTTTACTTTAAATATGTAAACATTCGGAAGAAAACAACAGAGACCTGCAAAATCCTTTATGTATTTCAGAAACTATAAAAACGGACATTTCATGTGAAACAACTCAATAGTTATAGGTGGAATAGTCAGGAATCAGTCATTTTTTGAAAAGTTTTTAATTTTGCCAACGTTTCGGCTCAAGCTTGTGAGCCATCATCAGGGCATTACTGAGCCATGTCCAAGCATAAACTGCTGCCCTGATGATGGCTCACAAGCTTGGGCCGAAACATTGGCAAAATTAAAAACTTTTCAAAAAATGACTGATTCCTGACTATTCCACCTATAATAGTTTCTACAGTCGACTATACATCCTCAATACAACTCAATAGTATTTCTATTTTATAAAATAATTCATTATGGACCAAATTCCAATTCCAAATGAAAGAAATTCAGGTTTGTGTTTTCTCAGATAAGTCGCGTTTTATATAATAGAAAGAAAGTTATTTTAAAACAATTAGAACCTAATGCACCCTCGTATATGAGACAAAATTCTCTTTCAAGAATATGCTTGTGCTGTGAAATAAGTTCGTTGCGTTTTTTTTCACTATTTCAATTTAATGCTCTCTATGTTTATAAAATCATGTTTATTCTTCTTCTTCCAGTGGCGCGACAGGCCGTGTAGGCCCTGGACCTCGTGGTGTAATCTTCTGAGAGATTACACTCACGTTTTTCTATGCATGTTGTAGTGTAGGGTCATCACCATTTGGCTGACGGGACTCACATACCCGGGGAAGAGGCTGTGAGTGAATCTCCAATTAATTATATCCTTATAAAAGTCCCGCCGGGACGGGGATTCGAACTCACAACCTATAGCATGAGAGGCTAGCGGGCTAGACACTCAGCCACGGGCTCCCAAAATGTTTACTTGGTCAATAATGTTTACATATCCTAAAAAAGGATTAGTTAAGGTGCTTTTGTGCATCAGTTTCAACTAAGATTCCTTATCTTTATAAATGAAGAGACTGGAAAGGTGTGGTGATCACGGATTAAGTATAAGCCCACAAAAATCAAAGGCAATAATAATAGGATTTCGAACATAACAACAAATAATAAATATAAACGAAATAAAAAAAGTAATTATAATTATTTATTTATTTATGCATAGCAAATTAATAATTAACAACAGAGTTGATGTATAAAACGGAAATAAAAAAAAATTAGGCATTTTCATAAGTAATAATCTGACTTGGGATGTACAAACTCAGCACATATGCAGTAAAATTTATAAAGCGCTGTTCCGACTCTTAAAACTAAATTTTCAGCCTTCTTTGCCGATAAGAAAAATCCAAAAAAGAAAAGATGTCTACGTCCGAAAGTGGTTTGCTCGGTTTAGAACCAGAAATTTTGACTCGGAAGACGCAAAGCTCTCTGGTCGTCCTGCAACTGTTGATGATGACCAAATTCGAGCATTGGCTACAGACAACCCTCACTCTACGACACTATATATCGCAGAAACTAAATAACAGAAAATATTTACATAAATCTGAAGTTTTTATTGAAATCACCATTAAGAAAACGCTACGCACTTATTTTAAAACCCAATAGTTATTTTTAAACAAATCTAATATAAAGTGATTTTTGAGTAGGAAGAAAAAACTACTTAAAAATATTTTTCTCAGTCATTAAATGGATTAAAGGTGCCCTAGTTCTACCAAAACTTGTGCTAAACTTCATCTCCAAATAAAAGAAGATGCAGTTTTAGAGTAGGTATGACTCCGGAATTAGAGGGGAATTAGATTTCTTCGATAAAAAATGTTTTCGGGAATGAAATATATCATGAAACGATGATAAATGTTATTCACGCTTTATCATATTATCTAGAGCAGAAATGGATGGTACAGATAATTAGTGTGTACAAGAGGTGTTCATATCAGACGGTACCTGCTCAAACGTGAACCTTTTCCTCTGCCCTATCTTTTTGACTTCTGAGAGAACACTGTATTGGCTGTGTTGTTATTGGAGCCTATTAGAAAGAAGATGCTTCGTTTCTGTATATTTAATCTGTTTCAAATAATTTAAATTTATTTAGAGTATTGTCAAGTATTTTTATAAATAATAGCAGAAGGGACCTTATGCTCTCAAGCAGCCTGTCTCTGTTCAATTAATATGACTGGTAAATGTTAAAAAATAAGTTTTCTCGAAATTACCTCTTGGAAAATCTAAATTATTCTTGAATTAATTGGTGCCATATTAGATCCATAAGCACCAAGGACAGAATTACGTAAACTATGATCAATTTCTGGTGGCTTTTTATACCAATTGTTTGACCGATTAGAATAATTTTGTGTTGAAAAACAATAAACATTTAATTATTTTCTTCTAAATGAAATGTTCCATCACGAAAACTCATCTAAATTTTATCACCAAAGAAGTCATAAATATCTTGAAGGTTTGGAATTGAAAAATACAATTATTTCGAGTTATTGAAAGTTTTTGTTTCGATCGTAAAACATTTTTGGCAAGGTGAAAGCTTGTGTACATAGAATCGCTGAATTAGGACATATCTTGCTCTTTGTCTATCGAAAATTTTAAAATTGGTGAAAAGCGTTGATAAGGACTACTTGTTTTAATTGGTATTCAACTTGCAGATTCCATGTGTTTTACTTATTATAATAGTTTTTTTTTTAAACATAATTTATTGAAATTTACAACTGTACTTAAAAAAAAATACAACAAGTAAATATGATATAAGAAAAATGACATGAAAAAGATTTGTAGAAGAACTACCCAATGGTAGCACCCCTGTAACTATTCTAAACTAGAAGCTCTCGGGGCCATCTCCTTTTCAGACGCCTCGGAGGATTGTCGGGAATTGAAGAGGAAGAAAGGATTGAAACTAGAGGATTAGTGTGGGAATGGAGTTTGTCATGAAAGAAATGGTATCCAGATCGGGCCAAATCAGCAACATACGGAATATTAAGGTCTTTGTGGATCAGTTTATAAGTTACAAAATAAGGAGTATTGAGGATTTTACGAAGGATTTTGGATTGTAGGGATCGGATACGGGAAGAATTTGAGTCCTAAAGCTCTTCTCCGTAAGTCCATATAGGCCGTCATGTAGATGAGCCTTTTTTAGTGAATTGGAAGATTAGAACGTTTGAATAGTAAGTGTTGAAGTAGTCGAAAACGTCGTGCAGTTTCCTGTCGTTTCATTCTTGTATGAAGGTTCCATGTAAGGCGTTTGTCAAGGTGTAGTCCTGGATATCGGATCTGTTCAACCGGGACAAGAGGAGTATTATTGAAGGAGACAGTAGGGCAGGATGTCATTGGTTTACGACGAAGGGTGAAGGTAATTTGGTTGAATTTGTTGGCATTTATTTTAATTCTCTAGTTCTGACACCATACTACAATGTCTCTGATGTGGGATTAAAGAGTTTGAGAGGCAATAGTTTAATCAGCATTGACTGATAACACACATGTGTCATCAGCATAGGTAGAAAGGAAAGTGTTAGGATGGGCTGTATAAACTGTGTAAAGAATATTATAATAGATGGGTACTTATTTGCGAGTTAATATTATAAGTCATTTTCATTGATATTAAACTTGTTAACATCTGTGAGAACAATTTCATATAAGACGGGCAAAGACTTGTAAGTCAGGAAATATATAGTAAGGAAAAGTATTGTGATCGTGAAAATTTTCGAATTTGGGTTTTCAACGGAAATACTAGTTTCAGGGTCCCCTGAGTCCAAATGACCAAGTCCCGCTGAATGGTATGTGTGTGTCCGTGTGTGGTAAGTCAAGCACAAAAACGAAATGTTGTATAAAACTGAAATTTCATATTTAAGACAACTATACGCCCGAGATGTTACCAGCAACTTCTTCATCAATATCGGCTGGCGAGAAGAGCCACTTTATACCATACATTTTGCACCTTTTTAGGATTTTCTTAAAAACCTTAGATAGATTTTGATTAAATTTGCTATATCGAAGTAAAATTTAATGGGCTTTAATATCATATAAATTTCATTATGATTGAAATAGTCTGGCAGGGCTTAAATACCGATGTTTTAAATTTTCTTCCCCTAAAGTACCTTACTATATATATATATATATATATATATATATATATATATATATATATATATATATATATATATATATATACTTACTATATAATATATAGTAAGAGAAAGTATTGCGATCGTTAATAATTTCGAATTTCAGTTTTCAACAGAAATACACGTTATAGGATCCCCTAAGTCCAAATAACCATTCTAGAACGAAATAATAAATGCGAATAAATAAATAAATGCGAAACTGTAATTTATATATAAGACAACTATATGTCCAAGATGTTACAGAAATTTTTTCACCAAAATCGGTTCACCTATTTTGCACCTTTTCACGATTTTCTCAAAAACGGCTCTAACGATTTTAACTAAACTGGCTATATCGATGAGAATTTTACTGTGCTTTAATATCATGTAGGTTTCATTCTGATTGAAATAGTCTAACAGGGCTTAAATGCTGATTTTTTAAATTTTCTTCCTCTAAAGTACCTTCAATTTTGTAGATTTAAAAGAAATAAGCATATCATCTTTATAGCATTGATAAAAAACGGATAGATATATAATTTGAACAAATTCAATAAACAACTCCTTTCCCACACACGGGCTCGCCTTAGTGGGATAGTGACTTCTACTTGCACTGTAATATGTCTGTGTTTGGATTCGAATAAAGAAGTTTATAAATTAAAAAACAAAAAAAAAAAAACAAAAGGAGAAAAGAGCAAAATTTTTTTTAATACAATGTTTGTTTGTTTTTTTAACATAAAAATAGTAATAAAGATGTCTAATATACCATTTGAAAGGTAAAGATTTTATAAAAATATTACCTTATTTACGAAATTGTTCAAGTTAACGGAGAGTGATGAAAAGCTGATAAAACTAACTGATTGTCCTAGATATTAATATAATAGATAATTTAAAAAACATGTTTCTATTGAAACTCAATGTGATTTATTCTTTAACAATCTATTTTTTATCTCTAAATGTTTTTTAAAAATAGATTCTAACCACGAAGGTAAGTGAAAGTCGTGTGTGCCACTCACCAGATTTTTTATATTTAATATCATTTTTATATTGATTTTTGCTGAGATTATTAATATGAACATTCTTCCTACCTCGATACTGAGGTGGTACTACACTACGCTTTATTAATTTTTTTAAAGACCCCTTTGTTTCCTTTGAGGAAACTGCACCATCATGGTGTAACTAAAGGATCTCTGCTTCAGTCGTTTTCATGGTCATCGTTTATTAAATTTATTATTTGGTTGTCTCATCAGGTGTTTTACTTCAAACGCTCAAGATGGAGTGTTGGTTAGTATTGTAAAATACGGTTAACTTTACATGAGTGCCTATTGGATGGTCTCAAAATCTCGTCCTTATATCATTAATCAATAATAATAGGCTTAGCGAACCCGAAGGTTCGATGCCGATACCATCAAATTCCGCCTACACAGACTCGTCCAATGATCACCGTTCAAGTCCAAGCTCCCGAGATCAGCCTTAACGCAATCCTCCCATCGACGCTTCGTCCTACCTTTCGGACGAATACAGCGAATACCAACTTTCTCGGAAGTCGTTCCTCACCGAGACCAACAACTTTACTCGCCCCATTTGAGCCTCCGCAATGCTATCAACTCGATTATATTCACAGCATACAAGTTCCGCAATTCCGCGTTGTTCAACCTTCTAAACTCCCCAGTGCCCTCATCTCTCTTCGGACCAAATATTTTACGCATTACCTTATTCTCGAAAACCTTAAGCCGTTGTTCATCTTTCAAAGTAAGCGGCCACGTTTTACACCCGTTAAGAACCGTCGGAAGAATAATAGTTTTATAAATTCTAAAAAGTTTTTAGACAGAAGCCGCGAGCTAAGTAATTTAGCAACTGAATAATAACAAGCATTTCTTGCCTTTAACCAAGACTTTATTTCTTCCTGGATTTCAATTTTTTCTTGTTATCATTGAACCTAAAAAAAAAAAAATGTACCACTACAACCCATGAAGGGTCTTGGGGTCAGTACATATAGAGATTAGTACTGTTTCTAGGCCAACGGCAGTGCAATGAGGTGATTAGGCCTTAATCGCGCTCAGCCGCCAGGTTTTTCCCCAATTATTTTGGGTGCCCACTTTAAAGAGGCTGGGTCTGCCCCAGGAGGGTCTCCATACCCTAGGGTCGCCCCCCGACTGAATTAACAGAATAAATAATATTCCGCCACAGCCGGGATTCGAACCCAGAAACCGGAGCACAGCAGATTAGTGCTTTATCCACTAGACCACGCCGCTCCCTTATCATTGAACCTAAATACTTCAATTTCTCTACGTGTTCAAAAGTATACCCTGATATATCAATTTCACCAATATTTCCACCGTTTCTGCTACTAATAATATTTCTTCTGCTGAATAAGTCCTATTTCTTTACTGGTTTTTATTAACACACATTTGGTTTCCGTGTCTTCACCTGGCAGTACCAATTCATCGGCATTCCCCAAAACCGGAATCTTATCACACATATTAAAACCTTTCTCGGTACACGTCAGTAATAACCCGTACAGTAATAACTGATATATACATTCCACGGATTAGGACTCGTATTGCCCGAAGGCAAGAACGTTTGGTAGCAATGGTTAGCTTTTATCTATAAAAGGCCTTTGGTTCGGAGCTCGCGGAGCTGTTATTTTCTTCAACAAGGAGCTTTATGGAAGACATACGTGTCGATATACAGGACGTGGCAAGGATAGCAGAAAGTGTGATTCTCGACTCCCGGGGAATTAAACACTATCACATCTACTCGCAACAAGTATAATTGGAGGGGCATGCAAGTGCATTTGTGCTTTACTTATAGTGGTTTATATTTTTATTTTAACAGAATTTTGTATATATAGAGATATTGATTTTAGATGCATTAGTGTTTTGTAATTGTGATATTGTTTTTATTTATGATGGTATGATTTTTAGTATGTTGTTTTATGATGTATATATAATTTTTAGTTTTTTTTTTGTTTTTTTAATCTTTGGTGTATATGTATAGATAGATCTATGTATCTGAAAGAAAATGGGAAACGGTAGAGAAGGAAAAGAGAAAAAAAAATGTTAAAAGAGTAAAAAAGGAAAAAAAATATTGTATTTATAGTTAAATTATAATGTTTAGAATATTCCTATAGGAAATAATTGGTATGTTGTGTTATAGCAACCCAATTAAGTTGGGCAGCATAATTTTATTTAAAGTGTATCTCTCTCTCACTTTTTTTTTTTTTTTTTTTTTTTTTTTTTTTTAATCTTCGCATATAATACAATACTATTTCTGCATTATTTTAAATTAACTGAATCAAGTAAATTGTTAGAAAATAGTAACCATGGTAGAGATTCACGTTCAAAATAAAATGCGCTAGAACGACAGCTTCATTCTCTAAAGTACTGCCAGGTGATAAATTACCCTTGAAAAGCGATGGGATTCCCGGTGTACCACTTCCACTCCGGCAAATAGGGCGAGGTGGAGGTTATCTGGCGAAACCTTTCTGCTCTTGACCTCGGCTCTGTTAATTCTTCAGGCAACAGCTTGAGTCAGGCTGCTAATCACTTTGGCAAGCACAATGAATACCGAGCATTCAACTGAGTACCTAGAAATTTCTAAAAATAAATATGTTTAAAAAAAAAAAAAAAATTCATTTAGTACTTGTTAGCATTTTCAGCAATATTTGAAAAACAATAGTATCATCTTGTTAAATAAAAAAAAATTTTTTGTTCATCTTCTTTTGACGAAACTGATAAATAATTAATAAAATATTATACCGATTATGTAATTACTAATAATGTTATTTTCAGCTATTGGCTGGCTAGATAATACGTTCTCTATATTAATGATGGATAAATTTAAGTATTGTTAATATATTTGTGTTGGGTGCGGCGTGGTCTAGTAGGTAGAGCGCTAGTCTGGGGCACACCCAGCCTCAATCAAGTGGGTACCCAAAAATGGGAAAAAAACCTGGCGGCTGAGCGTCATCTCGGCCGAATTCCCTCATTGCACGGCCGTTGGCCTAGAAACAGAACGAATCTCTACATGTACTGAACCCAAAACTCTTCATGGATTGTAGTGGTACAGGTTTTTTTTTTTTTACTATATTTGTATGATGAAAGATAATATAAATAATAGATAAAAGATTATATAACAAAGCAAATTAATTATTACTTCTTAGATTTTAGCAATATTTACGATTTTGTAATTTAAAAGTTAATTTACTGACCATTTGCTGGCTTTACAATTACAGATTATCCTACCTAATTTAGCCATCCCACTTCCCTCATAGTTCCTACAGACCAATCTGACGTTTCTCTCTGGAGATATTAACATGTTGATTGCCATGTTATTTTCAAGGATCCCGGTCTCAGATGTCAATTTGATTAAATCATATTATATTATATAAAATGTTAACCAGAGAAATCGTTGGTCATAAAAAAGCTTATAAAAACAAAACAAATTATAAAAAAAAATAATAATGTTATAAAAAATCTGGTGCGGGCAACACACGACTTTCACTTACCTCGATTTTTAAAATCAATGAAAGAATTTTCAAATACAGTTAGAGATAAAAATACGTGAAACTATTAAGGAATTAATCAAATTGAATTTATATAGAAACATGTGTTTTATTAAAAAATCTATTATATTATTATCTAAAATAATCAGTTAGTTTTATCTTCTTCTCATCACTTTCTATTAACTTTTAAAAGCTTGTGTATGAGATGATATTTATTTCTAAAATCTTTAGCTTTCCAACGGTATATCATACATGTATATTACTGCTCTTATGTTCAAAAACAAAAAATTGCATTAAAAAAATATTTTTTCTGTTTTCTCCTTTAGTTGGGTATCGAATTTATTCAATTTATATATTTACCTGTTTTTCATCAGCGTTAACAAGATAATATAGTTATTATTATTGAATCTACAAAATTAAAGGTACTTTAGAGGAAGAAAATTTAAAATATCGGCATTTAAGCCCTGTCAGACCATTTTTATCAGAATAAAACCTACATGATATTAAACCCCATTAAATTTTACATCGTGTAATAAAAATCGTCGGAACCGTTTTCGAGAAAATCGAAAAAAGGTGCAAAATGCATGGTATAAAGTGCCTCTTCTGGTAAGCTCATTTTAATGAAAAAAGTTTTGTCACGTCTCGGGCGTATAGTTGTCTTAAATATGAAATTTCTGTTACATAGGACTTACCGTTTCCGCCCGAGAGTTACCACACACATCCACACACACACCTTTTTGCGGGACTTGGTTATTTGGACTGAGGGGACCCTAAAACGTGTATTTCCGTTGAAAACTGGAATTCGAAAATTTTCACGATCGCAATACTTCCCCTTACTATATATAGTAAGTGAAAGTAAAAATAATTATAAAAAAATAATTCTGTACCTCTACAACCCATGAAGGATCTTGGACTCATCTACTTTTTCTATGCCAACTATGACGTGATTAAGCCTTGATCACACCAGGTTTTTCCCCAATTTAGGTACCCACTTTTAAGAGGCTGGGTCTGCCCCAGAAAGGTCTCCATACCCTAGGATAACTCCCCTCCCAGCTGAATTATCAGAATAAATAATATTCTATCATAGCTGGGATTCGAACAGTAGACTATTGCTATATCCACTAGACCACACCCCTTCTACCAAAAGCTTACATAATATTTGAAAAGTAAACATGTTAGGAGCTTTCTCGTAGTTGGCTCATACAACAGAAATCTCTTCGCGGAATCCAGCTACAAGAATGATTCAATGACACTCAACGACTTGTCCCAACACGCCTCTTAATTTTACTGCGTCAGATATGTTTATTAAATTTGTTAGTAATACTTCATATATGGTACCAAAGCTGCGAGATAACTGATAGTTGGGGTCCTGGGCAATCTAGGTGTAAAAAGAGGTAATACTTGCTACAATGCTTCCTCTTGCCAAAGAACCCATTTTTATTTTTTTGTGATCATCACAATAGCTGGCTGTCAATGTTATTTGACAGGTGCAAATAAAGAGTTTAAAGTAAAAAATAAATAAATAAAAAAGTGAACTTAAATTGTATATGGATATATGATTAGAAATTAGAAATGTGATTATTTTACATTATTTATTCAAATTAATTTCAGGATGTGCCCTTTTTACGACAGTTGCTAAGAACATAAAAAACCGTTTTACAAATAATTTCTAATAGTGTACACTATAAAAATTTTCTCTCATTTTCGGAGGAGATATCTTAAATTTACTAACACTAATCATTTCAATTAAGAAAATGATTTATCTTAATGTACTTCATAACACAATTGCTTTTGACACATAATTTAAATTGTGTTAGTTAAGAAAAAATTGCTGAATTATTGAATCCAAATTACTCATCGCTAGAGACATGTCGTCAATGCCAGCCTGCGTCACTCATTCTGATATTTATGCTGTATACAAGTATATGTATTCTTTATTGACTTTTGATTTTGTCAATTTCTTTCTGTGTACTATGTTATGTATCTTTATATTGCTCATCATGTAATTAAACAATCTTGTATTTACTTGCCTTAATTTTATATCTTGAAATATGAATTTGTATTCCTTATTGCTTTTGGTTTAGTCAATTACAGTTTATTTCTGTGTACTGTTTAACTGTTTCTTATAATTGTTTTTTGTATTAATTAGGGATTATGTAATTAAATTTTATATTTGCATGCCTTAATTTTATATCTTGTATATATGTATATGTATTGCTTACAGCTTTTAAGCTTAGTCAATTACTGCTTCATACTGTGTTACTTTTTCTTTATAATTGTATTTTATATTCCTTATATATTACATAATTTTTTTTTGCTGTATAGTGTGTTACTGTTTCTTTATAAAATTGTGTTATATTATTTAAGTATTGTATTGTATCATACTGTGTACTGTTACTGTTTGTTATTGTACTTTTATTGAATTGCTACAGGTGAACTCCTTTCCCATACACGGGCTCGCCTTAGTGGGATAGTGACTTCTACTTGCACTAATATGTCTGTGTTTTGATTCGAATAAAGAAGTTTATAAAAAAAAAAATAAATAAAAAAAAATAAATCCATGACTAGAGCTGAAATACAAAACAGCTTTATGTATATTTTAAATTTAATAACATAAATATTAAGCCTTTTTTTTTTTTTTTTATGAATGATTTGGGACAAGGTATTACAATGATAAAACAAAATTACTACCTTTGTATAAATAATAGAAAAAAAAATTAAAACTGGTTATGTTTATTATTCTTGGTAATTATTGATTACAATATAACATTATTTTTCAGGGATCAATATCGCATCTGACAGGTAGGACGGATTCATAAAATTTACAGATCTTCAAAAAATTTTTTAAAACCAAGGAGAATAATGTTTATCCTTCTATAATTCTTTTAATTTCTCTCTCAGCCAAGGTAGGTAGTGTTTAACTGATGTGAAGACTGTTGGAGATTTTTTGTTAATATTAGAGCTCCATGATGCAACTCCTATTTGAACCATTTTGTTTGGATCAGCTTTTAGTGGGCAATACAAAGGTCCGCCACCATCACCCTGTTTAGGAAAACAATCATTACAAAAAGAGGAACAGATATTTATTTATCTAATTTATAGCTTCCTCGATTTCTCCTTTTTAATCATTGTGACAGTTTCTATCAAATGGGTAGAGATTTATTTCATACGGCTTTGTGATTGCACATAAATCCGTGGTCTTAGAAATCGCATCACCTAGACTTTAATAATGAATTTGATCCTATAGAATATTTTAGTTTTTATCTAATTATTTATATCATATGCTTAATGAAATAAAGAAAAAAAAAGAGTTTGTTAGTTCTTGGTTAGTATTTTTAACTACTTCCAGAATAAAAGTTTTAATTATGTTTAATTATAAGCATTTTGCTATAAGAAACTATTAACATTGCAAGATTACATGAAGTGGAACAATTTACAAGGAAAACAGTGGTGACACAAATCAACAGGGGTTATTGTTTTGAAAATTAATATTATGATTCATTTTACCAGGAAACTTCTATACTTTTTTCTTTGATTTTTACGTGCTTTTCTTTAATTATCAATACATGATGCTATTTTTTTGTATAATCAACATTTTTTAAAAACATAATTATAATTAATTTAATTTTTAATTATTTGTCTTTGGGGTAATCCCCATAAAAATAGAGCTGGTTGGCACAGTACAGTACAAATAATAAATTTATCACCAGCAAATATACATTATTAATTAAAAATTGAATAAATATTTAAAACAAAAACAACAAAATACATATACAGCAATAAGCATAAAGGTGCTGCTATTTTTATGATTACTTTCATCCAACATATACATAAATTTAATATAAGAATATCAATAAATAATGTAATAATAATATTACTATAGCAAATATTCAATCCCTAAAAAATACTTAATAAGTCTCGAAACGTTTAACAGTGATTAACATTCTGAGAAGAAAGATGTTGAAATCTTATTTTAAGATTATCTTTGACAAAAATAAATAATGATTTCAGATCTATTACATGGGGTTCCGTAAGAATTTCATAAAAGCCGTCAATACTCACATCATTTAATACGGCATGAAACGGGTTCTATTTTCATGGTGTGTGGGAAACGAAGAAAAAATAAAAAGAAAGAAATTTTTTGGACCTTGGATACATTTTTTATATTGAGTGATGCAATTTCTATAAACACAACTGTACCTTGAATTAGTGAGAATGGGTCATAACATTTCATGACCCTACTATCAATCTCAAGATACTTTAAAATAAAAATAATGTTAATCAATAAATAATCAATAAAATAGTGTTAATATCTTACTCTAGAATAATATAAGAATTTAACATTAAATTATCATTGTTTTAGCGAATGATTTAACTAAGAAAACTGGTTTGAATACATCCATGTCATTTCTTATTCTTGAAATGAGAAATCAAACATAAATATGGAAGTGTAAAACACAATAAAACACCTATTTAAAAAAGGTTAAATTGGCCATATGCTTATTGAACTTAAGAGGAAAAAAATAGACAATCTGAGGCAATTTACACTATTAAATGATGTGGTGACTCACAAACGCATATGTCTATATTTTGAATCAACCATTATTTAAAACCAGGACTAGAAAAAAAAAGGGTTATCTATATACAACAAAGTCAAATTGTCTATAAAATAATGGTGAGTACTATGAGGAGAGAATATAATAATGTTTTTAAAAATGATATATTATAGAAGCTTAAGGACTTATGATTTATCACAAATAATAATTTATTATTTGTCCGGTTACTTGTTAACAATTATTTCAGGATTGATCAAGAAAAAGAACATTTTAGAATTACTTTATAGAATTACTTGTAGAATTGTATATATACATTTTTTATAATATATGTAATATTATTATTTATTTTTTTATTTGATTATTGTGTTAGGCAGGCTAACAATAAGATAAGAAGTAAAATTTAAATTTAAATAAAGCTCCAATTTGATTGTAAGTTTATAACATAGCATCCATTTTGGATGCTAAGAAAAAAGGTCACTGGCAAGTACCTACCAGGTAAGAGAACAGGTAAAAAGGGTTTAGTTGAAGTTTTGACCTGGGAGTAGTTTCAGTGGGTGACTTGTAAGGGTGAGGAGCTGCAGTATAATATGAAGAATCATTGTTAGCCTGGTTACATATTTTTTGTATTATGTTTGTAAGTTATCATTATAATTAAAAAAGTTAAATAATAAAAATGTGCCTGATTGTCAAGAACCCATACCATACCCTGAGAGTAAAATGAGTTTTAATTAAGTAAATATTGTTAATTGATTTTTTCTTAAAAGAATTTTTTTTTTTTAATAAGTGTATTATAATATATATATGTTAATAACACTAGCTTATTATACAGGTGTACGTGCAAGCAATTAATAATAGCATTTAAAAATGTTTTGTCTTTTTCAATGTCCTTTTATTGTATTTACTTACGGCAATAGCACTGTTCTCTTTATCTCCAATACCACATATATTTGACTCAGTATACAATTTTAAGATATCAAAATTTTTAACTTCTTGAAGGCAATAATCTTGAGGTTTGTAGGTATAGTTCATTTTTTTAAGTACTGCTTGGTAAGAACCATCTGAAAAAAATTCAGTTTTTAATGCATGGTTTATATGAGAAAATGTATTTATTTATGACTAGATAAACCTTTGTGAGAATAGGTTTGTATATGATTGTTATACATGAAGAAACCAGCAAAACTGTCATTATTAACACTCAGTTATATTCCAATACTGGGTAACTAACCTGTATTCCATAAATCTGTAAGTCATAGATAAACTGTTTTAAGTAACAATTTTAAAGTTTTAAAGGTAAAAAAAAAAGGAGTTGCAGATCCCACTTTATCCCTTTACATTAAAAACTTCAAACATATCTAAACTTCAAAATACCAACAAAATATTGGTTTGGACATCGAGTACATCTTATAAAAAAACTTTTAAAAGTCATGAATCAAATTACGCAATAAATTATCCATATTTAGCTCTAATAACCACAACCATAAGAAGGTCTTAGGTTCAGTATATATAGAGATTCATAATATTTCTAAGCCACATGCTCTGCAAGGAGATGATTAGGCAATGATCATGACAAGTCGCCAGGTCCATTTTTGGGTATTCAATTTATAGAACCTAACCCAGGTCCCCTCCTTGACTTAAGTAACAAATAAATAAATGCAATGCAATTCACTAAACTACCCTGCCTCTTCCTGTATAGAAACGATATGGTAAATATGACATTTTTATAATTCAAATCGATCTAAATAATTTATTTTTTTAAAATTTTCTATTAATTTAAATGAATGTTTGTAATAAACTCTTAATTTTTGAAAAGATGGATTGCTCATTTGCATAATTATTCCATTGGTAACCATTTGAATACAGACCTTGGTTATTAACAACTCTGGTTTTTAATTAATTTAAAAATATTTGTAGTAGGTACAGTTTTTTAAAGGATATTCACATAATCTAAAAATTAAAAAATCTAAAAAAAACCCTTACATGTGTTGGGAAAATGTCCACGTAACATACTTTTCATTACCCCCGGCACAACTGCATAAAGAAAGAAGTAGCAGAACTTTTGGAAATGAAAAGGTACAAATGTTTTCAGGAAGTTTTTTGCCTTGATACAGTTGGGTCAACAAGATTTGTGGATATCTTGGCATTTAGTGCCATAAAAATTGAACCACTGATAGTGGATCCCACTATCAGATATGAAAAAAATGACCAGGAACAAGGCAAAAGGATTTAAGAGGAGAAAGAAAACATTTATATATTTTCATAACCTGAAGTAAAAATTGCATGAGGAGTTCGGCGAAAGGGAATTTACAGTAGTGGGACTTTGGTTCGAAGCAGGGGGACCATCCAGTAGCCACAGGATCATTTTTGGAGAAATATGAACTAAAATAAATCAGTTGCAAAATATACGGCGACCTTAATCCTGGCCTTACCGAGGGGAATCCTGCATCACCACATATATTGAAGTTAGTCTGGATTTTTATATGTCATTATCGATTTCGACATCAGTAAAGTATATGTATTTCCTATTTGGCAGAATCTCCTCTATCTTTTTTCTTTAAAAATTGTCTTCAGGATTGATCGATACTGTGTACTCATAGCGAAGTTGAGCAGCAGATTCCAATTGGAATTTCTCCTTCAACGATATTCAATTGGTTCAGTAAAATCACAACTGTGAATAATTGAAAAACTAATATTGATTATTTTTTTTATTTATTCCTGTGTCCTGCAAGGATCAGGGCCTCTCTTATCACTCTTCCCCTCCTTCCTATCCCGGGCAAACAAATGCCATTGATGATTTAGATATAAATATTATTTTATATACAGAGTAATTACACATCAATAAATAGTTTGGGATAATAAATTAACATTGATTGAAATATTGTAGCATAATTTGTAAACTATGACCTGTTGGGTCTATTCTACTTTGCAATGAAACTATTGTACCATCAACTATTGCTTTATAAAATAAAGAACCTGCCAGGGTGGTTACTTGAGCCAAACAGGCTTTATCGCTTTGTAAAGCTGCTCAAGCCAAGCAAGGTTATTTAAATTACAACTATGTTAAGGTTCAGAGATATTAAAATATTTATTACTTTGTGTTCTAAATCCAAATCCATTCATGAAACAGTCAGTTGCAATAACTTTGTCATCTTCCTCTGCTGTGCAAATAACATCAACTATTGTATTTAGCTCCATCGGTTGCTCAAGTACAATAATTGCAATATCATTGGCAATCTTTAATTGATTATAGTCTGAATGGACGATCAGTTTATCAGCTCTTCGGGTCTGAGAAGGTAGAGGTTTATTTTTTATAGTAGTGCTATATTCTCCAACTCGGACAAACAGATCAGTAGAGTTCTTTACCCAGCTATAAGAAAATAAATTAATTATTATCAGTTTCGGTAAAATTAAAATAATATTATTACTAAGAAATATTTTTGTCATTCTTATAAACAGACAAGGTTTTCCCCATAGTAGTTGGATCTATATGTGTATCTGAATAAAGGATTACTTTTGAAGCAATGATAAGATAAAGTTTTTAAAGTTCTGTATTTATATATTTCAAATGATTTTTGTTAGTCTGAAATGGTATACATATGGTTTCCATCTTGATGGCTTTAACACTAGTATCCTGAAAAGGAGTTTGTTAAGTAGAGAAGATGATAACGTTAATCAATATGCCTTCTTGTGATGAGCCTGTGCCTGAAGTTTGATTGACTGATTGAAAAAGAATTTTTCTTCTGAACTGTTAGTACCCTTAGAATAATTAAAATGTATTAATAAAAACATGTCTAAAGGAAGATTGCAATTGATATAATTAAAATAGTAGGTTTCTATTATCTTCCAAAAAAAGTTTTTAGAGAAAAACTTTAACGAGTCAACGTTTCGGGGGCCTTCCCCTCATCAGGACTCACTAAAATACATCAATAATTTATAATTAACATCAAGATACAACGATTCAATATAATAACTTATAAACATTAACAACATTCAAATAACAATGTTACATAAAAAATTATTTTTTTATTTTTTATTTATTTACCTGAGTTGCCTGACAATTTAAAAATCCATTTTTAATTTTAAAAATTGTCAAAAAAGTCTTTAAAATAAAATTATATTGCACAGGGAACAACAATCATCCCACCTCACATATTCTTTGGCCCCTTATGGATTCGGGTCATCCTATTTACTGTAAAGGTACACTGATTATTATATTTAAATAGGTCAACAATGCAATCCTTTACAGTAAATAGGATGACCCTAGATCCATAAGGGGCCAAAGAATATGTGAGGTGGGATGATTGTTGTACCCTGTGCAATATAATTTTATTTTAAAGACTTTTTTGACAACATTTTTAAATTATAAAAATGGATTTTTAACTTGTCAGACAACTCAGATAAATAAATAAAAAAATAATTTTTTATGTAACATTGTTATTTGAAATGTTGCTAATGCTTATAAGTTATTATATTGAATCGTTGTATCTTGATGTTAATATTAATTGTTAATGTATTTTAGTGAGACCTGATGATGGGGAAGGCCTCCGAAACATGGACTCGTTAAAGTTTTTCTTAAAAACGTTTTTTGGAAGATATAGAAACCTACTATTTTAATTATAATAAAAATGTAATATTCCAGTTATTCAGTAGTAATATGTAGAATGGCTATTTTCCACCTTTGTAGTGAAGTTTGGTACAAGTTCTGTGGAAGTTGGAGTCTCTTTGAATTTTTTCCAATGTATATCGTGTATATTGATGCCTATAGATCTTGTAGGACCTACAGGTCATGTATAAAGGGTGAAGGGTACAGGTATATCAAATGATTCTTGGGATTTGAATTGTTCTCCACCATAATGATCTTCCTCTTGTCGTAGTAAAATAGTGTCATGTGGCATCGATCAGGCATCGACATAGATAATGAAGAGCAAGAGGCTGCAATATCTTCTAAAAACTTTCGGGGCTTTTAAAAAATATAAAAGGGAAAGATAAACTATAAATTATGATTTAAGGATATAAAGTGTGGCTAGAAACTGTTTTTACATCCAAGCACGTTCTTAATTTGCAAAGTTATATGACTACAGTGGTTGGAAAAATTAACTTATTTTTAATCCAGTTGCCGTTCTCCTCTTCCATAACAATCAAAAAGATAATTGGCCCCATATAATGAAAATCCTGCCTGAGCTCTTGCAATCGTATACTAATAGCCTATTTGTTAACCTACTATTTTAAAATCTGTAAAGCAGAGTAATATAATATAGTTGAACTTTTTGGGATTAACTGTGTCAGTGATACCTT
Organism: Piezodorus guildinii; assembly: GCA_023052935.1. Taxonomy (NCBI): domain Eukaryota; kingdom Metazoa; phylum Arthropoda; class Insecta; order Hemiptera; family Pentatomidae; genus Piezodorus; species Piezodorus guildinii. The sequence goes on from CM041294.1 coordinate 26,053,096, forward strand.
TAGCACATTTAAGCACTTGATGTCCCAAGATTTATAAAAGGAAAAGACCCAGCAATTATTTTTAAGTTAAAAAAAAAATACATAGAAAATATTTATTTAACATTAAGAAAATCAAGAGAACCGGAACACCTGAAGTCATACTCTACTCTCAATGGACAGGACAACCCTAAGGAGAGTAACAGGACTGTACACAGGACACTGTCAACTTAATAAGCATCTCCATAATATGAGTTTGGTGGCTTCACCGACTTGCAGATTCTGCAAGAAGGATGATGAAACTGCATTTCATTTGATATGCAGTTGCCCAGAGATTGCCAGGATACGGTTTTACCATTTTGGTGTCGACCGTATCCCTGATCCCAAGTTGCGTGAACTGATTAACCCCCACAGGTTAGTCAGATTCACCAAGGCGCTAGCCCTGTATTAACAGTAGATTGGACGGCGCACAATAAGCCTAATATTGGCTGCAGTGCATTGGATTAGCCGGAAAAAAAACAAAAAAAAACAACATTATTATCACTCTAATTTTATACTTACCCTATACAATGTGCTGCAGTTAATACAACATTTGGTGAAATCAACGATCCACTGCATTGTAATTCTAGATGTTCATTTAAAATTACTACTGCCCATGGAGCTTCACCATAAGATGCTATTTCTGAAAATAATAGATACGGTATATAATGTCTTGCATTGATAATTTTCTTAAAAGCCAAGAGAAGTAAGAAAAAATTCAAAAATCCTTAAATTGAGGATGTATAGTCGACTGTAGATACTATTATAGGTGGAATAATCAGGAGTCAGTCATTTTTTTGAAAATTTTTAATTTTGCCAACGTTTCGGCTCAAGCTTGTGAGCCATCATCAGGGCTACAAACATCAGAACAAAAGAGATACATATTAATGTGATAATGAAAATTTTTTGAATGTAGTGACAATGATAACATTTGAAATAAAACAGAAAATATACCAACATACTTAAGTATTATAGATACAAATAATGATATATTCCACCTATTATAATTATAACAAAAATCATTAATATATGTACTTTAACATTGAAATACTCACTGGATGAAGGGTTTTCTCCATTGATATTTTCCGTTGTAGCTGGAAATCGTTTCCGTCCACAGCCACCACCAGGGGCCACTTTAGGTTCTTGCAGTCCTCCCTGGACACTTTTGGGGACTGTCGCTGAAGCATCTTCAGTCCCGCAGCATACAACCTCTTTTCCTCGGCAGTGGTTGGCGCTAGTATTGGAGTTGTTCATGTTTGTCATTAGAAATATTTCAATATTTTTATTTCAATAGAAGAGATACTGCCATTATATTACTTTATTATTGAAAACATGTATTTGATGATGTTTAAATGAAGTATATTTATTTGTGGTACAATAGTAAAAACTTGGGATGTATCTGGGAATTTCTGAATCCCGATGAAAATTTTAAGCTTATAATAGTTGCCAACCCAGTTTTGGAACTATATTAATATATAATAGATGATTACTCAATAAGATATTAAAAAAATATCCTTCCTATGTGTTCAAGTTTTATTAAACCTCATGTTGGTGCTCTTCTCTCTTACTATATATATATTTTTTTTAATATTTAATTTAAGATCAAATTATTTATAATATAATAAAATAATTGATATTGATTCAAATTTGTGTGGTAGTATTCACAAGAACGTGAATTAAACTTAGGATAGTTTCAGGGTTAGAGAAATTTAGCAAACGCTACACTCATGCTATTATGTTTTAAAATATTTTAACAATATGAAGATAAATAAAGAAATAATTGGATTGAGGGTTGACAAAGTACGAATTATGCCATTTTGTTAGTTATAACCTTGAAGATTTGGATACACCCCAAAACGTTGTTTGTTAAAAAAAATAAAAGTTTCCACATCCTTCATGGAAGTCTATTAAGATGACCTTCATCTGCTTCTGGTTTTGGATTTTTTTCTACATCTCTATTTTTTCCTTATACAATTAAATAAAAGATAAGTATCAAGGAAAAAAAACAACCAATAAGTAGACACTTATAGCATGTAGTTATTGTGAAGTCGGATTTATCTACTTCTTGACACTCAACTACTGAAAACATTTAGATTTTTGTAATAGGATCTTATAACAATATAAAGTATGAAATATTAATTTATCTCTTTTTTTTTTTTTTGGCATTCTTTCAGATTCATGTCAATTCATTAATAATATTTCGAATAAGATTTACAGTGTGTAAACTAAATAAATATTTTTATAGCAATTTATTAAGGTTTACGTTTCAGGAAAAAAAAGAAGTTCCTAAATTAGATAAACTTTCTCCCTCAAAATCCCATCTAAAATAAATAAATAATCACGTTTTTACTTTCACTTATCTATTTAAGAAATATATAGTAATGGAAAGTATTGAGATCATGAAAATTTTCGAATTCCAGATTTCGACGGAAATACGCGTTTTATGATCCCCTGATTCTAAATAACCAAGACGCGCGAAAAGGTCTGTGTGTTATGTGGTTAGTATAACACAAAAATTGAAATTTCATATTTGCTACACCAATCTTTTTCACCAAAATCGGCTGACTGGAAGTGCTATTTGTACCATGCATTTACGATTTTCTCAAAAACTCCTCAAAGGAGTTAATATGCTTTAATATGGTGTAGGCTTCATCCTGATTGAAATAGTCTGACATGGCTTAAATGCCGAAGTTTTTTATTTTCTTCCTTTGAAATACCTTTAATATTGTCAATTCTGAAAAATTAACCATATCATCTTATTATTATTGAAAAAAACAGACAAAATTTACCGATTGAACGAATTGTATTACCGACCAAAGTTGAAAAAGAACAGAAATATTTTTCTAGTTAATTTTTTTTTCCGAACATAGGAATAGTAATAGAGATGAATGATATACCGTTGGAAAACTAAGGATTTCGGAAGAAATGTTATCTTATTTACGAAGTTGTAATAATGTGAATTGGAGAATAGACCATTAACTTAGGTGATTGTTATGCATAGTAATTTTACACTGTAATATTATTTAATTAAAAAAAAAAAAAAATGTGTGTAAAAATGTAACTCCAGGGCAAAAACGATAAGGTCAATGAGACTGAAATTTCATATTTAAGACAAGTATACGCCCGAAATGTAACAGACACTTTTTCATAAAACCAGCTAACCAGAAGAGCCACTTTATTCCATGCATTTAGCACATTTTTACGATTTTCTCAAAAACAGCTTTAAGGATGTTGAATAAACTCGCTATATCGATGTAAAATTTAATGGGCTTTAATATCATGTAGATTTCATTCTGATTAAAATGGTCTGACAGGGCTTAAATGCCGATATTTTAAATTTTCTTCCTCTAAAGTACCTTTAATTCTGTAGATTCTATAATAATAACCATATCATCTTATTATCATTGATAAAAAAAAGTTAAATATATAAGTTGAACGAATTCGATATCTAACTGAAGGAGAAAACTACAAAAATATGTTTGTTTAACTAACTGATTGTTTTAGATATTAATATAATCGATTAACTAATAAAACACATGTTTCTATAGAAATTCAATTCAATTAATTCTTAACAAATTTATTACTTTCACTTACTATATATAGTAAGGGAAAGTATTGCGATCGTGAAAATTTTTGAATTCCAGTTTTCAACGGAAATACACATTTTAGGGTCCCCCGAGTCCAAATAACCAAGTCCCGCAAAAAGGTCTGTGTGTGTGTGGTAACTCCCGGGCGGAAACGGTAACTCCTATGAAACTGAAATTTCATATTTAAGACAATTATACGCCCGAGACAGTACAAAATCTTTTTCATAAAAATCAGCTTACAAGAAGAGCCACTTTATACCAATCATTTTGCACCTTTAATCGATTTTCTCGAAAAAAAGGTTCCGTCGATTTTTATTAAACTCGCTAAATCGATGTATAACATAATGAACTTTAATATCACGTAGGTTTTATTCTGATTAAAATGGTCTGACAGGGCTTAAATGTAGATATTTTAAATTGTCTTCCCCTAAAGTACCTTTAATTTTGTAGATTCAATAAAAATAAATATATTATCTTGTTAACGCTGATGAAAAACAGGTAAATATAAAAATTGAATAAATTCGATACCCAACTAAAGGAGAAAACAGAAAAAATATTTTTTAAATACAATTTTTCGTTTTTTAACCTAAGAACAGTAATATACATGTATGATATACCGTTGGAAAGCTAAAGATTAAAAAAAAAAGATTATCTGATACACAAGTTTTTAAAAGTTAATAGAGAGTGATGAAATGAAGATAAAACTAACTGATTATTTTAGATAATGATATAATCGATTTTTTAATAAAACACATGTTTCTATATGAATTAAATTTAATTAATTCTTTAATAGTTTCACATATTTTTGTCTCTAACTGTATTTGAAAATTCTTTCATTGATTTTAGAATTGGAGGTAAGTGAAAGTCGTATGTTGCGCGCACCAGATTTTCTACATTTAAGTTTCGAACTGATTTTATTGAATGATTTATCCAACTTATCCTTAGTCACCAGTTTAGCCATTTAGGCACGACAGTGCGTTTGTTTTCTAATGTTTCTTCAATATCTCCAATGTAAAACTGATATAATTACTGTTTGGTATCTATGGCCGTTGTCAATATTTTAAATATTTCTATTTATATATAAGTTTCACATTGCAGGGGCCGGGGTGGCCGGGCGTGTTAGCACGCGAGTTCGAGTCTCGGTGCTGGGGAATTTCATCTCGGCATTTATCCTCCGCCCTCACTCACTCCCTGGCCCGAGAAACCCTCGTATAACCTTTAAAGGCAAGGCAGGGGTGAACAAAAAAAAAAAAAAAAAAGAAAAAAGTTTCACTTTGCACGGGAAGTTAATATATTAACTTTTAGATTATTGAAATTACATTACCTCTCCTCCATGGAGTTTGATTTGATACTACCATTCCTAGCGACACAGCTATCGTAGTCTATACAGGAGCACTGTTGAACAGTCGAAGCAAAACAGAAGAATCCAGCAAGGATTAGCGCGACTTCCCACACGACGAACATTGTGGCGTCTGACCGTCTGACCCGTTGGACTGGATTTTACTGGAGATATTTCTAGGGACAAGAGTTGACGTCAGGGGCTTGAAACGAAGGCTCTCCAGATTGAGGAAAAGTTGCATTAATTTGAATAGTATGATGGAGCTTGTGATTTCCACTTTGTAAAAACATCTTAAACTGTCCAGTTATGGTTTATCCATGCTTTAGAAGTAAAATAATAAACCAAGCATCCTGGTCTAACCTGTGGCGTAGTTGTTAGCATAACGGCCTTCTATGCCAAAGATCGCGGGTTCAAACCCGACAGATTTTTTTAAAAAGGAATAAAAAATCCTAGCTTATGCTATCATTTGGAGGAGATGTAAAATGGTGGTCTTGGGTCTGTGCTCAGGTACTCATTAAATATTCCTATCATAATTAAACCTGGATAGACAAAATTAAGGACTCCCCCTGTAGATCTTCTGATTAGCCATGATAGCATTAAAATGAGGTTATATGAATAAACCAATGATCAACAACCAAGTACCCTATCTAAAAATTTTGTATATGAATTACGATAGCCATATTGAAAATTATTTAGTTTTAGACTGGTACAGGTTGAAAGAGACCACCAATATTTAATTTTTTGTTGAAGTCGAAATAAAGAAAACTATAAAGGTGGTATATAAGGGATATGGATGACTAATTTAGGATTAGAAAAGAGAGGCAGGAATAATGGAACCTAAGCATCCATAAATGAACAAAAAGCAAAAATTAAGGTGTAAGAACAAGGACCTCTAAATTGGTTAAAGCATTGTCTGAAGTATACGTTCTGTTGTATGTGTCCAGTTTCAAGTTTCTTGGTTCTCATTTAAGTGATCAAATGGTGAAATTAAAAATTATCGTTAACAAAGCACTCCTCTGAAGTTTTCCTCTTAGTAAACTGTTTAGCCAGGCACAAAAATCCTAGTTGAAAAGGTTGATGGGTTTGAGAGAAAAATTATGAGATACATTATAGGGCCTGTAAGAGAAAATGATGTATAAATGATGTTTGGGAAGGAATAAATAGATACACAGCTTATATGATGATTTCTTAGTTTTTTATTATGTGTGAAACCAACGCTTGAAATCGCTAGGACATGAAAAGTAATCGGCATATGATGGATGGCAATCATGGGCAGTCCCTTGCCAATACCACAATAATTGGTAAAAAGTAGTTCAGAAAGTAGTCTAGCTGTTGATTAATTCGCATATTTTTAGGTTATCATTAAGCATTGATATGAATACACATTCCAATTAATTGATCGGAAAAATAATGTAACTTAAAAAGAAAATAACAGTTTGTGATATTTTGACAAATGGTAATAAATGATTAAATTAAAAATATTAATTAAATTTTAAAAAAATAAGTTATATTTCAGAGATTGGGGGTAGCAAAGTGGGTAGAGAGGCAGATTCTAGGTGTGACATTCTGTCACATCAACATACCAGCATTCGATTATTTGTTCTGTTATATTAGCCATGGGTCGACCTAGGGCTCTGAAGACTGTGCTGTGGCTACACTATAAGGTACTCACTATTTGAGGAAAAAATATGATTGCTTTGCATTATCTTGTTTTTACTATCTCCTTGCACAACTATTTGACTAAATACAGATGTTTACTATGTACTAAACTCAAGTTCCATAAAGGGCTATAGTGGTACATTTTTTTTTTTTTTGTTCTATTGATTTGTTGCTCATTGACTGATAAAACCAATTCTTAATAGTTTAGTTCAATGAATAACAAGTATATTATTTAAATTCAAAGATAAAGCCATCTGCCAAACAAATGCTGATAATTTTTTTATGAACATTGTTGCAAAAGCCGGTCCATGTAAATCTTATGAAACTATAATTTATAGTTTGTTATCAAGAAGAATTTTTCATTTCAAAGTAACATGAAGAAAGAAATATCTACATTGTAGATGTAAATCTGCATGACATTAGATATTTCAACAAGATAAAATTGTTGTAAATGTTTATTTGCTATTAATATAATGGTGGCTGTCAATAGTGTTATTTGTATTGGTCAGATTTGTTTAAAATATAGAGATTAGATTTATTAAACATGAGTTTCAGAACCCTAAGATTTGCTCCTGCGGCCTAAATTTGAGATGATTTCAATAAGTAAATTTTATTAATTTAATTAGAAGAAATATGCATATTTATATTGCTCTGAAAGATGTATAAGTAAGTTTACCCTATAAGAAGTAGCATTTCCAAAAATGCTTAAGACCTATATGAGGTTTAGACATTTATAATGAACTTCTATGATTTCCAATCATTAAATACAAAAATCTCATGCTTTGGTTATATTTTTTCTTCTATAGACATGGTATTAGTAGTATTTTTTTGTTGTTTGTTAAATATTCTTCTCTTTATTTAAAAATTAAATTCTTAATACTTACTATCTTAATTCATCACAAAGGTTATAAATAACTATGTACACTGTAGTTTTAATATATTTTAATAAGTTAAATTACACCTTAAAAAAACATTGTCCATATAAAAATTGGAAGTTTAACTTTTACATATTTTCTAAAGGAATTCTACAATCTTAGAATTTGAAACTTAGTCCCAATTACCAAAATATGACTAGATTTATGAAATAACTTTACAAAAGCCAAATGTTTTACTAGTCGAAGATTAAGAATATTATAGTATTACATACAATTTATGGGATTTATTTGTTTAGCTTAAAAATCAACAGGTCTGACTTCTATGGCGAAAAATTTCCCATTGTCAATAAAAAGGCTTAATTTTGTAATATACAAAAATACTTCATGAGTATTTTCTACACACTTGTCATTGAATGTTTATCAGTAAGTTTAAAGAATTTTGTAAATTTTTAGCTTTTTATTTCAAACAATTTGATTCAATAGTTATTATATTTATCATTACTTATTTCGTATCATACAAAAAAAATTATTTTTTTCATTTCATGATAACTGTTTCTGGACCCAAGGAAGGTAATGTTCCACTGATACGAAGACTGTAGGAAATCCTTCTCCACATCCAATGCCCCATGCAACAACTCCTATCTGGACCAATTTGTTTGGATTAGCTTTAGACGGGCAGTACAATGGTCCGCCACCATCTCCCTAGAATAAAATATTAAATTAAGTTTAAAACAATTAATCATTCATAAATATTAAAAGTATGAGAAAAAAAATCATAGATATTCATTAACATCCATCATTTTAATGGGAGTCAAACATTTTTAGTTATGCCGTCCTTTCGGAGAGGAAGTAAAAAGATGGTCCCGAGCCTATGCAATGTCAGGTATTTGTTAATGATCCTTATCCTAATTATAACTTGATAAGCAAAATTTAGGACTCCCACTGTAGTATCGTCCGGATAGCACCAAGTAGCATTATATGAATAAACAAACAAAGAAACATCCAGAAATTAATTTTAAATTAATTTAAAAAAATTAAATTAATTTTAAACAAAAAAATTTGTATACAAATTCTATAGTTACATACAAATGAATCAAAACTTGAAGCGTTTTCTTAAAATCAAACTTTTGATCTTATTTGTTTACAATAACAACTTTTTTTATTCGATCCTTAAAGCTCCATTCAAGGTGTATTTTAACCGGTGGGAATATCAAGATTGAATGAGTACACCATATGTATTTTAATACAACCTGGATTTGGACTGGTGTCATGTGAAATTTAAGGGTGTGAAGGCACACTTATCTAGCCTAAATCACTTGGCCATCACAGCTTCTTAACTTTTAGGTGCTAACCTCTACATTAAAAAATTCTTAATGCTCTTCAAACTATTGTGATTTTATGGACTCGTGTATAATTTATATTTCTTATACCTCTCATTTCTCTCTAGTTGACGATAATATCATTAAAAATTTTACTTAACCTAAAAAGGTATATTTTCTACAATGCAAAAGATAAACTTTTATATTAAAACTAGAAAAATGGTACATAAAGGACATATATATAATGAGGGAAAGATTTTTACGTTTAATAGTTCTTTTAAATGATATAGATTGAAATTTTGCACTTCTAACCAGAAATCACAAAAAAAAAAAAAAAAAATCAGTTTATAATTTTTAAAGTTCATTATTTTTAAAATTGTATTTTATTATTTTATCGAGAAAATTAAATTTCTCTCCAGTATTGTTATAATAAATGAATACTTTATGATATTGAAAACTGTTTAATGGGTAATTATAATACGTCTCAATAAATATTATTATTAATACTAAAAAAAAATGTCATTTTGAATTATTCAATACATTTTTTGAAATTATTTTAGAAACTATTTGCGAAGATAAAAATTTTGATACAAAATGAAAAGTTTTACTACTCTGAAAACCTGCATGTTCAGAAAACAGAAAAAAAAGGTTCACCTCACCCACATAAAAAGTTAAAAACGTTGCAAATTATTACACAATGATTTATTACTTCCAAATGACAATATAAGGGTATAAGTGTTTACAAAGCTGTAGATAGGTAATTAAGTAATATTGTTTGTTTGTTTATTTATTTAACGTTACTTTATGCTACTATGGCTGATCGGACGAGGCTACAGTGGGAGTCCTAAATTTTGCCTATTCAGGTTTTATTGGATTGGGATCTTTAACAAGTATCTGACATTGCACAGGCTCGGGACGACCTTTTAACGTCCCCTCCGAAGGACGGTATAACTAAGGATTTTTTACTCACATTAAAAAATCCTAGGACCACCTGCGGGTTTGAACCCGTGACCTTTTGCATAGGTTATGCTAACCACCCAGCTACAATATTAAGTAATATGAAAAGCAACAAATAATTCCAAGGAAAATGTCATATCACCACTGCTTATTTCAAAAACACTATATCTCTGCTAGTTCTTGACCAATTTCCATGATTCTTTTTTAATTTTGTAGAAAATTAAATTCTCTATTAAATAAAACTAAATGCAAAAAAAATTGGTGTTTTTTATTTATTAATTAGGAGAAACGGATTTTTTTTTTTTAAATTTGTTATTCAGGTTCTGTAAAACTTCTTGAAACCTAAGTCCTCAAATTTTTGAAGGGGGGTAATTTTTTTTTTGGGGTCGATTACAACGGTTCATAATTGGAAATAATAAACCAAAAATTAAATATACTTTTAAAACACAAATATGGTAGAAACACTTTAGTCCAAAAAATTTGGATTATAATAAATTAGTAATCTAAATTCTGCCTATATAAAAGCATTTTCTATGATTTGACAGTTATTCTAGTTATTATTTCTTTTATTCTTAATATGGTTACATACCCTACAAGTGTCTCTCTTGTCATCACCCCCAGCGCAAATAAAACCTTCGTGAAGTATGAATCTTGTTCCTAATCTAGAAGTTCTAAGCTTTTCAAGGCAGGCTTCCCGTGTTTTAAGTGGAAGGTTCACTTTGCTAAGAACAGCTTGGTAAGTGCCATCTGTTTAGACAAAAAAAAGTATATTATATGTACAGTAACTGAAAATGATTCAATGATAATAATTACAGATTGTCTGAATAGAAATAAATATATACACTGAAAATGATGTAAGTACTAGCACATAAACATTCGAATGAAGTTTCTAATATCCTAAGATTATATTGATATTTAAACAAATGGTTATTTTTCAATTACTTTTGGCATTGCGTCCCCATCCAGTCACAACACAGTCTGATCCAATAACTGATTGCCCTTTCTCTGGACCACAAATAACATCAACTACTGGATTAAGATCCATGGGTTGTTCGAGGAACACAAGAGCAATATCATTATGAAGGTTACCGGAATTGAAGTCTGGGTGGGATACCACTCTTTGAACTTTTTGTGTTTGAGATGGGATTGGTTTGTTCGTGATTCTGTTATCATACTCTCCTGCTCTCACAAGAATTTCTTCAATCGGTGTATTCCTGTTGAAAAAATAGAAGAGAAAAAAGCATCAGTTGATTGTTTTTGGTTATAACTTTATTTTATATTATAGATAATTTTAATAGCTGTCTATGATGAATTAAAATTCATTATAACATCTTGATATGTTTGAAATATATAAATGCTATTTTAATAATAGATGACTAAAGAGAGAATAGTTAAACCAAATTGAATTTAAATTTAAAAAACCAAACCTCGACTTTAAATTTAATAATTTGTAATGCAAAAATATTTATAGTTAGTTAGACAACTGAAAAAAAAAACTAAAATATCATATTTAAGACTTGTAAATGAGATCTCGTTAATGATTAAATAATAAAAAATTAAAAAGCTTAGCCAAGCTAGCCAGGGGAGTGGGATGAAGAAAACTTCAATTGCCAACATGCCTTTCGGACCAGTCAACAAGATTGGATACATTGCTTCAGATTATGTTCGATTCCGATATCAAAAACAATATATATTTCTTTATCATTAATTTTTCAATACTGCTTAATATAACTATTATTAATTAACTTTTTTATTTTATTATCTATTAGATATTGTTTGATTAATTTTCTGTTATCTGTTAATGGATTCATTTATTACTACTATCCTAGTAGTTATCAAGAATAAGAAAATAGGAACTATGTCGCCCTCGACTGAATAACTTCGAATATTCAAAATATATTACATAATAGTACATATATTTAGCAGTCTGTGGCAGCACCAGTTATGTACTATATCAAGAAGAAAATTAAAAATCAATTGCAGTCCTTTGCAATCAATGATCCGTACTGCAAAAATACAATAACTTAAATTGTTGTAAGCTATCTTATGTGTTAATTCATAAATAACATGATGACTAAATTTAAGTGGCAAGTGTATAAGGCACTGAGTTATTTTTCAATCTTAGGTCAGGTTCAATTATGGAAGTGACAGATAATTGTTTATTATTTTATAATATCTACAACCCTGTGGTTGCAATAAAATCTTTATTGCATAGTAAATTGGGTATCCTTAAATGTGGAAAAACCTGTAGATTGAATGAGATTCAGGCGAAATCTACTTTTTTATCATTAAGTACTAAATCCAAGATCCTCTATGAGTTGTAGGGGCACAGTATTTTTAAAAAATGAAAAAGGTGAAAAACAGATGATGCATATATCTCAGGGTAAGTTGTGTTTGTAAGAATCTTTGGGAGTTTACATGATCTCAATTGTGAGTCTTCCTAAATTGACCTATTATTATTTATTGACCAATTATGAACATATTTTTAAGATTTGTCCTCAACACTCCGAAGCGGTCTCATGTGACCCATTTATACGGCGAGTTAAAGTGGCTCCTCCCTCCAATTCGTAGACAATATTTCCTAGGATCATTCCTTTACCAAACCATTAACACCAAGCTCCCTCCTTATATCCACAGTCTTCTACAATTTAAATCGTCAATCCACTCCCTCGAAACAAGGTCCCGCCATTCTGACCTTTACATTCCTACCCATAGAACAACAACTTTTGATCATTCCTTTCTTGTCCGCTCTACAAATCTCTGGAATTCCCTACCTACTCATATCCGCCATGCTTCATCTCCCATCCCAAACAGATGCTCAACAGCAATGAGGTTTTATATCAAAAATCAGATTTTGAATGTAAAAATGAAATATTATTTATTGATCATACCTTACTTAATTTATTAATCTTTTTAAATTTAGTTTTGTTCAGCAAAAGTATGCATCTGAAGAAGTTTATTTATTTTACTCTTTTGTTTTATTGTATAGACATATTCCTTTTTTTTTATTTTTTTTTTTATTTTATTACTTCTTACACCATTGTAAATAAGAATTAATCATGATCATTTGGTCTTTTGGCCAGATACACTGTATACTTTAATTGTACATATTTGTTGTTTCTTAAGGGACTATGTCCCAGAATAAAGATTATTTTCTATTTCTATTTATATTTCTAAAATTTATTATATTTGTGCCCATATATTTTAAAATTTATGCATTTTATACTCACTTCACACAATGGGCTGCAGTCAGAACAACGTTTGGTGTGATCAATGTACCTCCACACTTGAATGTCAAAGCCGCTTTTTTCTGCAAAATAACTACCATCCAAGGTGCTTCACCATAAAATGTGGGTTCTGTAATCAGAAAAAATAATTAAATGAAGAATACATGACACAGTATAAAATTCATAGGATGTTTTTTCAGTTGTGTTCTTAATGTAATAGGATAAATAAAATTACGAAATTTTTTTTATAGTTTATCATAATAATTTTTCGTTTCAGGAGAGTTGAAGGCAGAGCAAGACAATTTAATTACTTATCTGTTAAAAAAAAAAAAACTTTCATACCATTACGGTCTATTTTTAATCATCTGGGGTGAGATATTTCCGTTGTGGTGTATACAAAATATATTTAGTTATTAATAAAAACGCATAAATAAAGCATAATTATTTATTTTTTGCTTAATATTTAGTTAAGCGGAGCGGCGTGGTCTAGTGGATAGAGCGCTAGTCTGCTGTGCTCCGGTTCCTGGGTTCGAATCCCGGCTATGGCAGAATATTATTTATTCTGTTAATTCAGTCGGGGAGCGACCTTAGGGTATGGAGACCCTCCTTGTGCAGACCCAGCCTCTATAAAGTGGGCACCCAAAATTATTGGGGAAAAAGCTGGCGGCTGGGCGCGATTGAGGCCTTATCACCTCATTGCACTGCCGTTGGCCTAGAAACAGTACGAATCTCTATATGTACTTAGCCCAAGACCCTTCATGGGTTGTAGTGGTACAGGGTTTTTTTTTTTTTTTTTTTTTTTTTTTTTTTTTTTTTTTTTTAATAATATTTAGTAGCAGCATAGCAAAACTGATTTTTAACAAACATTAATTGATTATAATTAAAACTACTCTTTTATGGTCAATCCCATATTCGTTATAAACCATTTTTATTTACGCATTCTAATTTTTAATTAATTTGTAGATTGAAATAAATATTTTTTGTAAGTTTTATTCATATATAATTTTTTTAATGTTTTATTTTGTTTCTATAACCTACATGTAAAAAGATTATTCGCGGCAATAACGCTGATCAATCATTATCGATCCACGCCTATATTCTAAATTTACGTTCAAAAGTGAAAAATGTCATTCTTGATTTTTCATTGTATTTGTTTGTTTCTATTTCGCGTGTTTGAGATTGCCACATGACGCCTTGTAAAGAGAAGTCCAAGGACATCTTCGTCAGCTTAACACGGAAGCTGTGTATTTATTTTCTAGGTATTTCCTCTCTAAGCGTATTACTGCTTTGAAAATAAACATTGAAATTTTTCGAGAATGTATTCATTACAGTTTATAAACAAACAATCTTCGATAATACATTATATTATGTATCCTTAAAGGTGTCTATGTTAAAAAGTATTTTAAGGTTGCCTTACTAAAATATTTTATACATTTGTTTATAAATAGTGCGCTTGGTAAAATAAAGCGTTAATATGAAATATATAGTAAGGTATAGTATAGCCACCATGAATAATAATGCATTGATTCCAACATTTTTCTTCAAGTTTATGTGAAACTCCAAGTGAACCTAAAAAAATCTTTTTTCGCGATATTTACACGGAAATATCTCAATATCTGACTAAAAAATCTGGTGCGGGCAACACACGACTTTCACTTACATCCGTTTTTAAACTCGATTAAAGAATTTTCAAGTACAGTAAGAGATAAAAATGAGTGAAACCATTAAAGAATTAATTAAATGAAATTTCTATAGAAACATGTGTTTTATTAAAAAATCTATTATATTATTATCTAAAATATTCAGTTAGTTTTAAGTTCATTTCATCACTCTCTATTAACTTTTAAAAGCTTGTGTATGAGATAATATTTTTTCTAAAATCTGTAGCTTTCCAACGGTATATCATACATGTACATTACTGTCCTTATGTTCAAAAACGAAAAATTGCATTAAAAATATTTTTTCCGTTTTCTCCTTTAGTACCCAACGAATTTATTCAATTTTTATATTTACCTGTTTTTCATCAGCGTTAACAAGACAATAAAGTTATTTATTTAAAATATCGGCATTTAAGCCCTGTCAGACCATTTTAATCTGAATAAAACCTACATGATATTAAAGCCCATTAAATTATACATCGATATAGCGAGTTTAATCAAAATCGTCGGAACCGTTTTAGAAAAAATCGAAAAAGATGCAAAATGATTGGTATAAAGTGCCTCTTCTGGTAAGCTCATTTTGATGAAAAAGGTTTTGTAACGTCTCGGGCGTATTCCGCCCGGAGTAACCATATACACACAGACCTTTTTGTTGGACTGATTATTTGGACTCAGGGACCCTAAAATGTGTATTTCCGTTGAAAACTGGAATTCGAAAATTTTCACGATCGCAATACTTTCCCTTACTATATATAGTAAGTGACAGTAAAAATTATCTTCGTTGTTAAAATAACATTTTCTTTAAAAATTATCTTCGTTGTTAAAATAACATTTTTTTTAAAAATTATCAACTCCGGAAATTTTTAGAAACAAAATATAGAATGATGATGAGAGTAATTTATACAATTTCGGTCTTTACAGCACATTACCAAAGTAGCTAAGAAAATAGTTTAAAAAATTCACTAAAGATCAACTGGAACTTTTTGCGCGGTCTTGTCATTGTACTGATTGTTGTATGAATTTCGGACGAGTAAACATTGCCCTTTTTTTAAGTATAATTTTTCAAAGAAGGATTATTGCCAAGTTCAGCAAAATTAAAAGCGTTATGTCGTGAAAGGGGCTGAATATAAACTGATGAAACTTGTACAGATTATACCTCTATATGGCAAGTACGTACGGTAGGATAAAATTTTGTGGCTGAGATCCAGTTTTTTTTTCTAAATATAATAATACATCAAACTTTATTGCCTTGCAAGAGTCATATTGTCATCCTATCAACCTAGTTTAAGAAAAACAAATTAGTAACACTAGAACTGAGGTCTCGCCACTATATTTTTTTTTACATTTACATATCATACATACAGTTCATCAGTTTTTATTCAGTCACTTTCACAATATCCCACATTTAATTTTAGCTGAACTTGTCAAAGGTTTGGATTGAATTTTATCGATTTAGAATGGATTGACCCATATGACTAACAGAGGGCTTAAATTACTATCCTGTCGTCACTCCTTATGGAAAATTATACGTTTCATACATGAATTCTTTAAACATAAAATATTGAATTCTATCTTTAAAATAGTTTTTCAAGTGCTAGAATTGGATCATGCAACAAAATAGATTGAACCGTCAATTGTAACAACACATTCCTTAACTAAGTCATAATTTTTCGCTATAAATTTATCAAAGGAGGAAATTATGATGTGCGCCTTGTTTATGAGGTTTGTCCCATATCCGCTGGAAAACGAATTATTTTTGAAAAGATGTGATTGTCGCCGCGCTCGAAATCTGTTCTTTCACTGCAGTATATAATTTTCAATTTTTAAAACCAAACAGCATAGTTTCATTTCAATCTAAAAACTTACCTTGAATCTCCTCCTTCCATTCTAGTATAAGATCTATAGCTTTACACGATCAGATCAGATAATCCACTCAAGCTGAAAGCGACAACTCAGATATCGTTAGAAATTGTATGATGTTTTTAATTTTTCAATTTATGGTGTATATTTTTCAATGTGAGCCCTTGCTTTAATTTTATTTTCAATTTATCAATTTTCCTTTTCTTAACCTAAGATTTTTTTCAGGAGAAAAAAATTCAGAAGACATTTTTAAAAAATGTGCTTAGTTTTTCTTGTTAATATTTCTCCCTACCATAATTAATTATAAAAAGATATAATTATTTGAATGTTGTCAGATCCTGCCTAAATTCGCCTTGATGACGACCTATAATGGGGATCGAAACGTTGGCAGACAATAAATATTTAGTTAAAACTGTTTAATTGTTTCTTTACTGCAGAACCCGACTAATTCCTTCCTCCAATAATTAATTATGTTTCTTTTGGCCAGAAATATCATATATTTCAAATGTAAATTACTGTTATTCTTAAGGGATCTCTGTTTTTCTAATCTATTTTATTCTATATTCTTATACTTAATGAGTTACTTACGAGGAACATTGCTCTCTCCCCCGGTGACTTTGAGACCGGTATCTATGTTGGGCGGGAACCTTCTCCGTCCACAGCCGGTGCCCGGAGTGATGCTGGGTACCTGGAGGTCACCTTGGTCTGGGTTCGGTGGGTCCGGGATCACTACCGGAGGAGTAGTCTCTGGAATAGGATCGGGGTTGTTTGGAGGATAGGGGTTGGGAGGAGTGGGGTTTGGAGGAATCGGGTTAGGCGCTGGAGGTGTACTGGAACCGTCGCCTTCGGGGATCAAGCAGCACACCTGGACGCCTGGGCAAGTCTTCGTCCTGCACAAAGGAATAACCATATAACATATCGTATATAACCAACATTACATTAGGGGTACTCAATACGTTTGCTATAGCATGTTTTTTTGTGTTATTTTGCTAAACCCGTCGAGTTTCTACAGTTATTTCCTGTAGAAACTCGATGGGTTTAGCACAATAGCACAAAAAATATGCTATAGCTAACGTAGTGAGTACCCCTATTGTTTGTTTTGTTTATTTATTTAACGTCATTTTATGCTACTGTGGCCAATAGGACGATGCTACAGAGGGAGTCCTAAATTTTGCCTATCCAGGTTTTATTAGGATAGGGATCTTTAACGAGAACCTGACAACGCACATTCTCGGGACCACTCTTTAACGTCTCCTCCGAAGGACGGCATAACTACATATGAGGGTTCTCGCAATCTTATTTCACTTGTTATATGCTAATAGTGCAAATTTCAAGGTCGTGAGCGACTTAGTGTAACTTTTATCTAATGTTACGGTAAAGATCAGTTGTCGCTACCAGCATTTAAAAAAGTGCAATCTTTAATGACATTGTATTTATGAAAACTATTTGTTGTTGAATGGTAGCTACTTCATTTACCAATGGCTAATGTAGAATATAATCATATTCAAATAAGATTTGATAAAAAAAAAAATCACAAGCAGATACCCCCGACAAATGCCATAATAAACAATATGGCGGATTAGAACAAAGCTTTACTTCGTATGTCCATATCGGCCTTATGATAGTCATGTAGATCAGTCTTTTGTAGTTATGTGGGAAGTTGGAGCGTTTGTCTAGTAAATGTTGAAGTAGTCGAGGAGTTTCTTGTCATTTCCGTCTTGTATGAGGGTTCCAAGTAAGATGTTTTTGATAATGCATCAAACTTAAGGATTCGATACGTTATTTTTTATTTATATGTGTTTTATGTTGTTGCATCACTTTATTGTTTTGGACGTGGAAAAATATTAAATTTTTATTGGATTTTCCAAATACATTATTTTTCCCCAAGTATTATATAAAATAGTTAATTTTTTTTATTGATTTGGAATTTATTCACCCTTTGTTGAATAAGTAGATGCTTGAAACCGAGATATGTAACAAAGTTTCTTTTGTTCTGTATAAAATTCCTGAAACTTAAGTTCTTTGAAAACATTTATTAACATAGCTCATATTCCTAATAGAGTTCTCTTGACAATTTCTACTAAAAAATGTTCTTGCATGATTTTTTTCAAAAAAAGTTCAAGTGAGAGCAAGGACATTTTCAAAATATAGATATAAAGTTGTTCAGGGAGAGGTCTTAATCGGGGGATTAAACTCCAATGTTTTTTTTTTTTTTTTTGTTTAGTGAAGTTAATGTCACTAGAGTTTTTCCAGACTAACTGTGCATTGGGGAACATTCTTTGATAAAAAGATAATCTTCTAAATGAAATTGTTAATTTTTATTGATTGCTGCGATCATTTAAGTATATACTTTTTAAAAAAACTTTTAATGATAATAAATCGACAGATACTAAAAACTTCGTTAATAGCCGATAATGGTCACGTACATTGTTTCCGTTGAATTGCATCCTATTGACCTTCAGCTCCTGGTTTTAACCTTTTTTTTTCAAATTATTCCTCACTCTTTTTGTTCCCTTTCAAAACCTAAAGATTCGATATTTTTTACAAAGAATATCGACTAAAATAGTATAACGATAGAATAACTGTTTATAGCAAAATAATAGTAGTATGCGTAAAATATAATATTGACCGTGAAAAGTTAAAAAAGTTTTGATGATCTTTGAGAACCTTCTGAGGACAACTGAAATGGGTCACTCTAGATTATTACACACTGGCTTATTATTTCCAAATAACAATATTAGGGTATAACTGTTTATATATTGGGTTGTTTCACATAAAATGTCCGTTTTTATAGTTTCTGAAATACATAAATGTTTTTGCAGGTCTCTGTTGTTTTCTTCCGAATGTTTACATATTTAAAGTAAACAGTTGATAATCCTCTACCTTTGTATTATAAACATTAGCTTCCCAATCAATTAGCCACTTTTTAGTATACCTCCAAGCTGAGGCCGCTAGAAATATTTGCAAGGCGTTTGGGGAAGGGAGTGTTAATAAACGGACCATTCGCCGATGGTTTGCTAAGTTTTCAGCTAGGGATACCGACTTGGAAAACTTGCTCCGAGGAAGACCTCCATCCGTAATAGACAACGCTGTCCTCTAACATACAGTAGAAGGAAACCCCTACCAAACAGTTAAAGGACTCTCAGGACAACTAAATGCAAGTGCATCTACCGTTTCCAGACATTTAAAGTGTATTGGGTAAGTAAAAAATCTCGATACATGGGTACCTCATGATCTCACTGAGCGGCAGCAATTGAAACGCCTTGAGAACTGCGTTTCTTTGCTTGCGAGGCAAAAACCGAGCCTTTCCTTGAAAGATTAATTACCTGCGATGAAAAATGGATCGCATATGACAATCAGCGTCGGTCAGGGCAGTGGTCGAACATCGACGAAACCCCGGAGTAAATGCTAAAACCGAATTAGCATCCCAAAAAATTGATGGTTACAGTATGGTGGTCCATGGCTGGGATAATTCATTATTCCTTTTTATCTAGAGGTGAAACCATTACCTCTACAACGTACTGTAATGAAATTTACCAAATGCACACAAAATTATTAAAAAAACAACCTGGATTGGTAAATCGGAAGGGTCCTATACTCTTACACGACAACGCTAGACCCCATGTGTCAAAACATACCGTGTAAGAGCTGTTGGTGGGCAATTAAGTAATATGGAAAGCAATAAATAATTCAAACGATAGTGGCATATCACCACTGCTGATTTCAAAACGCTAATCTCTGCTAGTTATGAACCGATTTAAATATTTTTTTTTTCTATTTTGAAGATTATAGTGGATATTAATACCAAAATGTTCAGCCATTCGCCCAAGATACGCCTTGATGATGACAATGATCCTACAATAGGGGTAAGAACGTTGGCAAGCAATAAATATTTGAAACTATTTAGTTGTTTCATTTACTTACCGCCATCCGGACTAATTTCTTTCGGTAATTTCGGTATTCATTTTTTTATTAATTAGGAGAATATATACTAAGTTATGATAAGTTGCTAACATTTCATTTTTTTCTTTTCTTTTTTCTAATTATTCGCGTTTTTTGGTTTGAAAACACTAATCAATTTTTGCTCTTTCTTCGAAAATAACGAAGTTACAAGCGTAGATAAGGCACGATTTAATTTTTGTTCGTTTTTTATTACCGCGCTTTACTGATTCTAAAACTCTATGCATACTTTTTTCTATGGAAAAAAACAAACAAAAAAAAGCTGAGTTATGAGCGTATGTATGTGTAAAATTTCAATTTTTTTCTTTTCTCTTTTATATAAGTAATTATTCGCGGTCTTTTGATTAAGAAACCATAATTGTTTTCGCTATCTTCAAAAATAACTGAGTTATTGAATTAAATCACTTTTAATCAGCCGTCATTTTAAAAATAACCAGCTGATATCAACGTCTAGGTGTTAGGGTCATTCTTGGATGGACTAGTATTTTTATGGCGAATTTTAAAAAAATTGGTGTATTAGTTTTGGAGAAATGCCGCGGACGGCGGACAAACGGATTTTTTTCTTTTATTCCTTATTCGAAACCTTCGCATCTTGAAACGTAAGTCATCAAATTTTGAGGGAGGGGGGTATTTTTTTTTTGGTCGATTACAAAGGTTCTTTATTGAAAATAATAAACCAATATTGGTGTTAATACAGCTTCTATAAATAAATAAACAGCCAACTCGAGAATTAATAGTTGGTTCGCCTCAAGAGACCGAAATCTTACCGTCACATTAAAAACGGTCATCGAGACAATCGATTCGTTAAGCATTTTTCTTTTAGGGGATGTCATGCCACTTTTTCTCGTATTCTCTGAATCACTGTGTACTAGGTATTCATAGGAAATTTCAAAAATCGCGGGCGGATGTAAATAATTTAAAGAATTAAAAAAAAAAAAAACTTTTTCAGAAATTGAAATAGGGGAATAAAGGCTTTGTCCTCCAGAGATACTGAAAAGTCACGACGATTTTACCTAAGGAATTCAAATTACGTCGTTAAACAAAGAAAAACACATGAGTCATCGAAGACATGACATATAGAGTATTTTTTGTATAATCTGCCAAGATAAAATGCTAATTAAGTAGTAAATTTAATATAAACCAATAATTTCAGGTTGGAGTATTGACAAAACGGTTTAATGCTAAAAAGTTTTATACATTAGGAGAAACCAACAATAGATCACAATAGAATATTAAAAATCTTGTGAATATTCTTATAAATAAAAATCTGGTGCGGGCAACACACGACTTTCAATTAACTCCATTTTTAAAATCAATGAAAGAATTTTCAAATACAGTTAGAGATAAAAATACGTGAAACTATTAAAGAATTAATTAAATTGAATTTATATAGAAACATGCGCTTTATTAAAAAATCTATTATATTATTATCTAAATTAATCAGTTAGTTTTATCTTATTTTCATCACTCTCTATTAACTTTTAAAAGCTTGTGTATGAGATAATATTTTTTTCTAAAATCTTTAGATTTCCAACGGTATATCATACATGTATATTACTGCTCTTTTTTTTTAAAACAAAAAATAGCATTAAAAAAATATTTTTTCTGTTTTCTCCTTTAGTTGGATATCGAATTCATTCAATTTATATATTTACCTGTTTTTCATCAGTGGTAACAAGATAATATAGTTATTTCTATAGAATCAACAAAATTAAAGGTACTATAGGGAAAGAAAATTTAAAATATCGGCATTTAAGCCCTGTCAGACCATTTTAATCAGAATAAAACCTACATGATATTAAAGCCCATTAAATTTTACATCGATAAAGCGAGTTTAATCAAAATCGTCGGAACCGTTTTCGAGAAAATCGAAAAAAGGTGCAAAACGCATAGTATTAGTGCCTCTTCTGGCAAGCTCATTTTGATGAATAAAGTTTGTTCACGTCTTGAGCGTATAGTTGTCTTAAATATGAAATTTCAGTTTCATAGGACTTACCGTTTCCGCCCGGGAGTTACCACACACAGACCTTTTTGCGGGACTTGGTTATTTGGACTCAGGGAACCCTAAAACGTGTATTTCCGTTGAAAACTGGAATTCGAAAATTTTCACGATCGCAATACTTCCCCTGACTATATATAGTAAGTGAAAGTAAAATGAGCTTTCAATATTATTTTAAACTTTTTCAGAACTTGAAAAAGGGGAATAAAGGCTTTGTCCTCCGGAGAAACTGAAAAGTCACGACGATTTTACGGAAGGAATTCAAATTAGGTAGTTAAACAAAGAAAAACACATGAGTCATCGAAGACACGACATATAGAGTATTTTTGTTATAATCTGCGAAGATAAAATGCTAATGAAGCAGTAAAATTAATATAAACCAATAATTTCAGGTTGGAGTATTGAAAAAAACGGTTTAATGCTAAAAAGTTTTACACATTACGAGAAACCAACAATAGATCACAATAATCAAAATATGTTTTAATTTACTTCAGCTCGAATTCAATTTAATTATTAATTAAGTTGCCATTTGGCGAATTCGTTTTTCTTTAATAGAAAGTTTAAATTTTATTTTATATTACTTACTAAATCTCCTTCTTTTTTCTGATTCATTACTACAGCATATTACTCCATTATACTCCTTATATATTATATCATATTGATTTTTCCTTTTTGACATAAATAATTACACTTTCTTTATAATATTATCGGTACTATTTCATTTTTTCCACTACGTTTATTTTCCTAAATTATTTTCTCTTATGTTTTTTTCGGAGTTCTGATGAGGATGTACAACTTAACAATTTACAACTGTTTTTTTTTTTTGCACCATCTTTGGTCAAAACGTCGGCAAACTCCTAACAGTATATTTCGCTAATGATTGTATTATTTCTGACTACATGCTTAATTTTTGGCTCTAAAAAATAAATAAATAATAAAATATAAATTAATAAATAATTCATAAATAATAAATCCATCCTGTTGGTTGACTCTAAATAACAGAGTAAAAGCCTGAAACCTTGTAGCCGCATAGACAAAGTTATTTTTTTCATTCAGTGATTAGAACTGTAATTCAACTTAAATTAATAAATAAAGTTTTGTTAATTCGTTAATAAAAGCTTAATTTTAACCTTAAATCGATCCCATTTTTGGTTTAAAAAAAATCAATTATCATCCGTTTCAAGGTAGCTGAGTTTTGTTTTAGAGGTTTATTTTCTTCTACTTTTTTTTTTTTTTTTTTTTTTTTTTTTTTTTTTTTTTTTGTTCCAAATTTCGCTGACTTTAATTTTATAATGAATTGTCAATTTAATTGTAGAAGACAATTATGTTAAATCTTTTAAAATTCTAAAACGTAGGTATGTAATGTTTCTGTTTAAGTTCTTTATAATTATGTTACCTTGATCTATTGATATAGAATACAGCTTCTTCTATTATTTTTTTGAAAATTGCTAACTTTAGTTTCGAAATAAAAAATTCCAATTTGTACTTAGTGGAACAATATATTTCCACCTTCTCTAACCATTAATTTTTAAAAACTATTTACCAAATATCTTCGTCAAAAATTGTATGGTTTTAAATAAATTCGAAGAAAATGGTTTATTAATGAATACCACCTGCTTATTCTCTCCTAAAAAATAAATTACTTATGACTGTACTCAATGCAAGAACTAATTCTAGATGCTATAAGTGTCTCTAAAGACTTAAAATGATAGACTATAGATCTATTTTTTTATTCCAATCAAGACACCATATTTCATTTTTTCTTTTAATCATTACTGTCTGATCAAAATGCCTGAGAGGGTTCCCCATCAAATGATTACACTTTGGTGTAGCCCCTTGATATTCGGCAGGGATCATTACCAAGCTTGATTTAATACTAAGATGCCATTCAATCCGACCATTAATCATTTTTATCAATTTGTTGGTCAACTTCGCCAATGATTAATCGGTTTGTATCTTTTGATTAATTTTAATAATGTCTCAGTGAAGAGCTTGAGGGAACAATTGAATTGATCAGAACTAAAGAAATATAGAAAAAAAAAATCTGGTGCGGGCAACACACGACTTTCACTTACCTCCGTTTCTAAAATCGATTAAAGTATTTTCAAGTACAGTAAGAGATGAAAATGAATAAAACCATTAAAAAATTAATTAAACGGAATTTCTATAGAAACATGTGTTTTATTAAAAAATCGATTATATTATTATCTAAAATAATCACTTAATTTTATCGGATTTTCATCACTCTCTATTAACTTTTACAAGCTCTTGTGTATTAGATAATATTTTTTCTCTAAAATCTTTAGCTTTCCAACCGTATATTATACATGTGCATTACTGTTGCTATGTTCAAAATAAATAAATTGCATTAAAAAGATATTTTTTCAGTTTTCTCCTTTAGTTGTTTTTTAAATTCGCTCAACTTACATATTTACCTGTTTTTCATCAGTGGTAACAAGATAATATAGTTATTTTTATAGAATCTACAAAATTAAAGGTACTTTAGGGGAAGAAAATTTAAAATATCGGCATTTAAGCCCTAGTCAGAAGTTTTAATCAGAATGAAAACTACACAATATTAAAGCCCATTAAATTCTACATCGATTTAGCGTGTATAATCAAAATCGTTGGAAACGTTTTCGAGAAGATCAAAAAAGGTGCAAAATGATTGGTATAAAGTGGCTCTTCTGGTAAGCTTATTTTGATGAAAAAAGTTTTGTAAAGTCTCGTATACTTGTTTTAAATATGAAATTTCAGTTTCATAGGATTACCGTTTCCGCCCGGGAGTTACCACACACACACACACACACACACACACACACCCTTACTATATAGTAAGTGAAAGTAAAAAATACATTATTTAAAAGCAATGACTGATCATATTATTAATCTAAACCCAGCTGGTGTGTCTCTGGTAATATGTTGCTGTAATATAATCGTGTTGAATGTTATCATTTCTGTAGGATGGGAGTGGATTACTACTTATTAATATATTTTTCTAAACTATTCCTGAAATCCTCACAACAGAACTATGCCTACCATATAATAGAGATTAGCCTAGAAGGCACTCGCCTAACCTTGCAGATACCTGTCATTATCATTAAGTTAATTGGTTCCTTCAGGTAAACACTTCGGGCAACAGGTTGTTTGGACCATCAGCTTCCAGGTCTCGAAAAAAAAATAAATGGAAAGGTTTCCTTGAATGATGAAATTATCTACATTGAGTCTAGAATAAAAAGGTGAGACATTATGATTAAATGTTCCAAGAAAACATTCCTAAACAGAAGTCTTTAATGCAAAAGACAATTCAAAGAAAAAATAAGGAATAGCAAGCATTCGCGAAACTAAAGAGGAAGAGGGAATGAAGGAAATCAGCCCCCAAAAATAGCTATTAAAGAAAAAAAAAAATAATTGTTAATTTAAAAAAACCTACATCATATCCTACTACTACAGTAATAATTAAACTAGAATAAATTACTTCGCTATAAGATAACCCATCTTGTTTGGGTTGATGAGGACGTTAAACTCATTCACTACTCTCTTAAAAAAAATAAATATTCCACAAAATACCCTCACACGAGACTAAAACGACAAGAAACTGCCGGTAGATACCGATTACTACAACACTTACTAGACAAACGATCAAAACTTCCAATTCACTACAAAAAACTCATTTATATTACTGTCATCAGACCCATCTAGACATATCGAATCGAGCTTTGGGACTCTAAGCCATCTAATTCGCCCCGCATCCAATCCTTACAATTCAAAATCCTAAATGCTCCTTATTTTGTCACAAATAAAATCATCCATAACGATCTTAATATCCCATTTGTTGCAGACCTTTCTCGTGCCAGATATACCACCCATATAAACCCTCTTGTCCGCAACCTATCAACCTCACATATTCCTGACAACCCTCCGAGGCGATTGAAAAAAAGATGGGCTCGGGATCTAATTAGTTAAATAAACATCGAAGTACTACCGCTGGGTAATTTCTTCACAAGCGTTTTACTCCTTTTATTATAATTCATCACTTTTACTTACTGTATTTATCTAATATACAGTTGGAAAATTCAATAAAATATAAATTAAAAAAAATTCCGCAAAATAAAACTGTTTCTGGATCCATCCAAGTCCATCGTTCTTTTAAATTTCAATCAAAGCGTTTGATCTGAACTTGTTGAGAAGTACTGAAAAGGCAATAGTGGGTTCAATTATGCTACATAAAGTATTCTATGAATGAATCACAATTTTATTTGGAAATTAACTTTACAGCTATAAAATGGATTTCGCGATCAAAATTAGCATGGGCCTTTACTTAAAAAAAAATTCTGCGGGAGTGAAGATATCAAATAAGATCCAGTGCCTCAGTAGACTTCAAACTTTCGGACTATTCTGGCTTTTTGTTCTACAACTATGGAATAATTAATATTTTTTTGGTTTATTATTTTCAATATTATAATCGAGCAAAAATATTCCAACCTGAAAAACGAATAAAAAAAAAAAATCCGTTTGTCCTCCGTCTTCCGTACGCGGCATTTCTCCAAAACTACTCGACAATTTTTTGAAATTCGCCACAAAAATACTAGAGTAAGCAACGCTAATCATAATTTCATTTTAAAAATGGCAGTCGATTAAAACTGATTTGATTCAATAACTCAGTTATTTTTGAAGATAGAGACAATATTTCCTAGTGTTTCTTAACCAAGAAACCGCAAATAATTTAAAAAAAGAGAAAAAAGAAAAGAAAAAAAAAATGAAATTTTATCCATAAATACACCCATAACTCAGTAATTTTTGAAGATAGAGAAAAATGTGTATAGAGTTTAAACATCAGTAAAGCGCGATAAAAAAGAATAAATAGAAATAATCGCTTTTAGCGCTATTTCATAGAGATTTAAATGCTCTACAAAATGAAAGATGAATCATTGAAATTGGTTCGGGACTAGCAGGGATATAGCGTTTTGAAATTAGCAGTGGTGATATGCCATTTTCCTTTGAATTATTTATAACTTTTTCTTTTTACTTAATTGCCCATCTATAGTTTAATAAACAGTTATACCCTAATATTGTTATTTGAAAATAATAAACTATTTTGTAATAATTTGGAGCGTTTTTTTATTTATTTGTTTTGTTTTATTTTTTAGCTTTGAAGTCCTTTTTACTTTAACTTACTATATATAGTAAGGGAAAGTATTGCGAACGTGAAAATTTTTCAATTCCAGTTTTCAACGGAAATACACATTTTAGGGTCCCCTGAGTCCAAATAACCAAGTCCCGCAAAAAGGTCTGTGTGTGTGTGGTAACTCCCGGGCGGAAACAGTAAGTCCTATAAATCTGAAATTTCATATTTAAGACAAATATACGCCTTAGACGTTACAAACCCCTTTTCATCAAAATGAGCTTACCAGAAGAGCCACTTTATACCATACATTTTGCACCTTTTTCGATTTTCTCGAAAACGGTTCCGACGATTTTGATTAAACTCGCTATATCGATGTAAAATTTAATGGGCTTCAATATCATGTAGGTTTTATTCTGATTAAAATGGTTTGACAGGGCTTAAATGCCGATATTTTAAATTTTCTTTCTCTAAAGTACCTTTAATTTTGTTTATTTTATAAAAATAACTATATTATCTTGTTACAACTGATGAAAAACAGATAAATATATAAATTAGAATAAATTAAAGAAGAAAACAGAAAAAATATTTTTTTAATTCAATTTTTTGTTTTTGAACATAAGAGCAGTAATATGCATGTATGAAATACCGTTGGGAAGCTAAAGATTTTAGAAAAAATATTATCTTATACTCAAGCTTTTAGAAGTTAATAAAGAGTGATGTAAAGAAGATGAAACTAACTGATTATTTTAGATAATAGGTAATATAATATATTATTTAATAAAACACATGTTTCTATATAAATTCAATTTAATTAATTCTTTAATAGTTTCGCGTATTTTTATCTCTAACTGTATTTGAAAATTCTTTCATTGATTTTAAAAATGGTGGTAATTGAAAGTCGTGTGTTGTCCGCACCAGATTTTTATTAACATAATGAATGAACATGGCCAGGCCGGGTTAAAACTTCCTGCTTAAACTAGATGTTGCTGAGGTTTTGACGGCTTAACACTGTCCGCCTACAGGACCTCTCCTTTTTCCACTTAATAAACCAATTTACATATTAGTTTGAAATAAAAGGTTAATTGGATCTATAAAATTAAAGGTACTTTAGAAGAAGAAAATACATAAATTCCCATTTAAGCTCTGTCAGACTATTTCAATCAGAGTGAAACTTATATCATATTAAAGCCCATTAAATTTTACATGCATATAGTGAGTATATGAGTATTCCATAATTTTTTTTTTTTTTTTTTTTTTTTTTTATTTAAAAGAAATTTACAACTGTATTACAATAAAATACAATAAGTAAATGTGCTAATAGATCAAGTGGGCGTGATACAGGCATGTGAAGAAACTATCCAGTGGTAGCACTTCAAAGTTTATTCAGCTAAGTAGGTCTCGAGGCCATCGTCTTTTCAGCCGCCTAGGAAGATGATCAGGAATAGGAGATGAGAGTTTGCGGACGAGTGGGTTGGAGTGGACGGGTAATTTGGAATAAAAGGAGGAATATCTAGTTCGGGCTAGATCTGCGACTAATGGGATATTTAGGTCTTTATGAATTATTTTATTGGTGACGAAGTAAGGGGCGTTTAGGATCTTTAGGAGGATTTTGGATTGCAAGGATTGAATGCGGGAAGAATTGGATGGTTTGGTGGATCCCCATAACTCAATCCCATATGTCCTAATAGGCCTAATGATGGTTATATAAATTAATATTTTGTTGTATGTGGAAAGTTTTGATCGTTTGTCCAGTAAGTGTTGTAGTAAGCGGTATCTACGAGCTGTCCATAATTTCAAAACTCAATAACATAATATGATAAAACGAGAGCAGTTTAGAGTTATAAGTTATTACTTTGCAATTTCTCGCACTTTGTTATTATTTGAAGTAATTTGATTAGATTTTTAATTTTAAAATTCCATAATAAGATTTTCCGAACCTCAAAACGGTCTTATTAATAAAATCCACGGTAAGGACTAAATATAGGGATGAGTCGGGAGCATTCGCACTTTTTTCCTTGTTTTTTATATCAACACACAATTTCTAACTTATTTTTACCGTGAAATATAATTTTTTTTTTCGTGAGAAAAATAAGTCCATAAAAAATATACCCATAATTTATTTTTTAAAATCGCATGCGTATAATTATCACGTACTTCATCACGGCATTATTTAATTTTTCAACTTATATAGCTTCTAATAAACTTACAATTAGCAGTTACATTTATATCTTTGATTAGTAAATAGGCATAAAATTGATTTGTTTTTCATTTTGTTATCTTCTAATGTGTATCATTTATTTATTTATTGTAGATATAATTTATTTTTCATTAAGAATCTTTTAGAATAATTATAAATCACAAACGTTTTCAATTATATATTTACCTATTGGTAATTTTCGATTTAATATTTGTTTCCATTTTTTTATTTAATATCATTACAATATATGCGTCGTTTATTTTGATATTGGCCAACGTCCGTTTAAGACATAAATAATACCATAAAAAATATACCCATTATTTTATTTTTTTTAAATCGCAATTGTTTACATTTCTTCGCTGGTACATAATTATTTAATGTACTAATGTACTGTGTTGGGGTGGGCATACATATTCTTTGAACACAAGAATAGTAATATAAGTGTATAGTAACGGTATACTAAAATGGATAGTTAAAGATTTTAGAAAAAATGTTATCTAATACACAGAATTGTAAAAGTAATCGAGAGTGATGAAAAGCCATTGAAACTGATTTGTGTAGATAAAAATATAATAGATTATTCAATAAAATACATGTTTCTATTGAAATTCAATTTAATTAATTCTTTAACGATTTATTTTTATCTCTAAATGTATTTTAAAAAATCTTAAATTGATTTTAACAACTAAGGTAAGTGAAAGTCATGTGTTGCATGCACCAGATTTTTATAAATATCGTGGCCTAAATCATACAATTTTTCTGTATGAATAATTTAAATCCTATTTAAGAAATTTTCAAATATTGCATAATACTAATCATTTTTTGTTTTTATCTAATGGAGATTTAAATGGCTCAAACATCAATCATTTTTGCATTTTCCCAAAGGAAAATGTTTTCATTATAAACAGCATTGATTCCCTCTAGATATCAAATCTGTAAGGTCATTATATAAAAAAAAGGCTTTATCTGTCATTCGTTCCACTAACGGAACATGGATTATCATTTTGACCGAGAATATTTCTTAATAAAGGAAATAAACTGTAAATATTTTTAGTAAGCACCGTTGCTTATTCTCAAAATCGTTTATCTTAATTTTTATAACGATTACTCTAAATGTCGTATTTCATAAACATTTGAGATGTTGACTTCAAAAAGGTACTAAAGGACCATTTTTAAGAAATTGATTTGTTTACATATTTCTATTTTCATCATTTATTTTTATTAAAATATTCTGTTTGTTTTTTTTTTTTAATGGACACTCAAGCCCTTTAAAAATGCGATTTAGAAATACAATTATTTCCTAAAGGTACTAAATTACACATTTTGTTCCGTTCCAAATCATACTAAAGTATTTCTTTGCATAACTTAATAATAACTAAATAAGTTTAATAATATATTAATAAGTGATTTTTGCGCCTCCTGTAAAATTGTCTTGAATGAATCCTTTTGGAATACGTCTCAATTGTTCTCTTTGCTGGACTTTTGCCCCTGTTTACATTTCTATGGGATATTAATATTTATCCCGTAAGCTATAATGTTATTAAATTTTTATTCCTGTTGTTATAATTAATTTTATCATTATTATTAATAATGATCATTGAGATTATGAACGATCTTGAAATTTTTTTGTCTTCAGGTTTCATTGTTGTTGTTTGTTTTTTTTTTTATTTTGAAAGACGTCTAATTGCTTATTAATTTATACATTCACAAACATAAACAGCTTTTTTGTTTGTTATTTTTTATAAATGATATACATATATACCTTCCGTTAATCGGTTACCTTGTTTGCAAACAAGGTTCATGTATTAATACAGACACATTCTTAAACTTGAACGTTGAAATTATTTATATTTAATACATGGTATATCAGGGTTAAAGTGTACAAAAATAAATTATAAACTATTGAATTCTAACCTTGAAGATGTATAATAAAGATTCTTTAATCACCACGTTATTTCATTTTTCAACTACTATACCTTCAAATAAATTTTAAGCTAGCATAAAATTTATATTTTAAAATTAGATATAATTAGATAATAACTTAAAACATCTTGGTTTGAATGCAGTGTTTTAATATTATTTTTTAAATACCTCTTAAATAAGAGGATATAACAATTTTATTCGATTGTATACAAACATATCTGGAATTAAATATGATATGTGTATCTTATGTATAAATACATATATAAATTTGATGTTGGTTTAGTTCATTTTGTATCTACTACAGTGTATGAATTCGTCCTTAATTTAGAGTCTTAATTAACCTATTGCCAATTTTCTATGTAATGTTTTGTGCAGTTATTTATTTTAATGTTAAAATTGACCAAAGTCCATTTATAGAGAATGTAAGATATTTATTATTGAATAGACCGAAGGCAATGATGGAGATATATTTAATTAATTATTATTTAATGTTAACCTAATGTTTGGACATTTGCAGTAGTTGAATTAGCAAACGTTTAAAATGCAGTTAAACAAAAATATCTCAATTTAAATAATTACTGAAATAGGCCACTTTAAAAAAATAAACATCGCATGTTTTCGTTTTATTTTTGTAGTCTGCATTAATTGGTTTTTAGTTCTTAAGTTGTTGACGTGTCGAAGGTTTCTTTATTTTATTTTTATCTCTAACGTTTATAAGAATTATGATACAATTAAATAAAATAATTATTGGTATTTAAGTGATGCGAAGTATGGTCCCCTCACCTGACGTCCAAAAGGTTGGTACCATCGGTGATTATGGTGCCCTTCTTTTCATCGCAGAGGAAGTACTCGACGCACTCACACTCCTGCTGCTGACCAGCGACACAAGAACAAAGCCCAGCTAGGAACAAGACCACCTTCCAACCGACTGACATGTTGCAGACTGACCTCCGCATCCCAGCAGGTTCCTCTTATAGAAGGGGCTCCCAGGGACGCTGACGTCACCGTTCTCTTTCCCAGTACCTGTCTTCTCATCCAGCGGGCTTTCTTAAAATGTAAATGGATTGAGGAAAAGATGAAGGTATTTAATGAGGGCAGGTTATGGAGTAGGAATTTACAACCAGTGGAGGGGCGAGGGCATTTAACTCGCAGGTCTACTTCCAAACAATTTGCCCAAGAACCTTATTCCACGATTTTTTTTTTTTACTTTCACGTACGGGTCATAATATTCGAAATCGCCCAGATCTTGCCGCACGGCAATTATGATTTTCGTGATTTTTTGACCAATTATCCTCTATCCTTTTGTGAATACATTGGGTTGTTTCACATGAAATGTCCGGTTTTATAGTTTCTGAAATACATAAAGGATTTTGCAGGTCTCTGTTGTTTTCTCCCGAATGTTTACATATTTAAAGTAAACAGTTACTAATCCTCTACCTTTGTATTATAAACATTAGCTTCCCAATCAATTACCCACTTTTTAGTATACCTCCAAATATGAACATGGAAACACGCGATTTTCGAGTGATATTTTTGTACGAGTTTAAACTCGGCCATTCAGCAGCTGAGGCCGCTAGAAATATTTGCAAGGCGTTTGGGGAAGGGAGTGTTAATGAACGTACCATTCGCCGTAGGTTTGCTAAGTTTTCAGCTGGGGATACCGACTTGGAAAACTTGCCCCGAGGAAGACCTCCGTCCGTAATAGACAACGATGTCCTCGGTACCTCATGATCTCACTGAGCGGCATGTTTCAAAACATACCGTGCAAAAATTGAAAGAACTGGACTACGACGTTCTTCCGCACCCACCACATTCTCCCGACTTGTCTCCAACAGATTATCAAATGATGATCATGTGAAAAGTGCGTTTTCAGATTTTGTTTCACTTCAAAGCTCAGAGTTTTTCAGTTGGGGGATAAAAAAGTTGGTGTCACGTTGGGAAAATCAATGTGCAGAAAAAGAAGGTAAATACTTCGAATAAAATTATCTTTTTTTCATATCGTATTTTTAATGAAAATCCTTTACCTTGAAAACGGACATTTCATGTGACATAACCCAATAAAACCATAAATAACATTTTTTTCTTCCTAATAGTTATAGTGTTTCAGCCAGTTTCATGTCAGCTTTGCGGTTGAGAAAATGTGTTGGGACAATCTTTCTACTTCTTGTAATTTTTTAGATATCAAATCAAAACAAAAACTAACAATAAGATAAGGACATGCTTTCTATTTTTTGTCTCCAAAACTTACTATCTAAATAGTGAAGAAAGTTGTTTAAAAAATTCTGGAAAACGAATAAAAAACGAGACTTTTAACTAGGTAAAAATATATAATGGAAAAGAGACTCACTTTTAATTATTTTTTCTTATATAGCTTAGTCATAGTCCTACTTGCTGTAAAAATTCCGATATTGAGAACATAGTCATTTTTTGTATATGAATTTTCAAAAAGGCAAAAATTCGTTTTTCGCGATTTTATTCGGAAATATCTCAAAAAAGACGAAGTGAAAAATTATAAAACAAATCAGATTACCCATCCATACGATGAGTTTAAGTGATATGAATTTGGTCATTGAGACTAAGCTGGTTTCGGAGTAATAAAATTCTCATAACTGTTAAAAAAACGTTTTCTTTAAAAAAT
Organism: Piezodorus guildinii; assembly: GCA_023052935.1. Classification (NCBI taxonomy): domain Eukaryota; kingdom Metazoa; phylum Arthropoda; class Insecta; order Hemiptera; family Pentatomidae; genus Piezodorus; species Piezodorus guildinii. Next base: position 26,087,437 of record CM041294.1, read on the forward strand.
ATAATAACTCCGGTAATTTTGCATATTTAAGAATGAAATAAAAACTAGAATGATGATAAGAGTATTTTATATAATTTTGGTCCTTAGAACACATTACTTAAGTAGCCAAGAAAATGGTTAAACAAATTCACGAAAAATTACATTAACTTTTTATTTATTTATTTTTTAACTATTTATTTATCTTTTTACTTTCACTTACTATATGTAGTAAGGGGAAGTATTACACTAAGTAAATACACGTTTTAGGGTCCCCTGAATCTAAATAACCAAGTCCCGTAAAAAGGTCTGTGTGTGTGTGGTAACTCCCGGGCGGAAACGGTAAGTCCTATGAAACTGAAATTTCATATTTAAGACAACTATACGCCCGAGACGTGACAAAACTTTTTTCATCAAAATGAACTTACCAGAAAAGCTACTTTATACCATGCATATTGCACCTTTTTTCAATTTTCTCGAAAATAGTTCCGACGATTTTGATTAAACTCGCTATATCGATGTAAAATTTAATGGGTTTTAATATTATTTTGGTTTCATTCGGTTTAAAATGATCTGACAGGGCTTAAATGCCGATATTTTAAATTTTCTTTCTTTAAAGTACCTTTAATTTTGTTGATTCTATAAAAATAACTATATCATCTTGTTACCACTGATGAAAAACAGGTAAATATATAAATTGAATGAATTCGATACCCAAATAAAGGAGAAAACAGAAAAAATATTTGTTTGATGAAATTTTTCGTTTTTGAACATAACAGCAGTAATATACATGTATGATGTACCGTTGGAAAGCTAAAGATTTTAGAAAAAATATTATCTCATACGCAAGCTTTTAAAAGTTAATAGAGAGAGACAAAAAGCCGATAAAAGTAAGTAATTGTTTTAGATATGATATAATAGATTTTTTAATAAAACACATGATTCTATAGAAATACCATTTAACTAATTCTTTAATGGTTTCACTCATTTTGATCTCTGACTGTATTTGAAAATTCTTTAATCGATTTTAAAAACGGATGTAAGTGAAAGTCGTGTGTTGCCCGCACCAGATTTTTTAACTATTGTTTACATAATAATAATTTTTTCTCTCTCAATTATTGATTACCTAATAGTTCTTTCTTATAAAGATTGAATATGCATATAGTGTCTAGGCGTTGATGACCTTAGGGTTATACGCCTTAAAACCAAAAAAAAATTACATTAACTGAAATCTTTAGCCATCTGTAACAAGGAAAGATAGAAATGATTCTCAGGCTTATTTTTTTCTCTTATATAGCCTTATCATTGCACTAATTGTTCTAGAAATTTTAATAGTGTAAGCTTGTCATTTATTTTTATTTATTTTTTTTTTTTTATAAATTGTCAAAGAAGGATTATATTACATCTCAGAAATATTTATAGGAAAATATCTCAAAAATGAATAAGTGAAAAATGATGAAACTCAAACAGATTATACCTCTATATATTAAGTAAAAAAAAAAAAAAAAAAAAAAAAAAAAAAAAAATACGGTTTTATATTCAGAAAAGAATGGAGAATAATTGAGGCGTTGATTTCCAAAAGGTACTATATCCATTCTGGGGAACTTTACAGGGAGCGCGAAAATCTCTCATTACTATATTATTAAACCAGCTAATTTGGCTCTTTTCGCATTAAAATCTAGAATATTTTCTTTACTATACTAATAAAACCATATAAAAGTTATGAAATGAAGTGTTCTGGTATGATTTGGAATGAAACTAAATGTGTAATCAGAATCTTAAGAAATTAATAGCATTTCTAAATCACGTTATTAAAGGACTTGAGTGTTCATTAGATACAATCAAATAGAAGATTCAGATAAAACTAAATGAGGAGAATATAAATATTTGAAAATATCAATTTCGTAAAAAATGTCCTTTAGTACCTTTTGGAAATCAACGCCTCAATTTGTAAAAAAATCACGAAAATAAACATATTGAGTGGCAAAATTAATGGAAATTGGACGATTTCAAATGGGTTGACCCTTACCGATGTATGAAATATTGAAAATTTTCCAATTACAGGTTTCACCGTGAATACATGTTTATGGCCTCCTGTGTTCAAATGACGAATTATAATATAATAAAATGACCAATATAAACAATGTAATGTTCTCATGCAGCAAATTATTATAGTCATTAAATTTCTAGCAAGTCAGCTACATTAACCGGTTTTGGATGTTATTTATTGAAAAAAATAAAATAAAAAAATCTGTATCTTTGCATGTGTATGGTTTCATCAGTAGTTGACCAACAATTATATTAAAGTCCTGCAATGTGTCCGTGTGTGGTAAGTCTAGTTGTAGATATTATAGCAACTTTTTCGTTAAAATCGGCTTTCCAGAAGGGCTACTCTATTTAATGAATTATGGACCTTTTAACGATTTTTTTCAAAAAGCGCTCAAACAATTTTGATTAAACTTGCAGCGTTGGTGTAAAATTAAATGAGCTTTAATATCGTGTAGGTTTAATTCTTATTGATATAAACTCCCCTTCAAAAGTATTGCAACGCTTAGAAATATTTGAATTTATAACAAAGAAAGGTTCTGAAATCCATACTAAACATTTTTAAACTGGAAATAAACAAGTTTTATTAAAATAAATTACAATATTTCTTCCAATAAACAAAAAAAAAAAAAAATAGAAAACTAACTTTTTAAAATTTTCCTTTTTTACAATTTTAACTTTTAAATTACAATTAAAAATTTTAATTTAGATTTAATAAGACGTACTGCCCCCTCTGGCTTGAGTGACTGCTTTCACCCGTCTGGTGTACTTGTAAAAAGATTTTGAAGAAAAGCTTTAGGTATATTGCCCCACCCCTCTAATACAATTGTCAATAGCATTTCAAGGGTAGTAGGAGGTGAATCTCGTGACCAAACCTGTCTTTTGAGATAATCGCAAACGTGCTCGATCAGGTTAAGGTCAGGACTTCTTGTTGGTTAATGAATGGTATAAATATTTGTTGTGGTCAGTTGTTCAGAAACACATATTGCCTTGTAAGGACGAGCATCATGCATGAGCAATGATTCAGAGCCTCTGAATGCCATAGAAGGCACTACATGATCGTAAAAAATCATTCATACATACCTCGAAACATTCAAAGCCCCTCCTTGAATTGGCACTAACTCGGTGCGCGCCTCCCAAGATATGCCACCCCAGAACATGATAGCACCCCCTCCAAATGGCTCAGTTTCTAACGTGAAACACTGACTATACCGTTCTCCAGGTCTTCTCCAAACTCTTTCACGGGCATCTGGGCTGTTATTCTAAGGGCTACTATTCGTCTCATCAGTGAATAACACTTTTTTCCATTCCTCCACAGTCCAAGATTGGTGTTCCCTTGCAAATCTTAATATTTTTACACGGTGTTCTGCAGTGAGAAGAGGACCTTTCACTGGCCTTCTTGTTCTGAGGTTTGACTCTCTCAGTCTTCTAATGACCGTTGACTCCGAGATTGATAACCCTCAAACACCAGCGATCAAGTTTTTAATGGAAGACGCAGTAGAATTACGTTTCCGAAGTGTTTGTATTTTAATGATGCGGTCATCTATGGGGTTAGTAACCCTGGGAGGCCCTGACTGGTCGTCTCGACTTAATTGGTCGACTAAAGAGAAAAGAGAGAACAGACTTGAGGCAAACGAAAGATAAACATGGACTGAAAGGGGATTTGAAATGTATGAAAGAAAATTCCATCGTTTGTTAGTAAACAGTGAATAAAAATCTGGTGCTGGCAACACACGACTTTCACTTACCTCCATTTTTAAAATCAATGAAAGAATTTTCAAATAAAGTTAGAGATAAAAATACGTGAAACTATTAAAGAATTAATTTAATTAAATTTCAAGAGAATCATGTGTTTTATTAAAAAATCTATTATATTATTATCTAAAACAATTACTTACTTTTATCGGCTTTTTATCACTCTATATTCACTTTTAAAAGCTTGTGTATGAGATAATATTTTTTCTAAAATCTTAGCTTTCCAACGGTATATCATACATGTATATTACTTTTGTTATGTTCAAAAACGAAAAATTTCATTTAAAAAATATTTTTTCAGTTTTCTCCTTTATTTGGGTATCGAATTTATTCAATTTATATATTTACCTGTTTTTCATCAGTGGTAACAAGATGATATAGTTATTTTGATAAAATCAACAAAATTAAAGGTACTTTAGGGAAAGAAAATTTAAAATATCGGCATTTAAGCCCTGTGAGACCATTTTTATCCAAATAAAACCTACATGATATTAAAACCCAGTAAAGTTTACATCGATATAGCGAGTTTAATCAAAATCGTCGGAACCGTTTTCGAGAAAATCGAAAAAAGGTGCAAAATGCATGGTATAAAGTGCCTCTTCTGATAAGCTCATTTTGATGAAAAAAGTTTTGTCACGTCTCGGGCGTTTATTTGTCTTAAATATGAAATTTCAGTTTCATAGGACTTACCGTTTCCGCCCGGGAGTTACCACACACACACACACACAGACCTTTTTGCGGGACTTGGTTATTTGGATTCAGGGGACCCTAAAACGTGTATTTCCGTTGAAAGTAAAAAGATATGTCTAATCCCTAATATCTCTCATATAATAAATAATATTACTATAGATATAAACAAAGTCTGGATTAAGGTAAAAACCAAGAAAATCTAGAGAATTATGGTTGTTGCAATACTTTTGAAGGGGAGTGTACCTTGACAGCGCTTAAATGGCGAATTTTACTATTTTCTTCCTTTAAAGTACCTTTAATATTGTAGATTCCGAGAAATTAACCATAATATTTTACTAGAATCGCTAAAAAACGGGAAATACACAAGTTGGACGAATTTCATTTTTAACTAAAGGGGAACATTACAAAAATACTTTTTTAGGTAATTTAACTGAAGATAGTAATATAGATGTATAGCGTAGGAAAAATTTTAGAAATAAATTTATCTTAAATACATGTTTTAAAACGTAATGCAGAAATACGTTGAGGACATAAAATAAGTGTAATGATATCAGGAGAAAGATGAAAAGATAAATATTCTTAAGCATAATATAGCACATATCGAAAAGGATTTAAAATGGGCGTGGAAGAAGTACCTCTTGGCTGCCAACACTGGAATAACCAGTCCAGAATTTTCGAAAGGATAGTAAACCTGGCTGTGATAGATAGGCTGTCAAAATTGCAAAAAATTTGGTTTATTTTGTCTTATTTTCAAACTGTGTTATTTCCTTCACCTAGCTGATGCATATTTCTCCCTTTCGCTCCTACTCAAAATAACGATTTATTAAACTTTTATTCTTCTCTAAAACCCCACCTTTCTATTCAGGCTCGAATTGATTTGGAACCTTTCTGATAAACCACATTTAGTGCCTTGGTTAGAATGAAATATGAATTTAAACCTAATATAATATAAAACATTCCTGCTTAACGGTGCGATGAATTTCCATTAGAAAAAAAAAAAAAATATCCGAAGCAATTTTCGCTATCGCATAGGAAGATCAGTACATAATTGGTTAATTGTTAGATGGGAAGACTGAAGATAATACGAAGAGATGTGTTTCCCACATTGTTTCGTTGAGGAACTGAAATCCTTTTATTTTTTGGCCATAGAAAATCCTTTATGTTAGGTATTAATTTAATGTCAAAATTTATTAACGTTTTGTTGTGATTTTTGTCACTAAGTGATATCAAGAATAAGGAGAGCCGTCTAATTGTCTAACATTCATTAATTTAAAACATGCAACACGTGTATTGATTACCTAAGGATTGTGTGAATTGATAACCTGAAAAGTTTTCAGCTGCCTGGTTTTAATATACGTAAAACGTATTTAAAGAGAAGAAAAAAAAAAAAAAAAAAAAAAAAAAACCCTGTACCACTACAACCCATGAAGGGTGTTGGGCTCAGTACATATAGAGATTCGTACTGTTTCTAGGCCAACGGCAATGCAATGAGGTGATTAGGCCTTAATCACGCTCAGCCGCCAGGTTTTTCCCCAATTAATTTGGGTACCCACTTTATAGAGGCTGGGTCTGCCCCAGGAGGATCTCCATACCCTAGGGTCGCCCCCCGACTGAATTAACAGAATAAATAATATTTCTGCCACAGCCGGGATTCGAACCCAGGACCCGGAGCACAGCAGACTAGTGCTCTATCCACTAGACCACGCCGCTCCCTATTTAAAGAGAAGAAAAAAAAAAAAATAATTTGTTGTAGAAGCAAATAAAGCTAATGTAAATAACTGAGAAAAACTGTAAATAATACTAATTAGCATAGGTTAGAAAAAAAATGTCCATTAGGTATTGATAAATATGCTGTGTAATGTAAGCAACCCTATGTGGAAATACATTAGGATTGCCAATAAATAAAGCATTTCTCTCCTTCATTTTAAATAAACTTATTTCTTTCTTTTTTTAAATTCTATTTCATCTGTTATTAAACCTTTCTTACAGGATTTTAGAATATAATAAAAAATCATTAGATACGAAAAATATTATTCATTGAAAGTTCATATTAACACTAAACATATAGAAAACATATTTTATTTCTTAATAAAGTGGCCCCTGGATATTTTCATTATTATAATTTTTTTGTTTGTAAAAAAACCGATTAAAAAAATAATCTATTTAAAAATGTGAGCGGTTAAAACAGATTGGTTGAACCGGTTATGAAAGTCTCGTTAGGTAAATAATTACACACTATGGTATATTAATTAAAATGTTTATCATATTTAAAAAATCCCTCATTAACTTCCTTTTCTTTAAAATTTATTTTTCTTCACTATCTATTTATTTATCTATAAGAATAGATATCAATTAGGACGAATAGCAGTAAGCTAGCTATGTAATAAAATGTGTGTGTTAAAAAGTGACAAAAAATTTTTTTGATAATGGGGACAAAACCCCGAAACGTAGAAAACAATGTCATAGATAAATAAATAAATAAATTCTTTATTATCCTGGGACAAGTCCCTTTAGAATAAAAAATACAGAATTTACAAAATGTGCTTTACAGTCTTTTAGTAAGTTAAACACATGTTAACAAGTTAATAATGACTTATATAGAATTAGACATATTCAAATAATAAGAAAACAAAAACAATGACAAAAAATCTGGTGCGGGCAACACACGACTTTCACTTACCTCCATTTTTAAAATCAATCAAAGAATTTTCAAATACAGTTAGAGATAAAAATACATGAAATTATTAAGGAATTAATCAAATTGAATTTATATAGAAACATGTGTTTTATTAAAAAATCAATTATATTATTATCTAAAATAATCAGTTAGTTTTATGTTAATTTCATCACTCTCTATTAACTTTTAAAAGCTTGTGTATGAGATATTTTTTCTAAAATCTTTAGCTTTCCAACGGTATATCATACATGTATATTACTGCTCTTATGTTCAAAAACGAAAAATTGCATTAAAAAAATATTTTTTCTGTTTTCTCCTTTAATTTGGTATCTAATTTATTCAATTTATATATTTACCAGTTTTTCATCAGCGTTAACAAGATAATCTATTTATTATTATTGAATCTACAAAATTAAAGGTACTTTAGGGGAAGAAAATTTAAAATATCGGCATTTAAGCCCTGTCAGACCATTTTTATCTAAATAAAACCTACATGATATTAAAGCCCATTAAATTTTACATGGATATAGCGAGTTTAATCAAAATCGTCGGAACCGTTTTTGAGATAATCGAAAAAAGGTGCAAAATGCATGGTATAAAGTGCCTCTTCTGGTAGGCTCATTTTGATGAGAAAAGTTTTGTCACGTCTCGGGCGTATATTTGTCTTAAATATGAAACTTCAGTTTCATAGGACTTACCGTTTCCGCCCGGGAGTTACCACACACACACACACACACACACAGACACACACACACACACACACACACACACACACACAGACCTTTTTGCGGGACTTGGTTATTTGGACTCAGGGGACCCTAAAACGTGTATTTCCGTTGAAAACTGGAATTCGAAAATTTTCACGATCGCAATACTTCCCCTTACTATATATAGTAAGTGAAAGTAAAAAATAAATAATAATAATAAATTATTCACAATTTTATTGAGCCTGGGTATTCATTAAATGATTAAATATGCGGGATTTATAGGTTGAAAGAGAGTTGGAGTGACGGATGGAAGGAGGGATAGAATTCCATAGGATTGAGGATCGAATGAGAAAGGATCTGTCGAAATGTGCAGTTCGGTGGGCCGTACTTTATAAATCCGAAGGTCTGAAGCGTGTAAAACGAGAATGGACAGAGGATTTGAATTGAAGGAGGTCAAAAATGTATGATGGACTTCGGGATTGGATAACTTGGTAAAGGAATAACGCAAGGAAATACTTGCGACGATTGGAAGGGTAAAGCCACTTCAACTTGCCATAAAATTGGGACCCGGAAGATGAATCGGACATAGTAATTAAATAAGCGTTTTATTTTTAGTTCGAAATCCCCAGAAACACCATCGTATACAGTACAGCAATAGTAGATAGTGTAGAAAAACAAATGTTTAAGAAAAAAAAGTTAATGGGTGCTTTTTTAAATATGAATTAATGAATGAAGTTCCCTAAAATATATATATATAAAAGAAAAGAAACTAAAATGTTTATATATATTCGTATTCCCATAGTTAAAATACATTTCTGGTTTTATTATCCCACAGCAATTATTGTTGTCATAAATACCTCGCTTATTGGCATATGACATCTCTATAATAAGTCGCCATTTTGTGGCTAGATGGCTGATAATATTGCAGAATTACGAGGATCAAAGTGGATGCTGGTGGCAAATCTTTAAAACCTCGGGCTGCTTAAAGCCGAATTTTTTATTGGTTTTTAAAAGTTCATTATTTATAAGAGAAAATAAAATAAATGCCTGAACCAATTATTCAGCAATAACGGCCACCCCCTCAGTGTTACCAGATAACCTTTGGGATTACCCCGCCTTGCCCTCACACAAAAATCCCCACTTATAAAGGTGTTGGGAAAAAACTATTTTTTTTTCTGGACTTAATTCCTAAAAATGAGTCATTCTTTGGTTACAGTAATATTTAACGATTTTTTCTCAATTATTATGTAGAACTGTGACTCATTTCGGCTTCTAACGCTCTCCTCAAACTTCATAGACTAAAATCAGGTACAATATTTCCTCATGGAAGTTTATACTAGTGTCTTTTTATATCAATGTTTCTGATTCTAAGTTTGTTGAGAACACGAAGGTATTTAAGAACAAAATATTTCAGTGCGCTGTACATAGATAGATAGATAGATAGATAAATGTGTTTTATTAATAAATTTTACATTTGTCTAGAAAACAGAAAATACTGGCATGGATTTCCGTCTGCCAGGAAGTTGATTTATTTATATTCATTATTAATAAACAAAACAATAAGCTTACAGTAATAATAATAGGCTTAGCGAACCCGAAGGTTCGATGCCGATACCACCAAATTCCGTCTACACAGACTCGTCCAATGTTCACCATTCAGGCCCAAGCTCCCGAGATCAGCCTTAACGCAATCCTCCCATCTCCATTTCGGCCAACCTTTCGGACGCCTACCAGTCGGATCAGCAAATACCAACTTTCTCGGAATTCGCTCGTCATCGAGCCCAACAACTTTACTCGCCATTTGAGTCTCCGCGATGCAATCAGCGCAATTATATTCACAGGATACAAGTTCCGCAATTCCGCGTTGTGCAACCTACATTGATGACAAAAACAATATAGAATTAATAAGAATAGTTTTTAATACAAGAGCCGAAATGATATTCCTTAATTGTAAACCATGGATGAGAGAAATATTTAACACATGCTCAATTTGTAACAGTAATAATAATAATAATAGGCTTAGCGAACCCGAAGGTTCGATGCCGATACCACCAAATTCTGTCTACACAGACTCGTCCAATGTTCACCATTCAAGCCAAAGCTCCCGAGATCAGCCTTAACGCAATCCTCCTATCTCTACTTCGGCCTACCTTTCGGACGCCTACCAGTCGAATCAGCAAATACCAACTTTCTCGGAATCCGCTCGTCATCGAGCCCAACAACTTTACTCGCCCATTTATATTCACTGGATACAAGTTCCGCAATTCCGCGTTGTGCAACCTTCTAAACTCCTCAGTGGCCTCATCTCTCTTCGGACCAAATATTTTACGCAATACCTTATTTTCGAAAACCTTAAGCCGTTGTTCATCCTTCAAAGTAAGCGGCCACGTTTCACATCCGTAAAGAACAGTTGGAAGAATAATAGTTTTATAAATTCTAATCTTTAAGTTTTTAGATAGAAGCCGCTAACTAATTAACTTAGCAACTGAATAATAACACGCATTTCCCACCTTTAACCGGGACTTTATTTCTTCCTGGATTTCATTTTTTCTAGTTATAATTGTACCTAAATACTTGAATTTCTCTACGTGTTCAAAAGTATGCCCTGATACATCAATATCACCAAGATCGACACCGTTTCTGCTACTAATTATATATTTCGTCTTATCGGTATTTAAAGCTTACAATAACAAAACAAAAAATAAATAAACATTATACATTATTGTAAAAAGATAGAGGGATAATCTTTGTTTCCCAAATAGAATAAACAAAATATAATTACAATTTATCTGTGACAACATATTCTCTGTTTATTTAATTATTGTGATTGAACTCTTTTACTAAAAAGCCTCTGTAGTTTACATCACATTTCATAAATCTATGCAATGAGTTCCAATTATTTCCAATTAAAATGTCTATTATTTTGTTTTCAGTCAAAATACTTTTTCCTAAAATAATTAAATGCCGTACATTTACCTACCAAATGAATTATATTTTCGTCCTCCTTACTGTTACATTAGTAGTCATCCTTACTGTCATGATTAGTAGCAGAAACGGTGTCAATCTTGGTGATATTGATGTATCAGGTCATACTTTTGAACACGTAGAGAAATTCAAGTATTTAGGTTCAATTATAACTAGAAAAAATGAAATCCAGGAAGAAATAAAGTCCCGGTTAAAGGTGGGAAATGCGTGTTATTATTCAGTTGATAAGTTACTTAGTTCGCGGCTTCTAGAGAATATATTAACTCAAAGATTAAAATTTATAAAACTATTATTCTTCCAACGGTTCTTTACGGGTGTGAAACGTGACCGCTTACTTTGAAGGATGAACAACGGCTTAAGGTTTTCGAAAATAAGGTATTGCGTAAAATATTAGGTCCGAAGAGAGATGAGGCCTCTGGGGAGTTTAGAAGGTTGCACAACGCGGAATTGCGGAACTTGTATCCAGTGAATATAAATGGGCGAGTAAAGTTGTTGGGCTCGATGACGAGCGGATTCCGAGAAAGTTGGTATTTGCTGATCCGACTGGTAGGCGTCCGAAAGGTAGGCCGAAGTGGAGATAGGAGGATTGCGTTAGGGCTGATCTCGGGAGCTTTGGCTTGAATGGTGAACATTGGACGAGTCTGTGTAGACAGAATTTGGTGGTATCGGCATCGAACCTTCGGGTTCGCTAAGCCTATTATTATTATTATTACTGTTACAAATTGAGCATGTGTTAAATATTTCTCTCATCCATGGTTTACAATTAAGGAATATCATTTCGGCTCTTGTATTAAAAACTATTCTTATTAATTCTATATTGTTTTTGTCATTAATGTAGTTTACAACATAATCTAGCTTCTTATAAATTAGATGGTGTTCGGCACCCATAACGGAGATTCCTAGTTTTTTTTTTTTAATTTCCCTTGGCTGCAGCTATTATATTATCTGACTCTTCTACCTCGCCACCGATACGAACTCCCTATCAAATGGACAGTCTAAATCTTCTGCTAGTTTTACCCATTTCTTTAGCCAGCTACAATTTTTGTTTTTCATACCATCAAGAGCTATAATTTAGATAATAGTATATGCAGACAATCTAGCAAATAAAAACACAGTATTTTAAACGAATTATGTTAATTTTTTAATGTAAATAATTGCTAACGCTAAACACCAACCAACTCAATAATCTTAGAAATAATAAACAAGAGTTGGAAATTAGAAGTGAAAGGTATAAATCATTTTGCTATGGGTACCAGCTCATCGAGGGATTCCGGGCGCTGAAAAAGCTGACCAATCAACTAACACGGCCTATAGGAATAGGAGAAGAAAATGGCATTGTTCAAATTAACGAAGTTGCCGTAGAAAATTGGGCTCTTCAATAAAAAAACCAAAACAAGCTAATATGCATATTTTTATAGAATCTACAAAATTAAAGGTACTTTAAAAGAAGAAAATTTAAAATATCGGCATTTAAGTCCTGTCAGACTATTTTAATTAGAATGAATGATTAATGAGCGAGTTTAATCAAAATCGTCGGAACCGTGTTTGAGAAAATCGAAAAAAGGTGCAAAATGTATAGTGTAAAGTAGCTCTTCTGGTATGCTCATTTTGATGAAAAAGGTTTTATGTATCGGTTTTATGTATGTATAAAAGTTAATGTATCGGGCGTATATTTGTTTAAAATATGAAATTTCAATTTCATAGGACTTTTCGTTTCCGTCCGGGAGTTACCACACACGAACACACAAAACTTTTTGCGGGACTTGGTTATTTAAACTACGGGGACCCTAAAACGTGTATTTCCGTTGAAAACTGGAATTCGAAAATTTTCACGATCGCAATACTTTCACTTACTATATATAGTAAGTGAAAGTAACACATTTGCAGTAAATAAATTCTCGAATTTTGAAGCACAAAACTGCAGAGAAACAGCTACTCAAAAAAACATGTACACGCAAAAAAACTCAAAAAACAGAGTTTCTGTCGCATAAATTTTTAAAATAGTCTACAAAGACCTAAAATAGGTGAAATAAAAGTTTTTCCAATTTTATTAATATTTTTAAGTGATTAAACTAATCCTCTATATATATATATATATATATATATATATATATATATATATATATATATATATAGATATGCTTTATTTTGGCGCAGATACAAAATGTCAGATTCAGATCAAATTGCGAATAGAGTACCAATCGAATAGCTTGGGAATTCCAGACTAAACTATTAATGTTTCATTTATGTCTTTCTCTGAAATCATTGAGAACCTCCATGACGCGGAAACTGATTAAATTGTCATTAGTTCTTGCTACGGAATGTTTCTGTTTCTTTTTTTTTATTTCTATTCCAGATAAGCTATGAGCCTGACGGTTCAAATATAAGATACTTTAAACTAGCAAGAAATTTATATAACTCAATGTAGACATAAAAAAAAATCTGGTGCGCGCAACACACGACTTTCACTTATTTCTGTTGTTAAAATCAGTTAAAAAAAAAACATTTAGAATTTAAAAAAATTGTCAAAGAATGAATAACATTAAGTTTCAATACAAACATGTGTTTTAAATTATCTATTGTATTGGTATCTAGGACAATCAGTTTTATCGGCTTTTCATCACTCTCCGTCAACTTTTACAATTTCGTAAATAAGGTAATATTTTTTCTAAAATCCTTAGCTTTCCAACGGTTTATTATTCATCTTTATTAATGTACTTCAAGGTACAACAAGTAAATGTGACAAAAGATAAATGGCGTGAAACAGACTTGAAGAAAAACTATCCAATGGCAGCACTCCTGTAACTTTTCTAAACTAGAAGGTCTCGAGGCCATCTTCTTTTCAGACGCCTCGGAGGATTGTCAGGAATTGAAGAGGAAGAAAGTATTGAAACAAGAGGGTGGGAATGGAGTTTTTCATGAAAGGAATGGTATCGGGCCAAATCAGTAATATACGGAACATTGAGGTCTTTATGGATAAGTGACAAAGTAAGGAGCATTGAGGATCTTATGAAGGATTTTGGATTGTAGGAATTGGATACGGGAAGAATTCGATGGTTTAGTAGAGCCCCAAAGCTCTACTCCGTAAGTCCATATCGGCCTTATGATAGTCATGCAGATGAGTCTTTTGTAGTTAAGTGGAAGATTAGAACGTTTGTCTAGTAAGTGTTGAAGTAGTCGAAAACGTCGTGCAGTTTCTTGTCTCAGTCTTGTGTGAGGGTTCCAAGTAAGGCGTTTGTCAAGGTGCAGTACTAGATATTGGATCTGTTCAACCGTGACAAGAGGAGTATTATTGAAGGAGACAGTAGGGCAGGATGTCATAGGTTTACGACGAAAGGTAAAGGTAATTTGGTTAGATTTGTTGGCATTAATTTTAATTCTCCAGTTCTGACACCATAGCTCAAGGTCTCTGAGGTGGGTGAAAGTAATAAGTGAAATTCAAAATTAAATGTGTAATATATTAATCTATTTTTATTTTTTTTGTTCATTGTATGTTAAGATTTATATTATATTATTACTAAAAATTGTCTAATAAGGGAAAAAAAAAGCAGGCTGTGTGAATAGCTACCCAATCAAGTTGGGCAGCATCACTCGTTTGTTTAATAAAGTGTGTCTCTCTAATTTATTTGAGCCTACAGGCAGGTTTGAAAGCTAAAATTTATAAATAATAATTGTAATAGTGGATATAATTAGTTTTTTTTCTTCAACAGAGCAACTACTGAAGAGGATCTCTAGAATGTCTATACTCTCTTCAATGACCATATCACAATCCAACTTCTATTACCATTTACTCCAAGATAATAATACAAAGATATAATGGTGATGATTTATCCTTTTAAAACATAAACATTAACGGTAATTTTTCTTGATTGAGACATTTATTTACAAAAGGTACTATATCTTTTCTAGGAAATTTCTCAATTCTTGCTCACTCTCTCTCCAATGAATATATTTAGATCTATGTTTTCTTGAGGGATTCATTTTAATCATTTATTTACAGTTTAATATGAGACCTATCCATCTCCAAAAATAATGGTTAATTTATTGTCTATCATAAATTATTATGAGTAAATACATATATAAAGGGACTATATATAAATATTTATGGGTCGTTAATAGGTCTGAACCATTCCAGTCCAATCCCAATCCATATGAAATACATATATAAAGGGACTATATATAAATATTTATGGGTCGTTAATAGGTCTGAACCATTCCAGTCCAATCCCAATCCATATGAAATACATATATAAAGGGACTATATATAAATATTTATGGGTCGTTAATAGGTCTGAACCATTCCAGTCCAATCCCAATCCATATGAAATACATATATAAAGGGACTATATATAAATATTTATGGGTCGTTAATAGGTCTGAACCATTCCAGTCCAATCCCAATCCATATGAAATACATATATAAAGGGACTATATATAAATATTTATGGGTCGTTAATAGGTCTGAACCATTCCAGTCCAATCCCAATCCAACCATCCCAGTCCAAATTAATATCATTATAAATCTGTCTCTCTCTCATTTTTGTGAAATTTTGAGTTTTTCAGAATAATTTATATATTTTTATTTGTAAAGAAAAGTTTTATTTGATTTTTTTTTTTATAATGAAATATTGAAAATAATTTAAAATTCAACAGTTATTGATTTTATGTTCATTACAAGTTTTTATTCATTTATTTATAATTATTGTTTTGTAAAAATTGTCGGCTGATATAATATTTATTTGTATTGCTCAAGGAGACTTTATTGTCTCAGAGCATCAAAATGTAACATTGTAAATATGTTAAAAGGTAAATAAAATCTCTCTCTCTCTCTCTCTATATATATATATATATATATATATATTAATTCTTTAAATGTTTGTATTTATATTCTATTTATTGTCACATTTGGCTTATTATACTGATTTCAAGTCTAGATGAAAGAGCTTGTTGCCCTGTTCTAATACTCATGAGAAGATGTTTCTTAATTGGAATAATTATTCATTTTTACTTTAACTTATATAGTAAGAGAAGTATTGCGATTGTGGAAATTTTGAATTTCAGTTTTTAAAAGAAATACATGTTTTAGGGTCCCCTGAGTCTAAATGACCAAGTCCCACAAATAGGTCTGTGTGGGTGTTGTGGTAAGTCCAGCGCAAAAATGATAAGTCCTATGGAACTGAAATTTTATATTTAAGACAACTATACACCCGAGATGTTACAGCAACTTTTTTATTGAAATCAGCTAACCAGAAGAGCCACTTAATACCATGCATTTTGCACCTATTTAAGATTTTCTCAAAAACAGCTCTAACAATTTTGATTAAACTCGCTACATGGATGTAAAATTGAATGGGCTTTAACATCATGTTGGTTTTATTCTGATTAAAATAGTCAGACAGGGCTTAAATGCCGGTATTTTTATAGATTTTTATAGTACCTTTAGTTATATATATTCAGAAAAATTACCCATACCATTTTATTAGGGCTGAAAGCAGCTAAATGCAAACATTGAATGAATTCGATATCCCAATAAAGGAGGAAAGGACAGAAATATTTTTGAGACCTATTTTTATGTTTTTGAACATAAGAACATCAACATAGATGTATAATATACCGTTGGAAAGCTAAAGATATTAGAACAAATATTATCTTTTATACAAAATTGTAAAAAGTAGGGGAGAGTGATGAAAAGCCGATAAACTAAACTGATTGTTGTAGATAGTAATATAATAGATTATTTAACTAAACACATGTTTCTATTTAAATTCAATTGAATTAATTAATTAACATTTTCTTTTCATCTCTAAATGTATTTAAAAATTCTCAAATTGATTATAACAATGGAGGTAAGTGAAAGTCATGTGTTGTGTGTAACAGATCAATCAATCAATGAATACATTTTTTATTTGAAGATTTAGGTTTTTGGGAATATAGGGAAAGTTACAAAGTAACATACGAATTGATAATACATATTTCTATATTTAGGAAGAAAAATATTTGTTTACTTTTAAAAACATAAAATAATTAATTTTTCATTTGATCAATAATCTACAAAGAGAGCAAAATAACCAATCGTATTCAGAACTAACTACTTGTACATACTTAGGTCAGTCATATTAGCAACAAATGTGAATCAAACATAAAAAATCTGGTGCGTGCAACACACGACTTTCACTTACCTCCGTTTTTAAAATTGATTAAAGAATTTCCAAATACAGTTAGAGATAAAAATGAGTTAAACCATTAAAGAATTTATTAAACTGAATTAATATAGAAACATGTGTTTTATCAAAAACTCTATCATATTATATTCTAAAATAATCAGTTAGTTTTATCGGCTTTTTATCACTCTTTATTCAATTTTACAAGCTTCTGTATAAGATAATATATTTTCTAAAGTCTTTCTCTTTCAAACGGTATATCATACGTCTATATTACTGTTCTTATGTTTAAAAACAAAATTGGCACGCTGTGCTTCATTAACAAGCCACCAGGTTGCAGCACCGTCAACATGAATTTTCCTTTTCGGTAACCCAAAAAACAGTTAGTTTTATCGGCTTCATCACTCTCCATTACCCTTTACAAATCCGTGGATCGGATAATATTTTTTCTAAAATCTTTAGCTATCCAACGGTATATTATACATCTTGTTATATATTATACATCCATATTACTATTGTTGTGTTCAAAAACACAAAATATGCATAAAAAATATTTGTTTAGTTTTCTCCTTTAGTTGTTTATCAAATTCGCTCAACGTGCATATTTAGCTGTTAATTATCAATGGTAATAAGATAATATAATTATTTTTATAGAATCTACAAAATTAAAGGTACTTTAGATGAAGACAATTTAAAATATCTGCACTTAAGCCCCATCAGACTATTTCAATCAGAATTAAACTTATATGATATTAAAGCCCATTAAATTTTACACCAATATAGCGAGATTAATCAAAATTGTTAGATACTTTTTCTGGGAAACTTGTGAAAAGGTGCAAAATGCATGGGATAAAGTAGGACTTCCAGTCAGCCGATTATTGCTGTAACATCTCGGGCGTATAGTAGTCTTAAATATGAAATTTTAGTTCCATGCGAATTTTCTTACCACACACAGAAACACAGACCTTTTTGCGGGACTTGGTTATTTGGACTCAGGGGACCCTAAAAAGCGTATTTCCGGTGAAAACTGGAATTTGAAAATTTTCACGATCGCAATACTTTCCCTTACTATATACTTCATATATAGGTAAGTGAAAGTAAAAATAAGTTCCAAGTAAGAATGATTATTGTATATTTGATATCTGTTGCAAAATACCTTACAATTATCGGAGGATAATGTTTTCTCATTTCCTTATGATCAATGGTCCAAAATCAGGATTTAAACATCAATGAAGAAATTGTCAAAATTTCAGAATTTATTCCATGACACTAGTTAGTTATTAAGGTAACAAACTTTTATTGCAAATAATCATTTTACAAACATGATTACTTGATTCAGTTCAATATTCAAATAAAACTGTGTATATTTAATATAATAATGAAGATTCCTTACATATCTCATAATGATAAATAAATGCTCATATAATAAAATTATATAATAATGTGACATATCTTTCTTAAAAAGAGAAGTAGTTTTAATTAATACAAGCTAAGTATTCATTTTTATAATAATTTAATTTTCACTCTTTTAAAGTAAGTTAATTGTAAATAGAGAATATATTTTATGTAAATATAAATATTTGCAGTTAAAAAACACAATTATTAAAAGATTTACTTTTCAGTCTCATACAATAAAATGATATTCCTCTAACGTAATAAATGTAGAGGTATAAATAAATAAACTGAATTTAAAGAAATAAAATAACAAAACAATAATCAATCTTTGAACAATATAATTAATTTTATTTTAAATATATATTTAAGTATAGTTGTTATTTGATTATATAAACTTATCAAAGAATGGATTCAAAACATATTTTTACCGAACTTAAAAAAATTAAAATAAAAGGGAATCTTAATTTTGTTTAAAATTCTTTAAACTTAAATGGCTTTTCTATGAAAATCAATATAAGAAAATATCTATTACAAGATTTTCTTTAGTTTATATTAATAATATTTTTTTATTCCCTTCAATTTCCTAATTTGAATACATGCATTGATTTAAAATATTTGACATCTAACTGCACATTTTAAATTTAATGAAAAGAACAATTTTTAAAAAATAATATACAGTAGATGCATAGTCTTTTTTGAAAAACATAGAAAGAATTATACCCTGAAAGAGGTTATACGCCCTGCTGCATTCCTTCTTTTAACTTTATAATAAGAGCTCTGAATAGAAGCGAATTGAGTATTGAAAGGACAATGTCGAATAGTATGCGCTTTCTTTCCAGTCGCTCCGCAGCAGGGACATGTATATTTACTTAAAATTGGGCACACTACATTTCCAGCACTGTCTTTTAGCAAATGAGATTCATAATAAACTTGTACTTCACCATTTTTTAAACAAAATCTGCAACAATTATCTGAAACGGAGAAGTAATGATAAATTAGTTTTTATAAAATAATAAATAATACTTAATTATAAAACTAAATAAATAAAACTGATTCTGCTAACAAGGAGAGGACCCCAATTGTGTATCACCCATTCTGATTAAATTTTTTTTAGGTAAACCTAGACATTAAAGGATTAGCATCTGCAAAATATTAGGGGCTAAAGCTCCCTAGGAGTCGCATAAAAAAATAGGATAATTTGTGAGCGAAAAACACATTTTATTTAATATCTCTGGTTCTAATAAAGATAGAAAATTAATTTTGGGGTCAAAATTACCCCATTTCAAAGCGGAATAATAACAGTTATAACCTTAAAATATGAATTATCTCGTGAAAACAGTAATTTTAATAAGGTTTCTTAAAAATTGTGCTCAGATTAAGATTAAGACTCCTCACTCCTAAAAAAAAATTAACTACAATTAATTTTTTATAATTGCAATTTATTTGCAAATGTATTGCTAGATTTTTTAAAAATAAAATGATTAATTTTCACTCTACACTTAATTAATGTTATGTCAATTTTGGAATTGATTAATTAGAAGAGGAGGAAATGAAACATTGTATATAAAAAATATTAATTTAATTATTATTTGATATAGTTTTGAAATTATTAAATTCTAAAGATAAAGAAAAATATTGTTTTTAGTATCGAAAGTTGTTAAAAGTGAAAGGATACAATGCTTTAATGCAGTAGATAATAACAAGCTGACAAGGCTAGTTCAGTCTGTAATAGATTTTTTTTTTTAATGTGGAAAAATTTATTTTATACATACAAAATATAAAAGAATGATTAAAGGTAAGTAAAGTATCTTACAAGAATGTAAAAAACTTATGTTGATTATCTTTTTATTTTAAAATAAATGATGTTGATAGAACCCTTGAAAATGACAAAGGCCGAAACATAGGGAGAAAGAAGAAATAAATGGATCATTTTATTTAAAAAGAACCTAGCAATTAATTACAATTTTTTATTAAAATTTAATTTTATGTTATAATTTATGTAATCTTACAACCATGTATAAAACTTAAATATTTTAATGATTTTTTTTTTCATTGTTCCGCTTTAAATAGGGTAATTTTGACACCAAAATTATTTTTCTATCTTCACTAGAACCAGAGATATTAAATAAAATGTTTTCTTTGCACACAAACTTTCCGATGTTTTTATGTGACTCCTGAATGATCATCAAAATTGGTGAGACACATTTAGGATTCTCTTCTTGTAAGTGTAAATATTATACATGTTTTTTCACATGAAGGTATAAATTATTTGATTAAAAAATGTTATTATGAACACTGGTATACAAATATTCATGGGGGGAGAGGAGGGGAGGGAGGTAGGGTCTAATGGATAAGGCACTAGATTACTGTTATCTAGCTCTCAGGTTTGAGCCCCATTGGCTTTCTACCTACCTAGAAAATAATCGGATATTCTGTTATATCAGCAGTTGGTAGATTCTGGTATAAGGACATTTTATTGTGACACAGAGCGTGATCTTGGGCCTAATCAACCCATTGCATGGCCGTTGGCCTAGGGATCTCTCTCTATATGAACTGAATTCAATACCCGTTATGGGTTTAGAGGTACAGCCTCTATATATATATAGTTTCTGTTGTTTCAGGTTTCAGTCAATGAATAAACAATTTTATCGCATAGTTTTATTGCATAGATAAAATTGTTTATTCATTGACTGAAACCTGAGAACAACAGAAACTTAAATTATTAATTATTATTAAGGTTGATTTTGGGCCTGAATAAATTATCAACAGTCGAGAACTGATGAAACAAATATATATATATATATATATATTGTTTGATCAGTTCTTGACTGTTGATCATTTAAGTTTGTGTTGTTCTCAGGTTTCAGTCAATGTTGTTGTAAAATTGTTTATTCATTGACTGAAACCTGAGAACAACACAAACTTATATATATATATATATATATATATATATATATATATATATATATATATATATATATATATATATATATATATATATATATATATATACATACAGTGGGTATAATTAGTATTAACAACTCACATAATATACTAAAAGATTGGTTAAGGAAGATCATTGTTACTAAATAACAGATTCTTAATTTGATAATTGAACATCATAATAGTATATTTCATCAAAATGTACCTTTTTTAAACATTTTCTGATATAGATTTTCTGTAGAAGACAAATATTTCTGGACTGAATCTGTACCTGAAACAAAAATTTACTTGTAACACATCATTTCCATTATATATCATATTAGAGATGAATAAGGAACATGATTAAGGTCAATGAAAACAAAGAATTTATTTTGTTTTATAAGTGATGGATTGGCAGTTATATTGAGAAATCATGATCAGATATTAAATCAGACATTAATAAAGGAAAGTTTAAGGAAAGACCTGGTGAATTAGCATCGATGTTGCTCATATCTTCTTGATGTAAGGTAAATTTCATGGAAGTAATGTTATGAGAAAGTTAATTTATGACTGCTAGTCATCATGCCAGTAAGAAAAAAAAAAAAATTCATAATTATATATAACAAACATCAGGTTTTTCTGTTTCAGATTTGATCTGATTTTTAGATGTTTCAAATACTTAAAATAAAATACTATAAGCATAACTTACTACTTCTATATAGTGGATTGTTATCCATTAAAGGAGTTTTGTAATCCACCTCAACCTCTTCTACGATCTTAGTAGCATCACCTGTGAGCACCATCAGATTAATAAAAATAATTCATAATAAGGAAAATAAAAATATATCAAAAAATATCTAGGATTGTTTCAGTCTTTCTGAAACATTGTTAGTTGTATGAGCACTTGCGCACGTCCAAACTCTCATGCTCATGCATTAGCACACACACACTCACAAATTTGTATTGCCATATTGATGTAATAATTTTATTAGCTTACTGGAATAATTTTCTGAATTTTGTTTTAACACTTCCCTTGAAGGCCCTTTTCCACTGACACCACGATTTGGAAAATTCCAATCAAACCCTGAAAATTAAAATTCGTTTTACAACACAGGATTTAATAGCATTTTATAATACAGAAAAGCCAACTAATGAGATAGAAATAATCATTTTACAGATAAGGTATATATATGCTTAAATATTTGTATATAAGTTTATAATCTTTTAAACTAATTTTGTCACAATAAAACTAGATTATGCAGGCAATCGATAAGTTTCTTGATTTATTGACATAATTCCTAAAACATACAGGAAAAAAAACAACAGAGAGTTCCAGGAATAAAAGGAAAAATCAAATCCTAATAAGTGGAAAGTGAAATTAGTTACACTTTTGTATATGTATATACCAAAATATATACCATCTTTGATAGCTATTTGCTAAATTCTTCTTCAAATCTATTTCGCATTATATTATAAGATAACTTCAGGTAGAAAGAATTACAAAATGTAATGTTAGGTTCAATTTATGAAGACATTGATGGAGGACTTAAATGCAATACCTAAATCTAAGATTGTCCAAATATTCACAGAAAGATATTTAAAAATAAATGAATTTCTTAGAAAAGCGAAATTAGAACAAAAAAACTGTAGCTAAAATAGTGAAAAAATAAAATGCACGTAATCGTAATCTGCGCATACTGTTGAAAAGGAACCCTTAGAAAGACCGAGAAGGAAAAGCTGACGAAAAAAGAGTAAAGAGTGGTAACTGAAGGATGAAGATTGGCTAGTTAGATACTAAGAATATATCTCAGCTGTATTAAAGCTTGATAAGTGACATTAGACTGCTAATTACGATCGAGTAGACCAAGTATTATATATATTTGTAATATTATCAAGAATAATCCAAAGGTATTTTTAATAAATTATAAGAATATCATCAAATAAAGAGATTTTAATGAATGATATCACTTTCAAAATATTAGGAATAACTTACAATTTTGTTGATAGTGATTTGATGTTGGATCTTTAGTAGAGTTGTTCTTATTCAGAATTTCTTTGATCAAGTCATTGTTTAAGGTATTCATTGTGTGATCTAAAAAAATAAGATTGCAATATATCATTTAATGAATTTGGTGAGTAAATATAGGTTTTTTTTTTATGCCAGAAAAACTGTTTGGTTTTAATCTGGTGCTTTATTTTTTTTTTTTTTTTTTTAGATTTAATTGAAACTAGATGATGAGCAAAACTGGTGTTTGTTATTTATTTATCTTCTCATTTCACCTCTTCACCTCCTATTTCTAGAGTAAATTAGCCTATATCTAATTAAAGGAGAAAATCAGGTTGAAAGGATTTACATTTTTCCTTTGGTTTATGACATTGTTTATAGTCTTACTGAATTTCATATAGATTTATCAGTATCACTCAACTCTATTGATATTGACAAGGGTAAGAGAGAAAACCATCTTAAGATTGTAGATTCATGTTATGTGATTTACTGCTGACAACCATACAGGTGCTTATGTGAATAATCATTATTAATTATATATTTGAATGGAAACAAGGTATATTTGAATAGCTTTGTTCATAAAAACAAAAACTATCCTTCAGTTCTTGATTTATCTTTCCTAATGAGATTATATTAATAAAAAAAAAAAATCTCATGCCCATGTTTGTATACAACTCAAGTTAAATCATCCTAACTGGTTCTGAAACTGCTTCAATTCCTTGTTAAGCTGTAACTGCTGAACTTTTAAGAATTTAAAAGTTTAATTCTTTACAACTACAGTTCTGGAACAAAGTTTCCTGTGTCAATTCACAAGTTGACTTAAATGTTTCATGAAAATGAAGTAGGGTACACATGAGTAAATTTAGCTGTGAAAAGTAGTCAGTTTTTAATTGAATATTTTTTTTTATAAACACTCTAGAAATTAACTCCCAATTTACTTTCCTATGATTTGCTTTGACCATAATCTTAACATTGATATACCTAATAATATTGTGGATATTGATAAGTATATATATTATATCATATAGTAATCAAATTGGATTAAATCTTCTGATTTTTACCTTTCAAATTGAATCTGTTGGTATCAATAGCTCTTGATAAAGTCCTGTTAGCAGTTCTGAAATGTAATCCTTTATCTGTAAATTCATTAAAAGTAAATAGTTTTTTCAAATGATGAAATGAAATATTTTTAAAATAATACCATTGAAATCATTAAAAATAAATACACTACATAACATGAATATAATTAATCTGTCCACACCCTTTTTTATTTACATTCAAAAGTAAATTTAAGTTATTTTATTATAATAGAATGGAAAAAACAACAACATAAAAATAACAAATTATATGGTCCTCTTAACCATTACCACCTATTTGTTATACTTTCACTGAAAATAGAGATAAACCTAATACACCTTAATATTGAGTAAATCGGTACCATATGAAAATTATTTTCTTTATTTAAATTATACATGAACCAAGTATTTATGGCATACCTGCCATTCCATTCAATTGAAATAGAATTTCAAATTTAATTCAAATAGAGTTTTGTTTTTATTTATTTTAACTTATTTTTATCATTAGTATTATTTACCATTAATTCCATTTTTATCACTCATGATTTAAATACATATTATAAGACTCTTCATTTACTTATTTTTTTAGAAAATTTGCACTAGTCTACTGTTCTCCGGGTCCTGGGTTCGAATTACAGCTGTGACCGTACATTATTTATTTTTCACAATAAAAAAGCACTCCTTAACTTCCTTTTCTTACACCTTTATTTTGCTTCTCAATCTATAACAAAGATTGATTTGTCTACATTTCAGGGTTCTTTCCCCATTATCAAGACTTTTTTAAAAAACACTTTTAACACACAGCACATTATATTAGGGATACTCACTACGTTTGCTATAGCATGCTATTTGTGTTATTTTGCTAAACCCGTCGAGTTTCCACAGTTATTTCCTGTATAAAATTGATGGGTTTAGCACAATAGCACAAATAGCATGCTATAGCAAACGTAGTGAGTACCCCTATTAAATTTCTAACTTACTGCTATTTGTCCTCTTTGATGTTTATTACCTAACTGTTAGACCCTAGGGTATGGAGATCCTCCTGGGCCAGACCCAACCTCTATAAAGTGGGTACCCAAAAATTGGGAAAAACCTTGCAGCTGAGCGTGAACAAGGCCTAATCAACCCATTGCATGTACTGAGTCCAAGACCCTTCATGAGTTGTAGTGGTACAGTTTTTTGTTTTTAATTTTTTTTTTTTTTTAAATTTTCTATTGTAAGAAAAATGTTTTACTAATTTATGTTATGCCTAAACGAAGTCTTTATATTTTTATACCTTTACCATTTAGCTTAAATTAAGTTTCAAGTATTGTTTATATAAACTTCATCTTATTTTTTTCATTATATAATTAACAATAAATTCCATTTTTTATATGACAATGTATTGAAAAATAGGATTATTTTATTTATTTATTATTTTAAAAAGGTTGAATGGATTTTCCAACCCCCTCCCCCTCCCATTAAAACCCATCTATGAAGTGGTTATAGATAGAAATGACAGGATGGGAAGCTTTACTTAAGAACTTTTAAGAAAGTTTGAGCTAGTTAAGAATTATACACTTGTGTATATGCAGGATTTTCATTAAGGAGGGAGACTAAGGATGTTTAAAATTGTTTGACGGGCAGGTTGATTGAAAATTTAAGTTATTTGTTTGAAAACACAATATGAAAATTACATTCTTGAAAGTAAAAACATTCTATAACCATAAATTTTATCACAATACCTTATTTTATTTGTTGATTTTTTATCATTATTAGTCCCAACAAATGGGTAAGAGGGGAAGGCCCAGCTTCCTCTCTAGTTACGCCCATGGTTCAGTTTTTGATAGTAAATTTCTGAATATCAATTTTACTTTAAGTTATTACTCAAGTCACCTAGCTGGATTTTGAATTTCCAACGTGTTTGTTGCCTTTATAGTGGTAAACACCAAAAACGCAAATTTTAATAATCAGGAGAAATCGTTCATGTGAAAAGTCCTTCCTTTTAAAGTGAATTTTCATAAACGTAATTTTAGGTTAGCTCAGACATTTGAAAGATATTTGAGTGATTATGAGATTATTGGTCTCGGTTTTAGCTTTAATAAGTTTGAACATTGTATATTAGATTTTACTGGTTTATCGGATTAAGGGTTTCCTGTTCTCAATGCACCTCGCTGGTCTTTGCCCCGAACGATTCTTGGATGGAGAATATGACTACAGAGCTATTTTATTACAGTTTTAAAGACAAAATATATCCTCAAATTTGTTTGACCATAAAAAAAGATTCCGTTATTGCAATCAACGGATAAAAAAAAAAAAAAGAGAGTTTTTAAACATGAAGTCCATAGTTAAAGGCGTCAAAGCATCTTTCGAATACGTAAAATATAACAAGCTAAGGCAATTCTGAAATTCTGATTTTTTGGATATCTGAAAAGAACGCGAGAAATAAGCAATTTTGCGACGAAGAAATAACAAGCGTTTTCTGATTTTAACATGATTTTTATTTCTTCTAGAGTATGATTTCTTTTATAATAATTTTTGATCCAAGATATTTTAGCTTCACAGTACATTAGGTCGAATTATCGGTTTTATATGTGTAAAACGAGTTTTTCTTTTCATTTTAAAGTTGAAAAAATATATCCTGATTAGGGAAAGATAGGTTTGATTCATATGTAAGTTCAATTCATTGGATCGAAGGAGAAAAGTTACAATTCAGGCAGTCATAGGACTGCCGATAGAAGTAAAAACTTTTTTTTAATTCTCGATTTACGCTGAAATTTTGTTGGAAAGAAGAGTACGTTCCTTTAAGTGCCATTTGTATCAAGGAAATTTAGACTTTTTAAATAAGCTGTATATTTTTTTCACAGAGATGACCTCAGTTTCTTTCCCAAGTAAACAAAAAACATATGTTTTAATTAGTAATGGAATATACATTGTGCTTAACTGAAATCTATATTATTAAAATTAATTTAATTTTCACATGTCATATTTCTATGCTCATATAATCAAGATATTCTTATCGATTTCGCTTTACTACGATTTAAATATTGACTGTAAGATCATCATGATTTTGCTTCGTATGTTCAAATGTTTTCATGCAAAATAATGTTTTAATAATATTTACAAATATCGATATTTTAGAGCCAAGAGAATTAAGATATTCATTATATTAACTTTATATACAGTAAGAGGTAAGTTCTAAGACATAATTAATCTACCACGTCTTTACCCATTTCATTAGCAACTGATTTTAATACAATTATTTATTTATTTAACGTCACTTTGTGCTACTATGGCTAATCGGACGATGCTACAGTGGGAGTCCTAAATTTTACCTATCCAGGTTTTATTAGGATAGGGATCTTTAACGAGTACCTGACATCGCACAGGCTCGGGACCACCTTTTAACGTCCCATCCGAAGGACGACGTAACTAAGGATTTTTTACTCCTATTAAAAAATCCAAGGACCACCTGCGGGTTTGAACCTGTGATCTTTGCATAGGAGGCTGTTACGCTAACCACCCAGTTACAAGTGATCACTAATACAATTAAATATTGAAATAAAGAACTACAAATATCGATATATTTGTACCGATATTACACCGGTATCGATAACGCTCAAGGAAATTGATACCGTTATCCTACCTCTAATAGACAGGTATACACAGAGCGCATACTCCATTCTAGAGCATATTGGTGACGTTACCGTGGTTACGAAATCAAAGATTTCATCCCTGCCAAAAATGGCATAATACGCATAAAGAAGTTTTCACTTCAAGAAAAAAAAAACAACCTTTAAATGAATAAATTATGTAAAGGGTTAAGTGTAATAGTATATAGAGAAATCTATACATTAAAACTTCATATAAACGGTTAGATTGATCTTTAGAAGATAAGGAGTTGCTTAGGTCAGTAGTTCCCAACTATATAGTGGTTCGCGAAATGTCATCCAATTAATTATTTAAAATGATCTCAATAAAAATATTTGCAAATCCTTGATTTAAAAGAATAATCACTCACGCATTGCACAGAACATTAAATTGCGTGAGGATATTGAAGCAATTTACTTGATTTTTTTTTTGCATTGAAATCTAGAATTATTTTACTAATTTTTTTTTTACTTTTAATATAACTTTGTTTACATTACAGATCATTTTTAGTGTGCTTAAATGAGTTAATGGAAAGACATTAGAGAGGAACTTGGTACTTAGTAGAAAAAATTGAAATTTTTATGATAAGTATGTTCTTTAGATACAATCGGATAAGAGATTTATATTTGTGCATGCGTTTATATATATATATATATATATATATATATATATTATTTATTATGTTAGGGGGTCCTTACCACGGTACTGATTGAAAGAAAGGGTCCGAAAAAAATGTTTTTTGTGTAAAACCAGTGATCATTTAAGTAAATAATGAAAGGATTTTTAAGCCAATTCTGACATATTTTCATTGCTTTTGTTTTTAAAAAAGATTGATAAAGAGATCCTATGAGAAAAAGAAAAAAAAAATGAGCTACAGATTTCTGAAAATAAAGGAGGATAAAAGAAGGAAATGATAAATATATAGTTCATAGCAAGTAGTCCCGTTTTTTGAGATTTAAATATCATGTTTGCAAATTTTACATACTATCCTTTCAATACATGGCCGACAAATTAAAAATTGTATTTTATTAAATGATCTTGGGTCACTTATGATAAAGTGATAGCATAACAGCCTTTTATGCCCAAGATCGCCCGTTCAAACCCGGCAGGTGGCTCTGTATCTTTTAATGGAAGTAAAAAATCCTTATGTCAATGAAAAGAAAAAAATGTCGTTCGAAGAGGACGTAAAATGGTGGTCCCGAGCCTGTGCGATGACAAGTAATCGCTAAAGATCCCTATCCTAATTAAAAGTGGATAAGCAACATTTAGGACTCCCATTTTTAGAATTTACCGATTTGCCACAGCAGCATTAAGTGACTTAAATGAATAAACAAACAAACAAGATCAATGATGATTAATAAATTTTATTTAATATTGTTTGTTTATTTATTTAATGTCCCTTAATCTGCTGTGGTTAATCTGACGATGCTACAGTGGGAGTCCTAAATTTTGCCAATCCAGGTTTAATTAGGATAGGAATCTTTAGCGATTACCAGACATCGCATTGGCTCGAGACTTTATTTAATTTACTAACGGGACTAAATTAATATTAAATTGGCTTAAAGTAATTCCGTTGAGCCAGGCGACAGTCATGCTTATTTTTTCCGTTTTATAAGAGCACTTATTATTAGCGATTGATAAAATATATTAAAAAATACCTGTAAATATAAGATAGATAGAAAAGGTTTATTTATTTACAATATACGATAATTTTTTTTTATTATATTTTAAAATGATTTCGGTGATCCTTAAAATCAAAAATTAAGGATTTTTCTTCTAAACACTAATTAAACATGTATTTGAAGGTAGTAATGGTAGTAGGGAAAATATACAAATAAAAAACTACTCCAAATAAATTTAAGGAATTTTAAATGTGGCGTGTAAACAAAAGACTAATTAGCCAATGATAAAAAAAAAAAATTAATCGTCAACATGAAAACAAATCAATTAGTTTTGTTGGTATGATAATTAAATAAATAAGCAAAACTTTTTTGCTGACCATACTTCATTGCATTATTTAATCTAAAAATAATGAAATTGTCTTTTGAACTACTAGAAAATGTCTATTTTCACAATATATGTTTATGATAGTTAATGAGTTTTATAATCGGTCATTAAATAAATATTTAATACTAGTGAATAGTATTTTGGGGATTCTCGGTATGAAGAAATATTATCAACTACCTATTTTCTCGGATTTCATGATAAAGTTGAAATTTTATATTTCAAAAATATGAAAAAAAAGTCAGCGTTGATTTTGTTTCAAGAAACACCTGAGTTGACATTGTTGTTTTAATGAGCATTGTTGGGGAGACAAAAAGCGCGGGAGTGAAGGACGCCTAATCACTTTATATCAAACCAAAGAAAGTTATCCAAAATATATTCATTTACTTAAACAATTAGTACTAATAAAAACATAAAATTAATTTAATATTTGAGCTAATATAATAAATCACGAATTAATTAAACAATAATTTTTATTGTAAGGATACTAATTATCACAATTTTACCGCATTTTATCTGTTTTTAATAACGACTGTATCTTTCTTTCTTTCGTTTTTTTTGTAACATTAAAATACATAAACTGTTTATGATTGAAATATATTTTTTACCTCTATTAGTTAATCCAAATAATAATTTAAACGTATGAATATTCATTTGCAATTATTATAACCATGAACACGAAGTGACAGTAACAGTGATAGAACACGAATTTTTTATATACAATTATAAAATTATAAAGTTTTTACTAAAATTTTATTTCACTTATATAAATAATTAAAAGGGAAATAATATAGACATTTTTCGTAGGTTTACTAATAAAAAAATTTTAAGCAGTCGACTTTTTTATTGATTAAAAATACTTAAGACATAATTATACTTTAATGACTCCTGTAATTATTTACGATCGCACAGTGATAATTAAAATTGGACTTAATTATTTGAACTGATCCGAGAGTCGGTTTTCACTAACACATTCTTCAGTTTTGTTCATAATTAATTAATAATCTCACATATGGTAGATAGATATATAATATATACAATATAATAGTAATAACATACCTTCCTGTTCCCCATTGATAGCCTTCCAGAGGTCCAGACCTACAAGAGAAGGTACCCTGCTATACATCTTCGACAAGAACTGGTGGAGGAATGAGCCGAACCCTACCGAGTCACATAAAAGAGTGGTGGGGGAGGTTTTTTAAATTCCCTGTCCGCCATTGCATTTTTTTTAACGGTTTATTTACATTTTTTTTTTAAATTGATTAAAATATTTTTCTAATTTAAAATAATACTTATTTCTAAGCGTGGTTTTTTACTCTGAATTTTAGTGTTAAGTTTAGATGAGTAATAAACGCCTTTCGATTTTTAATAATTAAACGTTAATAATAATTTTTTTATTAGATTTTTATTTTAAGGAACATGATATATATATTTCATTGATTTTTATGGGGTTTTATTTAATTTTAAATGTATAATATTTATTTAAATGTACAATATGTTTTTTTGTAATCAGGATTTTAAGAAATATGCAGTAATGTTTAATTTTGGATAGATTTTCTTTATTGAGTGATGCATATATAGCTTTTTTCAGTCAAATTCATAATTTTTCAGTCAATTTCATAATTTCTTGAACCCATTTTATACAGTTAATTTAATGAGGTTTTGCTACCAAGAACTTAACATTTTTATTAAATCTTGTTGTTGTTTATCTATTTAACGTCACTTTATGTTACTGTGCTTAATTCGACGGTGCAGCGGGAGTGCTAAGTTTTGCCTATCCAGATTTACTTAAGATAGGGATCTTTGACGAGTTCCACTTATTAAATCATTTAAGAGTCATCTGTGGTGCACAAACATAGGACGATCTGCTGGTTTTAGACTTGCGACGACCTTAAGCAGAGAAGGCTGATATGCTAGCCCCTACTCCACAGGTGACCCTCAATGCATTTAACAAGGCGTTTGAATCTGCCGGGATTGAACCCGTGGCCTTGGGCATATTAAACTTTAACACCTTGCTGAATGCATCCAGGATCAACTGTGGAGTAGTGGCTAACATAACAGCCTCTTTTAAAGGACGAAATAACCAAGGATTTTTACTCCCCAAAAGCAAATCAAGGGCCATCTGCTGGTTTTGAACTTTCGACCTTAAGCAGAGAGAGCTGTTATGCTAGCCACTACTCCACAGGTGACCCTTTATGCATTTAAAAAGTAGTTAAGGATTATTATGTCTAAGGTCACGGGTTCAAACCCGGCAGATTCAAACACCTTGTTGAATGCATCGTGGGTCACCTGTGGAGTAGTGGCTAGCATAACAGCCTTCTCTGCTTAAGGTCGTCTTAGCTAAAGTCTAAAACCAGCAGATCGTCCTATGTTTGAGCACCACAGATGACTCTTAAATGATTTAATAAGTGGAACTCGTCAAAGATCCCTCCCTATCTTAAGTAAACCTGAGTAGGCAAAACTTAGGACTCCCGCTGTACTGTCGGATTAAGCACAGTCACATAAAGTGGCGTTAAATGGATAAAAAACAACATGATTTAATAAAAATGTTAAGTTCTTGGTAACAAAACCTCATTGAATTAACTGTATAAAATGGGTACAAGAAATTACGAAATTGACTGAAAAAATTATGAATTTGATTGAAAAAATTATGAATTTGACTGAAAAAATTATGAATTTGACTGAAAAAATTATGAATTTGACTGAAAAAATTATGAATTTGACTGAAAAAAGCTATATATATATATGGTGAGCCCATGGGTGAGTGGTTAGCGCGCTAGTCTCGCACGCTAAAGGTCGTGAGTTCGAATCCAAGTCCCGGCGGGATATAATTAAATGGGGATTCACTCACAGCTTCTCCCTCGGGTATGTAAGACCCGTCAGCCTACTGGTGGCCACTCACAGAAATAGGCGCCGGGAGTGAAGACCCAACCCTGTAAACTTTCATCGAGAAACGTGGTGGGGAAAGTCTCGAAGCTGTGATTTTGGTTACACTAAATGTAATTACACCACGCGGCCAAGGGCCTGCACGGCCACACACACACACACACACACACACACTCACACACACACACACACACACACACACACACACACACACATACACATACACACACACACACATATATTATTGTTTGTTCTCGACTGCTGGTAATTTAAATGTAAGTTTTCTACAGGTCTTGATGTTCAATCAATAAATAAACAATTGTTATTTAGATTATGCCCTAATAGCGAAAAAAGAACAGAATATTAAAATTTGCATACAATAATTAGCGAATACAATACAATGACATTATAGTTTGAGATAAAGAAATCATTTTTGGATAAATTTAAGAATGCAGTGAATTCTCAATGAATGGATATATAGTAGTTGAAGAGATAATTTGAATTTACATTTGTTCTAACATTATAAATACATATAGAAGTATTATTACGAAGGGTTTAGCGGAATAAGCATGTGAAATTTGTCCCCACGTATATCACAACCAAATTTATGTCATTCATTCACACTAATCAGAAACCACTTTTTGCAATTTTGTTGTACCATAACCATAGTATGAGGGAAGTTGTGGAGAGGGAAAGAGAAAAAACAAATGTTTTCTCCTGAACAGCTCAACCGATTTTCACGAAAAAAAAATAAGTTAGGGATTTTAAAAAAAGAGTTTAAAAAAAATTATTTTCACGAAAAGATGATTAAAAACAAGTTTGAATTAAAAAAATAAAAATAAATTGAGGATATGTTGGATTGGTACTAGGGGTGGGCATAATCGAATGACGATTATCGGATCATTCGATTATTTTAATCATTTGAATTAATCGATTATTGGATTAATCGGTTCAGGGAAGCGAATGATCATTCGAACTGAATTGTTAATGATAATCGAGTTATTGAAATCATTCGATTATTTCAATCATCGAAGTCCGATCATCCGATTATGACGATCATTCGATTATGCCTACCCCTAATTGGTACACCTCCAATCTTTTGCTATTTTATTTCATCGGAGGATCCTTGTTAATATACGAGTATATATTTTTTTTTTCAATTTCATCGCAACCGTTCCCTGTGATGGAAAATATTCGGCTTTAATTCTTATCAGGCCATTCCTTTTTCAAGCTAGGCTTACCTAATAACGTATACCCTGAAATAACATTTTGCCAAACCAGGTTATTTCAACTCACAGGATTTAAAACGTGTATTGGAAGATTTTAAGATTTTGTTTTTAAGTGTCAAAACTTCTTCCTTGAAATTGCGATATGAGATGAAGATTAAAAGCCGTAGACCTTAAAGATAAACGATATTATTAATGACAAGAGCACATAATTAATCAAATAAAATTCTAGTTTATATAGGCTCTTATTTGATTGATATTATTAAATAGTCATTCATAATATTTATATATTTAAAAAGGAGAGTATATAAACACAAATACAGCTGAACGTCAATTACAAAAACAAACAAGATCAAACGGCCCTCTCATTTCAGAAAAACGGGACATTTCGAATTCCATTAAAAAAAAAAAACAAAAAAAAAAACACCTGTACCACTACAATCTATGAAGGGTCTTGGGCTCAGTACATATAGAGATTCGTACTATTTCTAGGCCAACG
Organism: Piezodorus guildinii; assembly: GCA_023052935.1. NCBI lineage: Eukaryota > Metazoa > Arthropoda > Insecta > Hemiptera > Pentatomidae > Piezodorus > Piezodorus guildinii. The sequence continues at coordinate 26,122,077 of CM041294.1, forward strand.
GCCGTACAATGAATTGATTCGACCGAGATCACGCTCAGCCGCCAGGTTTTTTCCCCATTTTTGGGTACCCACTTTATAGAAGCTGGGTCTGCCCCAGGAGGGTCTCCATACCCCAGGATCGCCTCCCGGCTGAAATAAAAGAATAAATAATATTCCGTCATAACCGGGTTCAAACCCAGGACCCGGAGCACAGTAGATTAGCGCTCTATCGACTAGACCACGCCGCCCCCTTGAATTTCATTAAAACAAAATAATTATCATTTTACGAGTTTGTTTACAACTTAGTTGTTTTTCGTTCCTAAATTATTTTGCCATTTCTTTAGGTTGAACCCCCCTCGAAGACCCCTGGCAGCCATGCCTTCCTTCACATCCTGTAACTATCTCTTCCTAGGTCTTCCCCTTTTTCGCCTTTCCACAGGTTGATAGAGAAAGGTCATCTTTGGCCATCGCTCCTCTGTCATTCTTTGTACATGTCCATACCATTTTAGCCTTTTTATGTCTATTTCGTATAGAATATTTTTTTTTCTTGGACTTTCCGCCTAATAGTTTGGTTGGAAACATGCTGTAATCTAGATATGGCACAAGAGCGCCTCCAAAAGTCCATCTCCAAAGATATTAGTCTTGCCTCCTCTTCCTCTCGTAATTTTTTCCAGGATGTCCTTAGAAGAGCTGCTATCCTCAGTTATCCATCTGCCAAGATATTTAAACTACACACAACACAAAACAACTACACAAACACAACACAAATTAGTACATTCTCAAAAACAGATTCAAACGAAATATGAAAGAAATGATTCATTTATTCAGTACAAGTCCGTGATTGCCATAACTTTTATTATAAATAATGTTTAATTTATTAAAATGGAGTTTCTACATTAAATAAACATGTTTGCATGATGTGTATGTCACACTTGTTTGTTTTCATACAACATTATACTTTTGTTTTTTTATCTTTTTTTAAAAATAATATTAAATTTTTTATTTATTTATTTTACATTCAGGTGCCGTGTGCCACAGCATTAGGTTAGAGGCACCATTCGTTGAATTAATTAAAATTGTTTTATAACTTAATGTATTTGATGAATTTGATATCGTTGTTGTGAAATTTCTTGTCATTCCCTAGTAGCTGTAGCAGCTCGTGCCCATCGATACCAATCTTTCTTCTTTCTTGTTGGTATTTGTTGTAATCCACCAATATGCGTTTTGTAGTGACTTGTTCCTTAGAGTAATCACATATTGGTGGAGTTGAGCCTTCCAATAAATACCTGTGTGTAAGCCTCATGTGTCCTATCCTCAGTCTTGCGAACACTAATTGCTCTGTTCTTTGGCCTGAGATGAGGTTCCAGGGCATCATGGAGGTTCTCATTAGCAGCCTCTTTAGCAGCGTTATCCGCTAGATCATTCCCCTCTATGCCTGTGTGCCCTGGGTGTCACATGAAATTAACAGTTTCGTTCCTTGTTATGGATTCAATGAAAGTAAAAATGTTTGACAAGATGTAATTGTTAATGATTTTACTTTTACTGATGATATTGAGGGCCGATAGGGAGTCTGAACATATTAAAAATTCATCACAGTTATTCCAATAATAATATCGACTCTAACGCCAAGTTTATTGTAAACAACTCTGCTGAGTATATTGTAAAAATATTTGGTAACGAGTATCAAATGTAATATTTAATGATATCATAGGATTTTTTAAAAAGTAATATTTGATGTTATGGTCTGAATTATTTTTTTTTAAATATGCTTTCCTCCTCTCTTCCAACTTTCACTATATCTTGCTCTCATGAATTTTCACACACCTCTTTTAACTGTGTAGCGTGGTCGTAATTAAAAAGGGGCAAGCTTGGAGCACTTAGTTTCCAAAAAAAGCGATAGATACTGCTTGTGAGAGCACAATTTTTCACATGTTTTAGACGCTATTGTGAGAAAGAAAGGTTTGAGGTAATTACTAACATCGATTAAGCCAAACAGACTATATAAGATCACAATAACTCAGGAGTATTGGTACTATTAGGTTTTTAATTTATGTTATTGTTATTCGATAAGTTTAAGAAAATTTTGGGTTTAATAATAAGTCTTGATGACTAAGGAATTTTCATAAAATTTAATAAAAATTATAATTTATTAAAATATCTCAATATATACATAACATAATGAAGTGAAAATTACTTTCAAAGCTAGTTTTATTACAGTTATTACAGACAAAATTTCAAAACCTCACATCGATTTTTAAGCTTTACTTAAAGTGCAAAATATAGTTGCCAATATAGATTTTTTCAATGGAAAGACAAAAAAAATAAACTATCATATAAAATTAGCTTAAAGTGAAATTAAATTAAATTAACTTATATATTGAAATGAAAAAAACATAATGAAGTACTACACTGAAGCAAGCAAACAAATTTCCCTTCCCAAAAAACGGAAGTCCTCCCAACTAAACCGCTATTGGATCCACCAATACTGACGGCATTTATTTTAATAATCTTATTTCAGATTTTAAAAATCCTCCTTTAGGTAACTTTTTTTTTTTTTTTTTTAATGTTCAACTTCTCCTTTGGTAAGAATGACTTTATTTCAATTGGAAATTCTAATTAGAAAAGTTTTGAGGTTAACTGTACTTCCTGTACTATATATCTTTAAATATCTTCTTCAAGATAATAACTTTTAAAATTCAAAAGATTTCTGTTAGTCACATCTACTATATGAATTATGAATTGACACTAGGATCCGAAAACCCTCCTACGTCTCAGCTAACCATTATTATTTGAGTATCCTTCATTGAGAGAGAAAAAACTTAATGATTGAGCATGATCATAGCCAATGAAACTCCTTTCCTTTCCTAGAAACAATGGTTCCAAGAATCTTTATACAGTGTTTTCGGACAATTTCTGATAAAATTTTGTTTCATAAGATACAAAGTAAAAATGATAAATTTTATCCTCAAAAAAATGATTCCTTGTGGAAACATAATTCTGCACCAAAACCTTTAGCAGACCAGAGCCAAATCAAATATCTAATCCTAAAAAAATCCTTTACTCCTTTCATATGAAATTAAACCTAAGTAAAATTTTAAAAATAAAAATAAAAAATCACACTAATAAGCAATACTTATTTTAATTGTGTGCTGACATATTTAAAATTATAATAAAAGCATAGGTTTTATCAGAAGTGAGATATATTTAGCTCATTAAAAATCCAAGTAAAATCAATAGTAAAGATTGATCTAGTTGTGCAATTAAAACGTTTTGCTACTTGTTTGCATGAAATCATCTTACAAGTATTAAGTACAGACAAAAAATATTTTTAAGGAATTTTTCTCAGCTTCAAATTAGTGAAATTGAATATATAATATCTTCTTGGTTACTATTGATTTTTAATATCCTTAAATATCACCAGCAACTTACTGGACAAGATTGAGAAGGAATATGAAAAAAATAATAATAATATAAATAAATAAAATGTTCATTGTATCAAATCATACTAAATAACTTTTAAATGATCATGATTCTCAATGATCTGTTTTATCTAGTGCATCCATATGAACAAATGATTCCTAATAATAACCCATTGAAATTTAATATATGTCTAAATACATTTTTCTGTTGATGTAATTTATTAATCTGGAATTGATATTTCTTACAAATCTCCTTGACTCATGCCACATTCTAGTGTTGGTAAAAACCATAATAACCGACATTAAAACTTTTTTTTTAGAATATGGAAGCTCTGAAATTTTCCATTCTGAAGATTAAAGAAAAGAAGAACTGATAGGGTCTGAAGAGCCATTAATGATATTATATTGCTCAGACAAATAAAACAACTAACCTTTATATTATTATTTTTCTATTTGTTTTTTCACTAAGATTTCAAGAAATAATCTTAGTTGAACAGTAAATAAATGAAGCAGTGTTCTCATAGATTATTTTATTTTGATCAATGGTAATTAAAAATATCAGCCATTAATACAAATCAAATTCAGGTTCTATAGTAGGAGGTTCGTCCACTTCATCAATATCTTCTAGAACAGGATCCTAAACAATAATTTAGTTATGGTTATTTCAATTCTGGTTAATTTTTTTTTATTAATTATCTAATTATAATTATATTAGATTTCAATATTAAACTGAGGTTCAATATTTATTGTATTATGCACAATATTATACTACTATAGAGCTCAAGTGTGTAATCTTATTTATCATTTGTTTTAGTGGCATGACTAAGAAGTAGAATAGAATTGAATATATTTTATTTGTGAAAGACAAAGTCTTGTACAAATTTAAAACACAAAATACAATTATAAAACAAACAACCTGAGTCTAGTGCTCTATTACAAAAACATTAAACAAAAGATAAAACAAGTACTTCTGAACAAAATAATAAACAAAAATAAAATGAACTGGATAATATAAAATTGCTAACATAATATTGATTACTAATCAATAATAAACCTGAAATAAAGAGACATTTAAAATAAACGGATTGTATTAAAAGTACAGATATAAATGTGTTTTTTTTTTAAATCTATACATTTATAGATATTAAATGGTTTCGAAACCTATTTACATAATATTGTTTATATGGTACTAATAGAATCATACGGATTACATATTTTTAAGATATCAATATAAAGACTGTTCAATTTGGCTTCACTATTACTGTTCAAGATATTTTCAACAGTTTAATATACGGATACAGTTTCAGATGGTTTCAAGATATATTGTCTATTGTCTTTAAAGGTTGGGCAATGTAGGAGGATATGGTACAAACTATTGTTGAAATAACCATTACAGAATATACAAAGTTCGTTTGCCTTAATAATAATTATTTTCTTTCCATGGTGGAGTTTGATGCTCTCTGGATTTTCTACTCGTAGTTGGCTGATACAGCTTATTTTTTTCAAATTTAACCTATATGTTAGGTATGCTTCGGGCTTATGTAGGTTGTAACTGCTGAGTAATCGGCATAAGGGGTTACTATTTGCTCTATTAATATCAGTTGAATAGTTGTTGTTTGTGATTCGGCTTTGTGATTCAAAATATTGTTTTCCTGAGGCACATTGAATTTGTCTTAACGTCCATATTGGTGGGCTATCATATTGACCAGTGAAACCCAGTTGTAATCTACATCAGGCTTTTCTGTATCTAGCTTCCTTAGTCTGTTGAAACACAATTTTGGGAGTCTCTCTTCAGGCATCAATGACAGTTTAGACCAATAGTTTTTACATACCTTTATATGTAGCATAAATGCTGCAACTTAATTCAATTTCAATTTCATAAATTATTCCAGACTGGCAACACAGATAGCGATGTACCCAAGAAGGGTGTCAGTTGGAATGATAGTGTGGTGATGCATCTACCACTATCATGATTGCCAAGTCGGATGTGGTAGAGGTCTACAAATATTTTTGAAAACTATACATTTGTTATTGTTTATTATTTTCAATAATGAATCCATTTATGCTTGTTATTTTCGAAAATAGAGAAAAAATTGATTAATGTATTGTAACTGAAAAACTATAAATAATTATAAAAGAAAAGAAAAAAAAGGAAGTCTTGTCTGTATATAAGCTTGTACCTCTGTTATTTTCGAAGATAGAGAAAACATTAATCAGTGTTTTTTGACCAAACTGCTAATAATTATAAAGAAAAGAAAAAAAAAATGAAATTTTACTCATAACTGCACTTTTTAAGATAGAAACAATATGTATAGAGTTTTAGAGTCAGTATGGTGCACGATAAACAGAAAAAGAAAAAAAAAGTTGATCTATTATTCAAGTCACAATTTATAATAGATGTAATTCCACCCAAACTCCATTATTTTTGAAGATAGAGAAAAAACTTATTAGTGTTTTTAACCAAAAAAACGCGAATAACTCGGTTATTAATCATGATAGAGAAAAATGTAAGGTAGGTGTTCTGGAATGTTTGTTTAAATGAAGTTTAGTAAATTTTATTTGAATGAAAATTGAAAGAAAAGGAAATTGTAACAAAGTATAGTATAAATGCTGTTAGTTTATTAGTTACAATAACGAACCTTAAAAAAAAAAAATAAATAAATAAATAAACCTTCCCCCTCCTCAAAATTTGAGGGCTTACGTTTCAAGATGTGTCGAACCCGAATAAAGAATAAAAAAAAAAATCTGTTTCTGCTAATTACGTGTAATACCAGAGCTCTTATTGATATTTCACAGAAAATTAAATTTTCTACAAAATGAAAAAAAGAATCATTGAAATCCGTTCAGAAATAGCAGTGATATAGCTTTTTGAAATTAGCAGCGGTGGTATTCCATTTTTCCTTGAATTATTTATTGCTTTTCATATTAGTTATTTGCCTATAAGCAGTTATACCCTAATAGGAGTATAGTTATTTGGAAATAAGAAACCTTTGTGTAATAATTTGCAGTGTTTTTTTTTTTTTTTATCTTTGTAGTGATTTTCTGGTTTTGAGCCTGTTGACAATTTTTCCACCAACATTTCACCTGACATACTGCCAACTTCTTCAGGTTTCTGAGTAAGAATAGTTCTTTGAAACTAGAAAACAACTAGGAAGATAAAAACTACATATTCCGCAGAAGCCTAAAGGAGTATTCAATACGATTTGTTTAAATATTTACACTTTTTATAATTCATTTTAAGTATATTAATATATAATAGTTACATTAAGGCATGATGGTGTAAGGCAATAAGTTTTAAACAAAAAACAAACTTGGTCATCTTTTATATCAAGTATGTGACTGTTCATTTTTCACTAGTCTAAATCAAGTTCCTCTCCAAGTCTTAGCCTCTTTTCAGCAGATAATTATATTTTGGCTGTAAATGAGTACTTAACCTCTACAAAGAAAAAAAAATTGGCAGGACCTATTGGAAAGAAGACAACGTAATCGTAAAAGGAAAAAAAAAACATTCCACATTTAAAGTAAGCTGAAGGACTTACAAAACAAGAGAGAAGTTAGTCTAGAAAAAATTATTATTTAAAGATTGCTAGAATGTAATTAGGTAAAAAGCCTTACCTTAGAGACATCAGGAACTATATTGTATCCTTGTTCAGCCGTAATTTTTTTCGCTTCTATCAGTGAATCGCGAACTGCCTTTTGGAATTCAATCTCATCTATAACTTCTTTATCAGTCAGTTTGTCTTTCATTTCTGTATTTGTGGATAGGACAATATTTTTGTCTTTTGGCTTTTGCTCTTTTTCTGGAGCAATAGCATCGGGATCACTTGAATCCCTACAGTATTGAGATTCAGAATCGCTTTCTTCTTCGCTAAATTCATCTTTTTCTTCAACAGGTTTTTTAGTTAAGTTAGTTGGTTTAGGATTTGATTTTTCATTTTTTTTTACATTTTTTGCAGCTATTTTCAAATGGTATTCAAAGCAAGCACTTTTTGATTTTTCGTTTTGTAACATACTAAGAAGCTTTCTTTCATTTTGAATAGCATTTTTCAATTTTCTTCTCAAACACTGAAAAAAAAAAATTTAAGATAATATATTGAAAAAATCTAGTACACACATCATACAAACCATCCTTTCTGTTGTAAATTTTAAAAGTTTGAATGGAAATTTTATTTCTTTAACATTAAATAATATAACACTAGAAAGTTATATCATTTTTCAGCACTCTCTGTTACCTTTTATGACTTTTTGTAGGATTTTATTTTTTCTAAAATTTTTGGCTTTTTGAGCTGTATATTATAAATCTATTTTATAATATCGGACATTCATCAAATCTATATCATTTATGGATGAAGTAAATACCTCAGTTACAGTTTGCTGATAAATTTCCTCTTCTTGAGCTTCTACTTTCTTTCTAACTGGATCGTTTAAAACAGCCTTCTGCACATATTTAACTGTTTCCATCGCTTTTTGTAAATCACTCTGTTCTTTTAATGCTTCACCTTTCCTTTGTTCAGCGAGAGTTCTGTTTTTATGTTGAACATGTTTATTAACTTACTTATATTTGGAATCGCTTAATAGAAAAAATATTTAAACAAAATTAATTATACTACTGAAATGAAACACTATAATGTTTCACATAAATGTGAAGCTGATTGTTTATTGGTAAATAGCAGATGAAGATTATTTGACAATAATTTGGGAATGTTAATGGTAATAAACCCATGCAAAAAAAAAAAAAAAAAAAAAAAATGTTACCGATAAAATCACACAGATCAAAACTAAGTACATCAAACATCCTAGTACTTTTATCCAAATCTTACTGCCAAAAATGCTAAACTCAAATGGAAGGTTTTTCCTTTCTAATGGAGAATTTTTTTTTTTTTTTTTTATTTATTATAGAGATATTTACAACTGTATTAAAACAAAAAATACATCAAGTAAATGTGACTATTCACACATGAGATATGGACATGATAGGCGTGAGAAGAATCTACCCATTGTAGCACTTCAAGTTTTTTAGACAAGGAGATCTCGAGGCCATCGTCGTTTCAGCCGCCTCCGAGGATGATCAGGAATAGAAGGAGATAAGAGATTGCGGACAAGTGGGTTTGGGTGGAGTGGTAATTTGGAGTGAAAGGAAGTATATCTAATTCGGGCTAAGTCTGCAACTAATGGGATAATTAGGTCTTTGTGGATTATTTTATTGGTGACAAAGTAAGGGGCATTTAGGATATTTTGGAGGATTTTGGATTGCAAGGATTGGATACGAGAGGAATTTGATGGCTTGGTGGATCCCCATAGTTCAATTCCATATGTCCAAATAGGCCTAAGTATGGCAATATAAATTAGTTTTTTGTAGTAGGTGGGAAGTTTTGAACGTTTGTCAAGTAAATGTTGTAATAAGCGATATCTGCGAGCTGTTTCTTGTCGTTTCAGTCTAGTGTGAGGATAATGGAGAAATAAATCACAGATTGGAGGAGGAAAACGGCCTTAGTGGTGAAATTGAAACATCTGTTATTTTTATAAGATGTTCTAGCAGAATGCCGAGAATTTCCGGCAATTCAGTATCTGGAAAACCAAGGACTATATCTATTTCCTTTCCTCGAAGGAAAGATTGTAACAAATCATTGAACTTTAACCTCTACAATACCATTGGCGCAGTCATCAAATCCTACAGATAAGAAGAACTTTGGCTTATGACTACTATGGCAGTATACAAAATTACAATACTTTACTTATTAAAAACTTGTAGTGGTAAAAAATTCTGCACAATTGAGAAAAAAAAAGCACACACCAATCTGGCAACCACTGTATTGGTTACTGAATTTGATTGAATACAAAATTTTCAATATGATATCAGTCAATGGTCTGGAATAGATAATATCAAAAGCAAAAAGATTTGGTATCAGAAGAAAATCTATTGTACTCGCATTGATAGGTATTGGAGAACTCTATGTCTACCACGGATCTAATCATAATTTCTATTGTATAATTGAATAAATTCAAATTAATTAGTTCTAGATTAATATACAATTTGTCTTACATGAAATGATTGATTTGGCTCTGAGTGAAGTCCGCTTGTTGTTTAAGCTTTTCTTTTTCTGGAGGTGGTAACTTTTCTGCCAGTTTCATCTCAAGTTCGAAGTTGAATTGTTGTATCGCAAATAATTCTTTTTGATATTGCTGTACACTTTCAGTCAGAGCACAAGCTGTAATGAATATCAGGATAAATTTCTTTTGAGTAGAATTAAAGTTATATTCAATGTATACTTTTGGAAAGTAAAATCAATAAAAGTAAGTCTAATTAATTTTAATATTTATAACATTATACAAATATCTTTTCTGATCTAGACATATTATATCTTTCTATCTATCTTTGTGGGGCTTCAATTCTGGGTGAGTCTTGGCCTACTCAATGAGCCATTCTGTGCTGGCTCTGCATCCGCTGCCACACTATCAACCCATTGCAGCGGGTTTGTCGAGTACTGTGGAGAAGGGTTTCTAATGTCCCATCCAGTTCTTTGTCTTCCACCATTGCAACATTGCCAGTCCAACTGAGCCTCTCCAGCTTTATAAACATAATTACATATATTTCTCTAGAAATGTCTTAAAGTTCTCTATTCCTTCTAATTCTCCATCCATCTCCATCTCTCACAGGCCCAACTATTCCCCTTAAGATTTTTTTTTCAAAAATTAAAAGTATATTTCCATTTTTTGCTGAGATGGGCCAGGTTTTAGAAGTATAGGTAAGGATAGGGCATATTAAAGTTCTCTATATGACCAGTTTGGTCCCCTGGTAATAAACCTGATGAGGAGAGTCTTCATTGAGACAAAATATTCTATGTTAGCCGCTACTAGCATTTTTCTTATCTCAGCAGAGCCATCGTAAGCTGGTGTCATATATTAAATACTATACTATTATATTATACTATACCTGAACCACTAATAGGTGAATTATTAAAGAAGTCGTTATCCTTCTCACCTTGCCAGGATTTCTGGTTTGAAGTATCCACAATCATAAATCTAATAAAGTTTTCATTTACAATTTACAGATTTTGTTTATATTTGTGATTTTTTGTCAATCTAAATAGTAGCTGAAGTGAAATCTATATGTACATTTTTTTTTTTTTCGTTTGGCGGGACAGACCTTGGAGGCCCTTGGCCGCGCGGTATGGTTTATATTCCACACTGCGATACTCATATACATACGTACATACATTCATATACATATGTACATTTGTATATAAATGTATCTGTATTTATCTATCTTGATATATTTGACTTTAGAATGTTATAATTTCTCAATCTTAAATGAATTTTAAAGTGTTTGTTTTGTTTTTTAATCAAGAAAACAATACTATCTATAAATTGTACAAACTAGAGAACCCCACTAAACTAATAAAAGACAATAGAAAACTATGAAATAATGATTTAAAAAAAAATATTGTACTATACATTCTTTACTCAGAGATTCTAGTATTCCTTAATATCTATAATGGATTTCTTGTTATTAGAATTTATCAATTATTATTATTATTTTTATTTTAACTACTATTAAACTTTATCATTCAAAGTAACATTAAATAAAGTTTTAAGCATAGTAACAAATGAATGTTAAACAGTTGTTGATAATATTTAATAATGAAAATGATCTTACTTCTTTTCTGCGCTTCCATTTGTCTTTTAGATACTTCATTTTGTAGGAGGCATGTTTTTTTGAGGATATCTTTTTTATCTGGTGGGAGTTGCATGTATTTTGAATCTAATTTACAAACAGGTGATACTTCTGGTAGAGTAGCCCTTCCTTTCTTTATCAGCATTGCTGTTCCAGAACAAACAAGTTGGTGAAGCTCGGCCAATTCATCCATGCTGCATGCCTAATTAAAAAGAAAAAGAATAATGTTAAAGTGAAAATGGCTGTTATCTCAATGCTGACACAAATAGCCCTATTCATTGATTGTATGAATATAGGATCATTGGATTGATAATCCTATAAGTAACTCTGCTTATAACAACACCCTAGCACCCAAGAGCAAATAAGTTTCTCATACATTCTCATAACTGCTTACGATTGTAAAATATTGCTGTTTAAATATATTTATAATTCTGCTGGAAGTTGTTATTAGACAAAAATCAATATTGATGGCAACAAACTATGCATTAAATAAAATTATTTCAAACACAAAAATAATTATTACATCCAATACAGGACCACCAATGGGTGGAATATTATAAAAAGTTAAGTAATGTGACAAACAAATTTATTTTAAGAAAAAATGTATATTGAGAACGCGTTTATTACTGTAAAAAGAAAAATCAGATTGAAATTCCAAAACATGACAACAAAAATGGTCCGATTCACAATAGAAATAGCTCTAAATGATGAAATAAAAATTATTAGATCAGGAAATAATAACTGGAAATAACTGGTCTAAATCAGTTAAATACTTAGGCATAACATTAGACAAATTGTTAACTTATACTGAACATATAAATAGAAAATCTGAAAAAACAAAAAAATGTATTTATCAAATGTTTCCATATTTTAATAAAAAATCCAGTTTAAGCACTCAGAACAAACTACTACTGTATAAAACAGTCATACGTGCCCAGATCTGTTATGCATCGCCCGTCTGGAGCTCGACTTGCAATACCAATTATAAAAAAATAGAAACAATACAAAATACATGTATGCGAATCATCAACAACTACCCACGATATACTAAAATTTCAAAAATGCTCTTTGAATTAAATCTTCCAACATTAAAACAGTATATCTACACAGTAACCAAAAACTATTTTTATAAAACCCAGCTTCTGAAAACCCATTAAAACTAGAAATTGGTAATTACAACAAAACATCACAAAAGCGCTACAAGCACAAAAGAACAAAACATGTACTTTTAAATCAATATTGTAATTTATATTGTGTAGGTTTTTTTTTGTTTTCGTGTTACTTTTCCTACTGTCTTAAACAAAATATTGTATAATCATTAGTAAATTCAAAGGATGATTGAAACTCTCTATCATGAAACAAGGTCCACTGAAATCATGAAACCAAACATGTTTGTATTGAGTGTACATTGTAAATATTATGTAAATAAATAAAGTTTCTTTCTTTCTTTTATTAATGGTAGTACTAATCTGAACATGTAGAAGGATTGATGAGGGAAATATCAGCAAACAGTGCAGCAGCTTTTTGATTTAGAATCATACTTCAATCTCAGACAATCTTAAATTTTAATTTTTTCTTTCCACTCCTACCTCACCTTTGAGGCTATACAGGGGTTTCTTGGGCCAGGGAGTGAGGGTGGGGGATAAATACCAAGATAGAAGACCCCCAGCACGGAGACTCGAACTCGTAATTATTTGGTTTAATAAGTTTTTGGTTATCTGTAGTAACTAGGCAATGCCCACTCAGCCACCCTGCCCCAGACAGCCTTAGATGAGATTAATTACTTTGGTACTTAAATAGCCTCATTTCACTGACTCTTGAGTTGACTAACTTTAGTTCCTAACTACAGACTTTCCCAACTTCACTCAATCATGAAACAATTGTGCTCTAAAGGAAGCTTGAGATCGAAGGATGCTCCTGAATCAAAAAGCCGATGCACCTCCGCAACACAAAATGGTGACAGAAAGTATGCTATCCCAAATAATTTAAAACTTTGGTTTTAGTATTCAATATATTTTGTATCTCTACATTAAAAAAAAAAATTGGTGCACATAACGTTAATTTACCTCTGTAGTTAAAATCAATTTAAGAAATTTTAAATAAAGACAGAGTAGAAAAAAGGTTAAAGAATTACATTAAATTTCAATATAAACAAGTAATTCATCAAATAATCTATTACATTATTGTCTGCAACTATCACTTAGTTTTATCATTTCTTCATTACTCTCCATTACTTTTTTCTAAAATCTGGTTCACTGAATTTGTTGAAAAAGTTGTAAGATTGCACATATGCCTTTGAAATATGAAATATCAGTTTTATACATCTTATTGTTTTCATGCTAAACTGACCCGAGAACGTCCACATGTCACACACAGACAACACACATACATTACGCACACACAAAGGCCATTTTGCAGGACTTGGTCACTTGGACTCGGGAGACCCTAAAAAGTGTATTCTTATTCATACGTTCAAGCAGCAATGAATTTATACTCAAATATAAAAATAAATTCTTCCCAATGAACCCAATATTATTTTATTTACCTGAAATCCATTGTACATGATTTTCTTCAATAGTTCATTCAATGGGGTGTCTGGTGGTAACATAGCTGAAAGAAAAAAATATTCATAGTATGTTAGAAAAGTGCAAAACTTCATTGAATATTGATTGTGATGTTAAGTAATGATAATATAAGAGGTAGAAAATGCACAGAGTTTACACCGACTGATCAATTTTTGATTCACTATTCTCTTAACCTCCTTTGGGTAAGCTGTGTGATTTCATATTTGCTAAAAAATAAATAACATTTCCTTTTTTTGGATTAATACTTTCAATTACACATGGAGTAGACTATTGAAAATCAAGAGGAGAAGTCAACCGAAGTGAAGGAGACATGTGATATCACTCATCCTTGATGGCTGAAACCCAAGCAGCATTGGTTTCAAACATTTTCATGTAATTTCCTTGGAAGAAAGAAGGGCTCAGGTTGATCATCATTCAAGAGTTATGAGTTTTTTGAGCTAACTGTAGGATCAAATTCATCCTCAATCACTAGCGACCTTAATGAGTGTAGAGTGTGGAAAGATACTGTGTGTCACAATCTTCACTCCATGCATAAGGTGAAAAGGAGCAGAAGACTGATACCACATGAGCTTGCCTGGTGTACCATATACTTTCCAACAGATCAACAAAAATCTTAAAAAATTTTTGAAGGTATGAAACTCCTTCTACATCCTTCCACCTAACAGTCCGAATCTCGCTCCATTAGATTTTTATTTGTTTCAAAAAGGTCTTTTTTCATTACACAGCCCATTATTTTGTTGATATTCAGTTAAACCAAAAGTCAATTCCTTCATCACCTGACAGAGTTGTTTCTTACATATTTCTCTTTTCTCAACAGCTTTTTGAGTAAGATTTTTATTCGATCTTACTACTATCTTATTTTATATGTTTCATTTGATCAAACAGGGGTTACTCATTGATTTAGCACTTTTACCATCAAAGGACATTTTTTTCTGATAATATAAAATCAAGTATCACTGTCTTTGTTTGTCATTTCCGTTTCTGTCTTGACTATAGGAACTAACTGAATTACAAATTGGCATACTCAACAGCCGATATTGCGCTACCTCTCAGAAGAGTTTTGGTGTCTCAGTGCTTTTATTATTTAATGGGCATACATGATTCAATATGTGTAACAGGTGTAAAGTGAATAAGGAAAGGGTTCATTTTTGGGAAGGTTCATAAATAAAGTATTTGTTTAAGTAAGTAGTAGAACCATATGCACCAGTACCTCCAGTATCTTTTTATAAATTAAAACATAATGACTGATAAATAACCAATGACTAGTTATATCAAATTTGGCTAAGGGCTGTTGTAAGTGATGGAACATCCTCTACTTAGTACAGTAAAATTAGGTAAAAATAAGCAAAACCCAAACATCCAAAAAAATCTGGTGCGGGCAACACGCGACTTTCACTTACTTTGTTTTTAAAATCGATTAAAGAATTTTCAAATGCAGTTAGAGATAAAAATAAGTGAAACTATTAAAGACTTAATTGAATTGAATTTCTATAAAAACATGTGTTCTTATTAAAAAATCAATTATATTATTATCTAAAATAATCAGTTAGTTTTGTCAGCTTTTCCTCACTCTTTATTATCTTTTAAAAGGTTGTGTAGATAATATATTTTTATCTTTATATTTAGGTACTTTAGAAGAAGAAAATTTAAAATATCGGTTTTTAAGCCCTGTCAGACTATTTAAATCAGAGTGGAATCTATATGATGTTAAAGCCCATTAAATATTGCATCGATAAAGCGAGTTTAATCAAAATTGTTTGAGCCGTTTTTGTGACAATCGTAAAAAGGTGCAAAATGCATAGTATAAAGTGGCTCATCTGGTGAGCTGATTTTGATGAAAAAGTTTTTGTAACTTCTTGTCACAAAAACAGGGTGTACATTTGTCACAAATATGAAATTTCAGTTTCATAGGACTTTCCGTTTACATGCTGGAGATACCAAACACGCATACACACACATGCACACACATTCATGCACACACACACACACACGCACCGACACAGACACCACACACCACATCTACACAATCAGACCTTTTTTTTGGGACTTTGTCATTTTGACTCAGGGGACCCTAAAATGTGCATTTCTTTTAAAAACTGGAATTCGAAAATTTTCACAATCGCAATACTTTCCCTTACTATATATTTCATTTACGGGTAAGTGAAGGCTGATCTCGGGGGCTTGGGCTTGAACGATGAACATTAGACGAGTCTGTGTAGGCAGAATTTGGTGGTATCGGCATCGAACCTTAGGGGTTCAGTAAGCCTTTTCACCAGTTAATACAAGAAGAATACTGAAAATTTCTGATAAGTTTCAGCTGTTTTTTGGATGTTTGAGTAAACCCCAATTTTACTGTACTAACTCCAAAAAGGTTTGCTTTCATTCACTCCAAAATTGTCTTGATCATGAACACACATATATGACTACCAGATCTGCTAAATTTTTTTGATTTTCTAATTAATTGTGTTATCTAATTGATTGATTATATTACTTACATAGTGCTGCTTCTAATTCAGTCTTAAGCCTTCCGATTTCAGACAGTAATTCTTCACTGCTAGCACCCATTGCTTCTAATTTGTCCTCTAAATCTTGTACTTTTTCCTGAAGCAAGTTTAATTGTTCTTTCAAAGAACTTATTTCATTGACTTTTCTTATATTTTCCTCCTCTGTTAACTTAAGTTTAGTTTCTAAACACATAATATCGTCTTTAAGTTGGCAAATCACATTTTTCAAATTTTCAATTTCCCGTTTAGCCTCAAACAATTGATTGTAAACTGTTTTCAATTCCTTTTCTATATTGTACTTAGCTGTATTGCATGAATCCAGTTGTTCTCGCAGTTTTTTAATTACTTCTAAATTTGCTGCTATTTCTGCTTTTTTAACTTCTAAATCATCTAATAGATCAGCTTTTTCTTCTTTTAATTCCATCATTTCATCTTCAAGTTGAATTTTACTATTTCTTAAATCATCAACATTATTTTGACAAATAGCAAGTTCTGAATCCATTCGTCCTTGAATTAACAATAACCCACTTATTTCCTGTTTAGCTTTGGATAAATTTTCATTTAAAATTTTGTTATCATTTGAAAGTTTTTCTAAGTTATTATCTGCTATTTCTTTTGATTTTTTTAGGGTATCGAATGAGAAATGAAGTTTCATAATCTCATCGGAAAGTTCTTTTATTTTTTTATTCAAAGTTTCTGTTCGTTCCATGAGTTCTGCTTTAACTTCTTCAAGATCTTTGTTATTTTTGAGTAATAGAATATTATCGAGTTTAAGATTGTCAATTTCAGCTTGCAGTTTCTTAATTTCTTGACTCAATAAATCATTTTGGTGGTTAAGCTCAACTAATACATCATTTAATCTTGTAATTTCATTTGACATTTTTATGTTGTCATTATAAAGTTCTTCATTTTCACCTTTCAGTATTTCAAGTTCGTTTTTTATTTTTGCTAATTCATTTTCTCTTTCTTTAACAGCTTCCTCCAAGTGAATGAGGTCAAGCAATGCATTTTCCAGTTGTTCCTGTAATGTTTTAATTGCTTCTTCATTTTTAGTTATTTCATCTTTTAATCTTGAATTCTCTTCTTCTAATTCATTTAACTCTGCTGAAAGCTTACTGTTTTCCGTTTCTAGTGAAGTTATACTATTATTCAATTCCTTTGCTTCCTCATTTTGGGAATCAAGCTTATTTTGCATATCACTCAATTCATTTTTCAGCTTCGCTATGTCATTATTCAGTTTTTCGACTTCCTCCAGCAAGACTTTTTTTCATGTTCTAAATTGCTTATATTCATATCTGATTTATTTAAGTCTACTTGAAGTTCTCGAAGGTGTAGGTTTAATTCATTTATTCTGTCCTGTAATGACTTATTTTCTTTTTTCAATAACTCCATTGCAGCTTGAACAGATTCAATTTTTTTTATCTGGTCATCAATTTCTTGTTTTAATTCTGAATTTTCATTATTAAGCATTCTTATATCCTCCTGTAAATTTCCTAATTTTTGTTGTAGGTCTGCATTTAACTGAATTTGTTGGTCTAACATTGCTTTTTTATCCTCCAATTCATCATTTAAGCTTTTCATATTGCCGTTTAATCGTTTTATTTCACTTTCCAAATCCATTTTTAAATCTTTCAGTTTTTTTATTTCATCTGTTAGACCTTCGATAGTTTTATCAAAATCATTATTTTTTTTTTGATTTGCAAATAATTCTTCCTCCAGAGATTTTATTTTTTTTTCTAAATCTCTGATTTTATCTTCCAAATCCATCTTAACACTTTTTAGGTTTGCATTTTCAGTTTTACTAGCTTCCAAAAGTTGTTTGACAACATCTAGTTCATTTTGTAATGAATTATACTTAGATTGCATTTCAGCACACATTTCTTGTTGGTTAAACTTATCTAAATCTGATTGACTTAGTTTTTCTTTAAGTCCCTGAAAATCATTTGCAAGAATTTTGTTTTCTTGTTTTAACTGTTGATTTTCGTTATTCGCTTGGTCCAGTTTTCGGAGAGCATTATCCAAAGATTCTTTCAAGGATTTATTTAAATTTTGTAATTCTTGAATAGAATTATTTAAATCATGAATCAATAGTTTAGCATTTTCTAAATCTTTTTTACATGTTTGAAGTTCGTCATTAAGCTTTTCTAGAGCTAATTCTTTGTCTTTTAAATCATTACTGGCAGTTATATAATTTTCTTGGAGAGTATTTAAAGCTTTTTGAAGTTCTTTGTTAGTATTTTCCAATGATTGCAATACACTTTTTAATTCATCAAGGTCTCCCTTTAACTTTAAATTTTCTCTTTCTTTATCTTCTGAAGCAAGTTTAAGCGATGACAACTCATGAGAAGCCTCATTTATTTTGTC
Source organism: Piezodorus guildinii (assembly GCA_023052935.1). NCBI lineage: Eukaryota > Metazoa > Arthropoda > Insecta > Hemiptera > Pentatomidae > Piezodorus > Piezodorus guildinii. The sequence goes on from CM041294.1 coordinate 26,140,603, forward strand.
CATGAATTCTTTTAACATTTTTTCTTGATCTTCAATTTTTTTGTTTTTTTTCCGCAATATCACTCTGAAGTGTGTCAGTATCATATTTGAGCATATCAATTTGTTGTTTTAATTTAGCTATTTCTAAGCGCAGGTCATCACCTGCTGTTTTCAGTGACTGATTATCCTTTGTTAATTGGTCATTAAGTTTATTCAATTGTTTTATTTTGTCATTTAATTCATTTATTTGCTTCTGAAGATCTCCTATCTTCTTTTCTGCCTTGATTGATTCATTTTTGCAGTCATCGAGAGCTCCTTTAATTTTTTCGAGTTCATTTGAAAGAGATGAATTTGCTTTCTGCATATCCTTTAGTTCTCCTGTAATTCTTTTGTTTTCTTCCTCAAGAACTCCATTTACTTTTTTATTACCTTGTAGTTCTGCATTGTTTTCAGCCATAAGTTTTTGTGTATTCATCAATTCTTGTTGGCATTTTTTTAATTTGTCTTGCAATTCTGCAATTTGATCCTCCGATTTTGTGATACCAGATTTGCACATTTCCAGTTTTTTTTTTGCCTCATTAGCTTCAGCTATTTCTTTCGCTAATTGCTCCTTTAAATTTTCGATTAACTTGTCTTTTTCTTGTAATTTAACTTCGCTACTTTTGATTTTGTCATTTAGATCCTTCACTAATTTTTCATCTTCAATTAATCTTTGTTTTAGATCTTCACATTCTTTTAAATTCTGAAGCAGTGAGTTGAGCTCACCTTGTAATCCTGATACCTTTTTGTTTAAGTCATCAATCGTACCATTCAGCTTTGCATTAGTGTCTTTTAATTTCTCCTTTTCAGTTTTATCATTTTCATTTTGTACATTGCAAGCTTTAAGTTGAGCCTCTAAATTAGCTATTTGGCTATCTGTGTCTGGGGTGCCAATAAATGATTTTAACTTAATATTCATATCTGCTTTATCATTTTCTAAAGCAATCAAATCTTCTGATTTTGTTTTTAATTCCTTTTCTTTATCTGCTAACTGATTTTTTGTATCTTTTAATTCTCCTTCCAATTCCGTAAATTTTTTTTTTTCTTTGGCAAGATCTTCTTGCAGATTTTTCTTTTCCGTTTCCAATTGTGCAATTAATGCTTTTATCTTTTGATTTTCATTTATTGCAAGATCACTTAAATGCTTGCATTCATCTAATGACGATTTGAGTCCTTGCATATCATTTTCTAATACATTATTTTTCTCTTGTAGTTTTTGATTTTGTTGTTTTAGATTGTTATTCTCATTTGATATTTTTTCCAACTCTTTTTGTGTCTCTGAAAACTTTTTCTGAAGTTCTGCCATATTTTTTTCACAGTCACTTGCACGGTTTTGGCACTTCTCAAATTTTTCTTTTTCTAGGACATATTTTAATGTTAAATCTGCTATTTCATCTTTTAATTTTTCATAATCATTCCGCAGCTTATCATTATCTTTGTTGAATTTTTTATTTTCTTGTTCTTGTTCTTTAATTTGGTTTTTTAAATTCAATAATTCAAGTTCATTGTCTCCAGCTACAGTGGACAAACGAACCAAAGATTGCTTTTCTTCATTCATTTCAAGTTCGAGATCATTATTTTTTTCTTGCGCTTCAACCAATAACTGTGACAATCTATCAGTCTGAGTAGATGTATCTTCCAATTCCTGTTGTAAAAGATCATTCTTTAATAGTGACTGCCTAAGATTCTCTGCTAACTGCTCAGTTTGTGTTTGTTGTTCTCCAACTTCCTTTAGTAACTCCTCTTTTTTTATTTCTAAATCCTTAACTTTCGCCAGGGACTTCCTATTCTCAGATGAAAGACGCTCCAATTCTGATTCTTTATTGTTTAATTTACTCATTAATTCATCTAATGCTGACTGCTTTTCTGATAACTGTTTAAGTAATTGTTCTTTATCTTTAGCTTCTTTTTCAAATTCTTCAATTTGACCGGTCATGTCATTTATTTTTTGTTGGGCCTTACCAAGTTCTTTTTTCAATTTCTCGACCTCTTCTGCTGATTTTGATAGAGTTTTATTTTCAGTTTCTAATGCATGCATTTTTACTTTCAAAGAATCTATTTCATTTTGTTTTTCTTTGAACAGTTTCATGCAATTTTCATATTCCTTCTGAAGTTGAAGTAGCCTTCTTTCGACTTGTTTTGCATTTTCTAATTCATTTTCCAGAGCTACTAGCTGCATTTTTAAGTTATCCATGTTTTCCAACTTGTTTTTGCAACTTTTCAATTGCTCACTAAGCTGATCTTTTTCAGCTTTAAAACTATTGAGTTCAGATATCAAATCTTCAACAGTCTTTAAAGCTGTTGTATGTTCTTCTTGAAGTTTATCATAAGCACTGCAAAGCTTTTCATTAGCTTCTTTCTCAGCTTCAAAGTCAGCTAAGAGCTTTGCAATAGTGTCTCTTGCAGATTTGATTAAATCCTCAAAATAATCACATTGTACTTGTGGATCGTCGATTGTAGTTTCTTCTAATGTTTGAATAAGCCCAAGTGTTTGAAGCCTTTCAATCTCACTTTTTTTTAGGGATAGTTCCCCTTCTAGGTATTCTTTGTTTTTTGTTAAATTAGCAATATTTGTTAACAGCTGGTCCCTCAAGCTTGAAAGTTGATCAACTATTTCCATAGTTTTAGCATGTTCTTCTTTAGTTTCTATCAAATCATTTACAGTTCTTTGCAGATCTTTCTGCATTTCATCAAGAGCGACCTTAAGTTGCTCCTGAAATATGATGGAAATGGGTAAAAAATATTATGAATTATTTTTGATAATAATTAACTTGATGAAAAATCTAAAAATATCTAGAAAACAAAATAACAAAAAGAGATGTAAAAACAGAAATGATTGACTGAAAATCCGATGATTGAACAGCAAGAGTGGAGAATACTATATTGGACCATATTCAGAGATTCCCTCAATATCTTATCAGAATACAAGAGTCAGAAAGTGGGGTCTGAATTGACTAGAAATTCAGTTTACAAAGAGGTCATACTATCTATCAGGCCTAGAATTAAAATAAATAGAAATTTCGCCCTGACTGGGAAAAACTATCAATCTTGGATACGTCTACCTATAATCTTTTTATTTTCCTAGTCAGGGAGAAATGAGTTAAGGGCTTTAGAGTTAGAGGGAGTTAGACAAGCCAATCACCCCTGGAAAATTGGTAATGGAGCTTGAGAAATTGTGGTCATACCCTTGATAAAGGGATGTGGCCAAGCTCATCTCTGGGAAAATAACTCCAGAGAAATTGGAACCCCGAGAAATTGAAACATCTAAATAGGCGCAGTGGTCCTGGTCGAGCCTGAAAAATTGGACCAGCAGAAAGGGAAGGATTCCCATACAATCTAATTTGGTCAGCTCTTCGATTTTGGAAAAATAAATTATATAATTCGCATTAAAAAAAAAATATGCATCAAATAATTTTTACTTTAGAAAAAAAAAAAAATTAATAGAAATATTACGTAACTTTTGCTAATTTCTTACATTTTTTTTTTTTTTTTTTTTAATATTGAGTATTTCACCGTATACCCAATAAGATGTATCAAGTGCCTTTCAATAAATGATTCTATAAGTGTCAATTAAGAAATAAACAATGAATTGTTTACAACAATAAATATTTGATACTATTTTTAGTAATTATTTATTGATCTGAACCATATCCATTCCTTATTATCGTTTTTTTTAAACTCTTTTATCCTTGATGACTATTTTTTTTTTTTAACTACATGATGATGTATATATATATATATATATATATATATATATATATATATATATATATATATATATATATATATATATATTAGTGAGCGGAGTGGTCTAGTGGATAGAGCGCTAGTCTGCTGTGTTCTGGGTCCTGGGTTCGAATCCCGGCTATGGCAGAATATTATTTATTCTGTTAATTCAGTCGGGGGGCGACCCTAGGGTATGGAGACAGTCCTGGGGCAGACCCAGCCTCTATAAAGTGGGTACCCAAAATAATTGGGGAAAAATCTGGCAGCTGAGCGCGATTAAGGCACTGCAATTATCATCTCAATGCACTGCCATTGGCCTAGAAACAGTACAAATCTCTATATGTACTGAGCCCAAGACCCTTCATGGGTTGTAGTGGTACAGGTTTATTTTTTTTAATTATTTTATATATATATATATATATATATATATTGCAGGGTATTTTTATTTTTATTTCTCTCCTTGTCATTATTCAAAACTAATCATTTACAATTGTTTATATTTCATTTTATACTAACCAATTAACATACAAACTTTAATATAGATGAATTAAAAACTTTTTGTTATATCCTATATTTACCTATTTCTAATTACGTTCATTAATTTCATTTCCAAATAAAGTCGGCGGTTATATAATTATGGCTTATTATAAATATTATCAATTATCAATATATTTTACAGAATGGTAATATATACTAAAATGTAAACAATAGGGCTTCTTAATTCAAATTAAAGAACAAATACAACAACAAACGAAAAAAAAAGAACAAATCCAGTAAAGTAATAATGGAGATACTCTTATATAGAAAATATTTGTGAAAAACATTAATTCAATAATATTTAAAAAAAATTTTAATATATATTTTATTAAAAAAACTAAATATATATTTCACACACATATACATATATATATATATATATATATATATATATATATATATATATATATGTAGCAGAAGAGCCCCCTCTTCGTTGCAAGACAAATCTATAGAGGCTGAAATAATCGATCTTGAAAAATGTTTAATAATAAAAAACATGTGTTAAAGTGGTTAATTAGAATGATGTAGGTTATAACCTGTTCTGTGTTCGTAAATACGTTCTTTTATTTGTCAATTTATTTGTTCAATAAATATTGTGTACAAAACTTGTCAGCTTTTACACTGACCTGCCAAAGTGGTGACCCCGATCGGTAAGTTGAACATTATCTTTCGTTTACTCTTTTTGGTCATAGTTTATACAAAAATGACTGGTAACAAATCCGAGGAAGGTATCCCCCAAGCCGCCGGCTTTTCACCCTCAATCAGGATTCCTTCCTTCTGGAAATCAGACCCAGCATTATGATTCTGTCAAGTCGAAGCAGTTTTTACAACCAGTAAAATAATTTCGTCGAAAACAAAATTCCATATGATATTGCCCCATCTCGAGTACGAGATATTATCTCAAGCTTCAGATATCGTTACGGATCCAACTGATACGCCCTACGAGACATTAAAGGAACGCCTAATTGATACTTATGCCCAGTCTGATAAAACGAGGTTAAGAAAACTGTTAGAAGAAAGAAGGTTGAGTAAAGGCGAAAAACCATCTCACCTTCTAAACGAACTTAAACGATTGGCAGGTGAGTCAGTTCCCCCAGACCTTCTTCGCTCGATATGGGAACGAGCATTGCCCGAACGCATGCAAGCTACTCTAACGGTTAGTTCGGAAACTTCTATTGAGAAACTAGCTAAGTTGGCCGATAGGATAGCGGAAATAGATGAACCCGGTGTAGATCAAATCGCAACCACTCACACCGAACACCCTAGTACAAACCTCCAGGTCACTCAGCTTAGGGAAATGTTAGAAAAACTTACTCAAGACATAGATGAATTGAAGCGCAAGGTTAATCAAGCTCAAAGAAGTCGATTAACAAGCCGAGGAGAACGACGGTCGATAAAAAAATTCTGTTATTTTCACGAAAAGTTTCGAGAGAACGCCAAGAATTGCAGAGAACCCTGTTCCTGGAAACCCAAGGAACAGGGTAACTGATTTCAGTGACTGAAAAGGCGGACTCCGTCACTGTTGTCCCTCCCCGCCGACTTTTTGTGCAAGACAAGAATACAGGAGACAGATTTTTAGTCGACACAGGAGCTTCTATTTCCGTTTTTCCTCCTTGTAGAAGAGAACGCCGCGAAACGTCGAATTTCATCCTTTATGCTGCGAACGGCACATCCATCCGTTACGGAGAAAAGAAAAAGATTCTAGACTTGGGACTGCGACGACCCTTACCGTGGAATTTCATAATAGCCGACGTCAACCAGCCCATTATTGGAGCCGATCTCCTCTTTCATCACAATATCACCGTAGATCTCAAGGGACGACAACTAGTCGACGCCAAAACTGGAGCAACCACGAGAGGAACATTTGCAAGCACCACAGTATCAACTGTGTACTCTGTTCCATCCGGCGAGTGGTACTACGAGCTCTTGAAGAAGTACCCGTCTATAACTCGACCTACCACCATTCCGCAGGAAGCGAAGCATTCCGTGAAACATTTCATAGAGACGAAAGGTACTCCGGTGCACTGAAGGCCCGCCGATTACCACCAGATAGGTACAACGCCGCGCGGAAACAATTTCAGCAGATGATAGAAGAAGGAATCTGCCGACCTTCGAAAAGTCCATGGGCAAGTCCATTACACATAGTCAAGAAGAAAGACGGTACTATGCGTTTTTGTGGTGACTATAGACGCCTAAACGCCAAGACTCTTCCCGACCGTTACAGCGTGCCCAACCTTCAAGATATGAACACCAATCTGAGCGGCAAGAAAATCTTCAGCAAGATTGATCTTAATAGAGCTTATTACCAGGTGCCAGTAGCTGAAGAAGATATCGAGAAGACAGCCGTGATAACGCCCTTCGGTTTATTCGAATTTATGGTCATGAGTTTTGGACTTCGAAACGCGGCCCAGACATTCTAACGACTCATGGACAGCATCCTATGTCTGCCATATGTTTTTGTCTATTTAGACGATATTATGGTAGCGTCTTCTTCCGAAAAAGAACACTGTTTACACTTGCAAGAAGTATTCGAAAGACTGTCTATACACGGATTGACTATCAACCCAAATAAATGCATCTTTTGCAAACCCGAAATAGAGTTTCTGGGATTTATCATAGATTCAGGAGAAATTAGACTTCTACCCTCAAAAGTAAGACAAATAGCTGAGTTTCCAAGACCGACTAACAAAGGCCAGCTACGCAGATTCCTTGGCATGATCAACTTCTATCGAAGATGTCTACCTAGAGCCGCCGAACATCAAAAAGTCCTCCACGAACTAGTGGGAGTCGCAAAGAAAAACGATTCAACGCTCTTGGAATGGACTCAGGAAGCTGATACTGCTTTTCAGCAATGTCAACACGACATCAGAGAAGCAGTAGCGCTAGCCCACCCCACAGAAAACGGATTCCTTTCCATTGCCTGTGACGCTTCTAATGCTGCCATTGGAGCTGTTCTCCAGCAACGAGAAGGTAACGAGTGGAAACCGCTAGGGTTTTTCTCAAAAGGGTTGAACTCCACAGAGCAAAATTACTCCACTTACGACTGAGAACTCCTCGCAGTACACCGAGCAATACGGCACTTCCGACCTCTTATTGAAGGACGAGATTTAGTGATTTTCACTGATCACAAACCACTCCTAAATATGTTCACCCAAAGACAAGAAACATCGACACCAATGAGAATCAGATTGGCTAATTACATTAGCCAATTTACGACTAACATCCAACACGTATCAGGAGCCGAAAATATAGTCGCAGACACGCTATCAAGGATGGAGGAGATAATGGTTGCAGACGACGTGGAAAATATAGCAATGGAACAAGAAGCCGATTATAGCATCCCACAACTCTTCAAGAATCCCGTTCTTCGCCTCAAGTGGTTTGACACATCGGGTAAGGAGAAACTCCTCTGTGAAACCTCAACTTCCAAAATCCGTCCCTACGTACCGATGAACCTGAGGCAAGCGATTTTTACGAAATTGCAAAACCTCAGCCATCCCGGAATTCGTGGATCGAGAAAACTAGTATCAGAGAGGTTTTTCTGGCCAAATATGAATGCAGACACAGGCCGCTGGGCCAGAGCTTGCATAGCCTGCCAACGGTCAAAGGTTCAACGGCACACCGTTACACCACCAGGAAACTTTCCTCCCACCGGCAGATTCGATCATATACACATGAATATCATTGGCCCGCTACCAACCTCGGAGGGAAAACGATATTGTCTCACAATGGTGGACAGGTATACCCGTTGGCCGGAGGCAGAACCCGTCGAAGATATTTCTGCAGAGACCATTTCAAAGACATTTTTCCGAACCTGGATCAGTCGGTTCGGTGTCCCATCTCGTATAACCACGGACCAAGGAAGACAGCAGTTCGAGAGCGATCTATTTAAAAGACTGACGTTTATCTTAGGTACACGGCGTTTCCGAAAGACCGCGTATCACCTCCATGCAAATGGCTGTGTAGAAAGGTGGCCCCGCACACTGAAAACGGCACTCCAAGCTCATCTCATTAATTCTTCGCGTTGGACTGAAGTTTTACCCACGGTTCTTCTCTGGTTAAGAGCAGCTAACCGCGACGACAACAATTGCAGTTCTGCTGAGATGGCCCTTGGACAACCGATCCGCCTTCCGGGGGAGATGTTAGTGCCTTATAGATGTTAGTGGGAGAGGAAGATACTAATGGATTTCTGAATAAACTCAGAAACCACATGAATACTTTAAGACCGGCGCCACATCGTACTAGTTCGAAATCGATTTTTGTACACAAGGATCTTCGAAACTGTAGCTATGTATTCTTTAGAGACGACAGAATTCGACAGCCTTTCAGCCCGCCGTATACTGGTCCTCACCTCGTTTTTAAGCGTCAGGAAAAAACATTCGACATTTAGCTACCCTCAGGTCCCAAGACTGTCTCGATCGATTGGCTCAAGCCAGGATATCTCCTAGAAACACCTGAACTACCGCCCGTCACTGCCCAACCAACGCCCGGACCTGCAAGGAGATCGGCAAATGACAATGATCCAGCCGCAGAAGAGACTCACACGCCTCAGATAAGATCTATCTCTCCTCAACTTGGATTCCGCGACTGACTCATTGGGGGGGAGTGATGTAGCAGAAGAGCCCCCTCTTCGTTGCAAGACAAATCTATAGAGGCTGAAATAATCGATCTTGAAAAATGTTTAATAATAAAAAACATGTGTTAAAGTGGTTAATAAGAATGATGTAGGTTATAACCTGTTCTGTGTTCGTAAATACGTTCTTTTATTTGTCAATTTATTTGTTCAATAAATATTGTGTACAAAACTTGTCAGCTTTTACACCGACCTGCCAAATATATATATGTGTAAATAAGAAAAAAAATCAATATCTCCAATCAATGAGAAAGCATTTGTATGTTAATTGGTAAATAAAAATAAATTTAGAGAGTAAGAGAAGTGTTTGGAAATCCTCAGAGCTGCATAGCAGCGAAAAAAACCAACATCCCAATAAATTGGAGGTCCCATTTAGACCTCTTGATAAATTGGGTCCCCTTCCCAATTTTCCAAGTCTGATCAACTCGTCTAAACAGCTCTCTAGCAGACAGACGGGTAAATTAATGAAGAATAGAAGATAAAGAAAGAAACATTCTACCTAAAAAACATAATTTTAATCATCTATATTAATTTAAACATTAGTAACTTTTTGCGTTGAAGCCAAAAGTCTTTTTGCATTTCTAACTACAAATGTCATATAACAACAAATATTCTCCATTAAAT